>JAPXFY010000023.1:33026680-33049180 GCA_030674185.1 Monoplex corrugatus | reverse complement strand
CCATATATTGCTTTAGATCTAATTCGAGCTATCTCATTGTCTGCCTTGGCCTATGCTGAATAAAACCCTTATTCGCATTCGCATTTGTATTCGATTCGTATTCGTATTCGTATTCGTTTCGTATTCGTTTCATGTTCGTATTCGTAATCTGTCTGTCTGGTCTCTCTGTCTGTGTCTCTGTCTGTCTGTCTGTCTGTCTGTCTGTTTGTTGTCTGTCTGTCTGTCTGTCTGTTTCTCTTTCTCTCTCTCTCTCTGTCCGTCTGTCTGTCTGTATGTCTGACTGTGTCTCTGTCTGTCGGTCTGTCTGTATGTCTCTGTCAGTCTGTCTGTCTGTCTTCTCTCTCTCTCTCTGTCCGTTTGTCTGTCTGTCTGTCTGTCTGCATGTATGCATGTCCGACTGTCTGACTGTCTGACTGTCTGTATGTCTCTATCTCTGTCTCTCTCTCTGTCTCTCTCTCTCTCTCCTTTTCTCTCTCTCTCTCTCTCTCCTTCTCTCTCTCTCTCTCTCTCTCTCTGTCTCTCTCTCTCCCTCCTCTATCTCAGCCGATCCCAGAGGCCATATCAAGGTTCAAAACAAACTTAAGCGCACTGTACCAAAACAGTCAAAAAGTTAACACTAGACACGGAAATGATCTCACGTTTAACTGTCCAGACTATAAAAACCCATGGACATCAAACCAGTCTTTAAAGTCATATTTATTTGTGAGATGCTGGACAAGATACGGTCAGCATGTATCTGATTAGGTAGACTTTCAGACGGTTGCGCCATCAATACCCACGCAAGAAGTTTTTCAACTGTATGAATGACCAAGTTTTCTTTCGTGAAAAAGACCAGACTAAAGGCTGAATAGCCTAAACCAGTCTGCAGCGGTATGGTATGGTATGGTATGGTATGGTATGGTATGGTATGGTATGGTATGGTATGGTATGGTATGGTATGGTATGGTATGTATGGTATAGATATGGTATGGTATGGTATGGTATGGTATGGTATGGTATGGTATGGTATGGGTATGGTATAGATATGGTATGGTATGGTTATGGTATGGTATGGTATGGTTATGGTATGGTATGGTATGGTATGGTATGGTATGGTATGGTATGGTATGGTATGGTATGGTATGGTATGGTGATGGTATGGTATGGTATGGTATGGTATGGTATGGTATGGTATGGTATGGTATGGTATATATTCAGTCACTGATAATGACGTACGATTGTCTGAAAAGTAAATCAATACAAAACAAAACAAAAATAAGTAAGCATAAAGATTTCTATTACAAGATACATACACAATTACACTTTTCCCACAAATCCTTCTGGTACTAAATTAAATAAACACACAAATAAAATAAATGACTTAATACAATAATAAAACCAAAAACAAAAGAATCATGACATCTCCTGGTACCAAACCGAGTAAACATACAAACAAATAAAAATTAATACAATAAATAACAAATCCCAGAACTAAACAAACACAGCATGATAATCTATTATTTAAACAGATAGTGGAACAGATTCGCTATAATGTGGTACAGAATACTATACCTCAGTTTTATCAGATTAGCTTCGGATTACACCATACATATTTGTACAGTCAGAAAAAGCAATAGTTGTGGTAAAAAGCTGATAGTTGAAATATATTATTATTATTAAGGTGCATTTAGAAGCGCCTAATCTTTCTGGAAAGCCCTAAGCGCTACAAATGTAAATTACACATTTACATCGAACTTATGAAACATAGGCCTAATATTTAATAGATCACTACATGGCGGACCTCTGTCATCCCATTTCCCAAACAATATCACACCGTAATAATATCAAATATTAGTACCTACTCTCTGGCACACACACACATATCCTCCTCCCACCCCGAGACATATCTATAGGCGCACAGCAATAACATACACAGAAGCACGCTAGCGCGCAGACAGCATAGCTCTTTTAGGTTAATAAATTTCAGAGAGGAAAGAGATGCGTTTTCAAGCCAGATTTAAATGACTGAAGACTTGTTTTGTGCCTCAGCGGGTAGGGAAGTGAATTCCATGAGGAAGGGGCTTGAAAAGAAAAGGATCGCTCACCATATGATTTTGTTCGAAAAGTTGGGATTCGAAATAAGCGGGTATCGGCTGATGTACGAAGATGACGAGATGGAACGTATAGTTGAAGATATTCAGACAGGTAAGAGGGAATAGAATTGTCGAAGTATCTGAAGCACTGAACAGCAATTTTATGTTGGATCCTTTTCAACACAGGTAACCAATGCAAGTCTTGGAGAAGAGGAGAGACATGCTGAAATTTGGAAGACCGAAATACTAGCCGAGCGGCATGGTTCTGTACTTTCTGAAGTTTGTCAAGGAGCTGTTTTGGGGAACCAGACAGAAGGGAATTACAATAGTCAAGACGAGAAAGAACGAAAGCCACAAACTAATATTTTAGTAGCTTCGAGAGTAAGGAGATGACGGATGGAACCTATTCTACGAAGTTCAAGGTAACAGACACGACAGATGTTTGAGACATGCTGCTGAAAGTTAAGAGTGTTGTCGATGGTGACACCTAGATTCTTAACTTTTTGGGAGAGGGTGATGTCTGTCCCATTCAGTGATATGGAAGATGGAATTAAGTCACAGTTGAGAAGTTTTTTAGGAGTAATGAAAATCATTTCAGTTTTGTCTTGGTTTAGTTGTAATTGGAGGCCATATGTTTCAAAAGACGTAAAAATGAAATCCAGGTTTATTTTTCACATTTTGACTACACCTTATGAAACGACGAAAATGTAAAGTTTTTTTTTTTTTTAGTCTGAGGCTTCATGAAATATTTTCAATATGTGGTTAATAAGAAACACCGTAGCGTGCAGGATGGAACCCAGAGCATCAATGCCCCACCATTGCCCAAACAATTGTCTCCAGCTCCCGACGTCACATGGTAGCCATTTCGCCGAGCAAAGTGGAAGGGGGATAACTGTCCATGCGCTGCAAATCTATTCGGACCCAGTCAATTTCCGTAAGATTTCAATCTGTACTTTCTTTTTTTTTTCAAACTTTTTTTAATTCGTTTTTAACAAAACACAAATAAATACAACGTTTGCTGAACATTGTTTCAATATCATAAAAAAAAAAACAAGATGTGTAAAAATCTGTACTTTCTGTTTGAGAAATAACAAAATTGAATTGACTTGATTTTTAGGACCATCAATGTTTATCTATTTATTACAGTAGACACACTATACACGGGAATGCTTAGAATTCGGTCAACGCTTTTTTTTTGTCTTTTTTTTTTTGTCTGAAATAATCTGAGCGTGTACATTACTCGATTAACATTATAGTGTTTACACTCAGTGCACTATGTACGCAGCTGAACACTACGCACCTGCTCAAAGATGGCAATTCAGACTTTGTGGAACAAACGCCTCTGGACAATGCTCCTGTACTCTACCTCGAACGTAAGACAGAGGTATACTTACGGTGCACGGTCAGCATTTTCACAGACACATAGAAAGCGCTACTGGCAAACAGTGAAATTCGATGCAAGCTTACAAGGTAAAAAAAAAAAACAGCTGCTTTTCTTTGGAATAATCTGCCCATTGATCTGATAAATCTGCCCAACCTTTCCCTATTTTGTTAAGACCAAGCTAAAAACACATCATTTTCGTGAATCCTTCTGTTTAAGAAGAAGGAACCAGGAAAAAAAAACAAACAAAACAAACAAAAACAAAACAGCAACAACAACAACAACAACAAAACCCAGAAAACCACGAAAAAAGAATAAGAACGCGTGTTTAATACAACAAGACAAGACAGGCGCAAATTTTCGGCCAACTGGCCTTTGTCAAGCGTAAGATCACAAACAAACAAACAAACTCCAGATGCAAAACAGGAGAAAAAGACTGAAACTTCCTCTGCTGCTCCGTCCAGTGTGAGAAAAAGGAAGAATGGAAGAACGCAGACAATCACACTTTGTTTTGGGTTTTCGTATTTCTTCTGTTGAAATCAACTTTGTTATACTGATCCAGTCCATTCTGAATTAGTGCGTTCTTGTAGGGTCTTGTATTATAATGGATCGTATGGGAGAGTGTGGTAGCATGAAGTTAATGATGAAATTAGTCAAGGTGTGTTATTTATTACATGTATGTTTCATGTATTTTTGTATTATTGTGGAATATGTAAGCGTCTAGAGCACAGTTGCTAGCACCGTGTACATGATGATGACGGCGATGATGATGATGATCGACGACGACGACGACGACGATGATGATGATGACGATGACGATGATGATGACCACGATGACGACGACAACGACGATGATGATAATGATGATTATTAATATTATCATTATCTCCTCCTCCGCCTCTCTCTCTCTCTCTCTCTCTCTCTCTCTCTCTCTCTCTCTCCTCTGTGTTCCTCCAAATTTTCTCCGCATCATGGATACACATACAGTACCGAATAACCCCCACCACCACCACCACCACCACCACCAGTCTACCCCCCACCCCACATAACCAAACTGGTGCTAGGTAGGTACTCAAGCGGTTCGGACCTACTCTACGCTCAAAACTAAACAATTGGGCAGCTCAGCTCAACTCCGCTCCGCTCCGCTCTTCAACTCAACTCAACTCAACTCAGCTCAACTCAGCTCTCAGCTCAGCTCGAGCGTTTCAAAATCAACATCATAATCATCCGCCATTATCATCGAGGGTTTGTAAATGTGGCGATGGAGCGGCCGATGGAGGCCCTCAACGCTAGGCTGCACAAACCACTTAATCTGTTCTCGCCTAACTAAGCTTGCAGATCTGGCGCCATTTGATCCCCCCGGTCGGCCAGCGCCTGGCGTAGGCCGCTTTTTACCCCCCCCCCAACCCCCACCCCCCCCCCCCCCCCCTTCCCCGATTTTTACGAGGCAACCGTAATGGATGGAAATGCTGTTGTCGTACCACTATACAAAGTGGTGGCTGGTTTGGCCACGTGATCGCGATTAAAAGATAAGTGGAGTAAGTGGCGAAAGGCCACTTGATGGTGTGTGGTTGTGTGTGTTATGTGTGTGTGTGTGTGTGTGGGTGTGTGTGTTGTGTGTGTGTGTGTGTGTGTGTGTGTGTGTGTGTGTGTGTGTGGGTGTGTGTGTGTGGGTGTGGGTGTGGGTATGTGCATACATTTATGTGTATGTGTGTGCTATCTGTGTATGCTTTATTCTCTCTCTCTCTCTCTCTCTCTCTCTTCTCTCTATCTATCTATCTATCTATCTATCTATCTATCTATATATCTCTCTGCCTGTCTGTGTCTGTATTTTCCACAGCTTAGCAAACAGCTGTCTGTTAAGTAAATGTATGTGTGCATGCGTGGTGTGTGTGTGTGTGTGTGTGTGTGTGTGTGTGTGTGTGTGTGTGTGTGTGTGTGTGTGTGTGTGTGTGTGTGTGTGTGTGGTTCTTGTGAAAATGTGTTTTTTATTATGAAGACCAAGTGGAAATATATCAAACCACACAGCTTAATAACTGAATATTAGCATTCGTGGTAATAAATACTATCGAAAGTGTAACATCCATATGCCTATTCCTGAACCCAAGATATA
Source organism: Monoplex corrugatus (assembly GCA_030674185.1). Classification (NCBI taxonomy): domain Eukaryota; kingdom Metazoa; phylum Mollusca; class Gastropoda; order Littorinimorpha; family Ranellidae; genus Monoplex; species Monoplex corrugatus. The sequence goes on along the minus strand of JAPXFY010000023.1, from coordinate 33,043,614 downwards.
GGTACCTTGAACTCCATGAAACAACTGAACGAAAGAGCCATTAGATCAACGCCAACCATCCAACCACCTACCACTAACCAAGCAACCAATCAAGCAACCATTCACTCAACCCTCAGACACATCATATAACCATATCACAACCAAGTGACTGTCCTAACTACAAACAACCAACTACACAACCAACCAACCATCACACAGCAACCAGCAAACCACAACCAATTAACCAATCCAACCAACTAACCAACCAACCAACAACAACAAAACAACAACCAATCTCAACACCACAACCAACCAACCAACCAACCAATACACCAACCAGCCAATCAACAACCGCAAACCAACCAACCAACCCATCCAAACCAACCAAACAGCAAACCAATCAACCAACAACTAACCAACACACCAGCAACAACCAACCAACCAAAAAAAACCCAAACCACAACCAACCACACACCTAAAACCACCACACAACCACACAACCACACAACCAACCAACCACACAACCACCACGCAAGCAACCAACCACCCACGCAGCAACAACAACAACCAACACCACACCAACCAACCAACCAAAACACCAACCAACCACCATAACCAACCACACAACCAACCACAAACAACCACACAACCAACACAAACAACCAACCAACACACCAACCAACCAACCAACCCATTCACTAATCAACCAACCAGCAAGCCAAGAACCAACGAACCGACCAACAGACAAACAAACCAGCCAACCCACCCACCAGAAAACTAACTAATCAACCAACCAACCAACCAAACAACCAACCAACTATCCAACCAACCACACAACCAATCACCCACACAACCACCCACCCACAAAACCAACCAAACCAACCAACCAACCAACCAACCAAAACCAGGCAAACATTATAAACCCCTAGTTAGTAACTTATTAAGAAGGAGAGTGACGAGCGAGTGAAGTGAAGTTGACATCAACAGTGATGAATTTCGTCCGCAGCAAAATCTCATTCCTCGGGGGGCTTTTTCTTCATTTTTTTAACACTTTTGAGACCCTCGTTCATCAAACCCCCAACACATTGGCAACGTTTTATAGGGATCTAAGCCAGTCACACTCATAAACGATGCCGTCAAAATCACGTACACCACACATGGGGCATATAGTAGTGGTGAATGTAGGGGGTTGGGGATGGGGGGGGGGGGGTTAGGGGGAAGGATTCCCAAGGGAGGAAGGTCCGAATCAGCCTTATTTTCATTTTGCCTTACTACTCTTTTGAGGGTGTAAGCCGCCCAAAACTGGTCTTTTGAGAGTTTGATTCTGTGTCCCGTTTTGCCTACTTTCTCTGTCTGTCTGTCTGCCTGTTTCTGTCTGTCTGTTTGTCGATCTCTGTGTCTGTGTCTCTCTGTCTCTCTGTCTCTGTCTCCGTCTCCGTCTCTGTCTCTGCGTCTGTCTGTCTGTCTGTTTTCTTCTGTCTCTCCTCTCTCTTTCTTTCTTTCTCTCTGTCTCTCTATTTCTGTCTGTCTGTCTGTCTCTCTCGCTTTCTTTTCTTTCTTTCTCTCTCTCTCTCTCTCTCTCTTCTCTCTCTCTCTCTTCTCTCTCTCTCTCTTTTCTCTGTCTCTCTCTCGTTCTTTCTATCTCTATTTCTCCCTCACCCTCTGTCTTTCTTTCTCTCTCTCTCTCTCTCTCTCTCTCTCTTCTCTCTCTCTCTTCTCTCTCTCTCTCTCTCTCTCTCTCTCTCTCTCTCTAACACACTGATCGTTAACAGAAGAAAGAGGCGAACAGAAAGTACATAATTATTGAAATCGTCTAACAAAATGGGCTAATCAAATCAAACAGGTATGTGTGGGGTAGAGGCCACACGAACGCGTGCATCTCTGGGGTAGGGGATCCCCAGTGAACAATCCCCCATAGAGCTTCCAGAACAGGTGTTTTGGCCAGATAGTGAGAGCAGAGGCATCCCTGACAGAATCTCGTGAGCACTGAACAGAACGGTTTTGGGCCGTACGGCTTACTGTGACAGACCATGGTACCACATAACTTAAGCCATCAGAGCAAACGAGAAGAACTGTCAGCGGGCCCCAGTAGCTCAGTTCGTTTGAGCGTCGGATTCACATGCTAACGATTGTGGGTTCGAATCCTGGGTGCGCTATATTGATTCTGGTCATCTCACTGTCCCGTCTTAACATCATTGTTGTTCTGATGGTATCAGTATAGGATTAGATACATTAAAACTGGTCCTTCTCATTGTCCCATTTTAACATCATTGTTGTTCTGGTGGTGTCAGTATAGGATTAGATAAGGCCCCTCCCCCCTTCCCCCACTTCCCTGGGATGGTTATCCCTGTCGGCCATATCACCCGAGGGTGGGTGTCGACGTAAAAACTTAACCAAACCAAACTAAACGAGAAGAAGAAAGTATCTTACTCTTGCGCCTAATAGCCGTCAGTTAATTCTGAAATCAAATTATGGAAAGAACAACAAGAAGAAGGTTAAGATAATCCACTTTCTAAAAGACAGACATCAACTCTTCCATCAAACTTAACGAATTTATTATGGAGATGAAACTTTATTCTGTTGGGGAGTTTTCTCATCCGGTATTTTCTGTCGGGTTAGGTAGTATTTCCTTTCAGTTGATAACTCATTTCGCTACAAGTTGGGAGCAATTATTCCTCTCGTTTGTCAACAACAAATGTTGGTTAAATGAAGCTCTCCCAACAAATTTGAAAGCAATTTGTGGTAATTTCCATCATTAAGGATGGCAAACCTCCATCAATTACTGATAGTTCCAAACCAATAGCTATGACCTCCCATACTGGGAAACTGATGGAAAATATTGTTCAGAAGCGATTCTTTTTCATTAATGTGAATAAAAATGATATTATCCGGGCAAATTAAGCAGGATTTTATTTTAGGGAAAAGGCGATGTACAACAGATCATTTAGTGAGCCTTACAAATCAGATATAACGGTAATTTTCTCGAAGACAAAAGCGCTATAATTACGGGGTTTTGATGTGAAGAAATCCTACGATACTGCGTGGTATTGTAAATTGCTTTATAAATTAAAGAACAATGGTCGAACCAGTAGAGGTTTCTTTAATCCTTCGTGTGTTGCAACCCCCATGTTTGATGGGATCTACGAGTGGGTTTTTTACATGTAAACTTCTTCAGTTCCTGAGACCTTTCTTTGTTTGCATCTTTGCAGAAAATGAGAGACACGACCGTCGACACAGAGCCAAATAAATCATCACCGACAGTGAAAACTTTCGGCAGTTTAAATGAAAGACAAATGACGAATTAATCCAAAATATCAGCGATGCCAGATTATACTTTTTAAGTGAGCAGTATGAGATATAAAACCAAACTGGAGTATGATAATAAAGAAGTACTCGTGATCAACTTTGAAAAATCATATTAACAACCATGTTGATATTTTTTGGAAGATAGTGAAAAAAAAGTAATTTAAAAAAGGAAATCTTGTGATAGGAACACGGACGTAACTTCGAGACAATCCAAACATATACAGACCAGATAACTTTGCCGACACGGTATCTTCAGACATACAGACACACAGTCACAAACAGACAGACAGACAGAGACAGACAGACAGAGACAGACAGACAGATAAACAGAGATACAGGAACAGAGACAGACACAGAGACAGAGACAGACAGAAAGACGGAGACAGAGACAGAGAGACAGAGAAAGAGAGACAGAAAGAGACAGAGGGACACACAAGAACACACACTCTCTCTCTTTCAAACACACACACACACACACACACACACACACACACACACACACACACACACACACACACACACACACACACACACACATACACACATATATATTATATATATATATATATTAATATATATATATATATATATATATACCTATATATAGATAGATAGATAGATAGACAGATAGATAGATAGATAGATAGATAGATAGATAGATAGATAGATAGATAGATAGATAGATAGATAGATAGATAGATAGATAGATAGATAGATACAAAAAACGAACACATGATGTAAATCGTATGATTCAAAACAAAACAATAAACATAAGAAGATTTTTTTACTTTAAACTTATAAATCGCACATCTTCGACTTTCCAAGGTCACAAAAACGGGAAAAAAATCCCAGCTGATCAGGGCTACAGGTGACAGGGATTAGAAAAGCTGGCCGAAATCCCACCAGCGCTCAGGGATGAAAGGTAATGGAAGCCGCGGGATTAACAGTGTCCCCCTCCCCCCCCCCCCCCCCCCCCATTTTTTTTTTTTTTTTGACGATGTGAAAAATTCGCCAGGGATTTACTCTACTGACCCCGAAGGTGCAACATTGATACACTGCTGAACAGTTGGACGGACACACACACATTCACACATATGTACACACACGCAAACACACACACACACACACACATACACACACACACACACACACACACACACACACACACACACACACACGCATACACACGCACTCAAACAAACACACACTCAGACATGTGCATACGCACGCGTGCAGGCGCACACGCGCACACTGTGCAGATGCACACACGGGCACAAATATAGACACACGCACACGCACACGCACATACATACATGTATATACATGTAAGCGCACACACGCGCGCGTACACAAACATGCACACGCACATGTACACACGCACATGTACACACGCACGCAATATTTTCAATGCACTTCTCTATATCCAAAGTCATACATGTCTCACATATACAAGTTCACACAAACCTCTTACAAATAAAAATAGATAAGTGAATGAATGAATAAATGAATGAATAAATAAATAAATAAATAAATAAATAAATAAATAAATAAATAAATAAATAAATAAATAAATAAATAAATAAATAAATAAAGAAAAGAAAAAAGAAACAAACAAGAAAAAAAGAAAAGTGGCAGATTCATAGTTCAGACCCTTATTCAGTCCCCCAATATTCACATATCAATTTGTTAAAAAACAAACAAAACAAACAAAAAAAACAATTTACCATACTCTTTTCCCTTACTATGTAAAAATACCTCCTTTTTTTTAACCCCAAAGCTACCTGTTACACACATATACTTTAATTTCCTTTCAGCGAAAGAACTTAAAGAGATCCTTTTTTTTTTCAATCAAAACGCACAAACACGATACAAGCAAACGTCAATTTAATCTAAGTTCTAATTTTCTCAAATGGTAAATTCGAAAAATGGCTTTTAGTGAATATTTCTGTACTGTTAAAAAGCAAAGCACCATTGTCATTATCATAGTCAAACGAAACATTTGTACAAGATGATATTAAAAAAATCACCAAGTTTTCGCTGAATTTTAAGTGCCACTTTCCTCAAGCATATGATGAGTAGGTCTACAAGATGATGACAGAAAACTAAGTTTTCGGATTTTTTAAAAATGTCAGTACAAGATGATACAAAAAAATGGCAAGTTTTCGTTATTTTTAATATTAATATAGAATAATATAGGCAGACAGTAAATTTTATTTTATTTTTTCAAAACAACATAACAAGAAAACAAGTTTTCGTAACTGCAGTACACCATAATATAAATAAACAGTAAGTTTTTCTTATTGTATTATTAGTACAATATGATACAAACAGACTATTATGTTGGCACAAAATATGTTCAGATAATGCAAAGAAACAGCAAATTTTCGTTACTTTGATGTCAGAACAAGATAGCACAAGCACATTCCCTGTTTCCGTTATTCTAGTACCAAGGTTTCGTTATGCTGTTATTAGTATAGAATAATACAGACAAACAACAAGTTTTGTTTATTTTAATTGCAGCACATAATAATAAAACGAAATAGCAAGTTTTCGTTATTTTAATATTGACGCAAGATAATACACCTAAATGATAAGTTGCCGTTATTTCACTATTAGTACAAGATTAACCTAGCAAAGAGCAATTTTAGTAGTTTTAATAGCGGTACAAGATAGTTCAAGCATGTGGCAAGTTTTTACCAATTTAGTACAAGATATTACAGGCAAAAAGTAAGTTTTCGTTACGTTAACCCTAGTAAAAGACATGTACGAAAACAACACAAAAACGACAAGTTCTCGTTATTATTAGTATAATGTAATACAAGCAACCTGCATGAGTTTTTTTTTGTTTTGCTTTGCTTTGTTCTCTTGTCTTTTCTTTTGATTTGATTTTATTTTATTAAATTCAGTAGGAGATATTATAAGAAACCAGCATGTTTTCGTGACTGCAATATAAGTACAAGATAATACGGACAAATGGTAAGTTTTCGTTATTCCAGTAGATCTACAAGATAATACAAGGAAACTACAACCTTTCTTTATCGCGAGATTAGTACACGATAATACGGACAAATGGCAAGTTTTCTTTATTCCGGTACAATATAATACAAACAAACTGCAAGCTTTCGTTATCACAATATTTGTACAAGATAACAAATACGAACAAACGGCAAGTTTTCGTTATTCTGGTACAAAATAACACAACGATCTCCAGCCTTTCTTTATCGCGATATGAGTACAAGATACTACAAACAAATAACGATTTTCGTTATCCCGGTACAAGATGATAATACAAGCAAACTGCAAGCTTTCGTTATCGCGATATTAGTACAAGATAATACAAACAAATGACAGATTTTCGTTATTCCGGTACAAAATGATACGAGCAAAACTGCAGCCTTTCGTCATTGGGATATTAGTACAAGGTAATACGGACAAATGGCAAGTTTTCTTATTCCAATACAAGATAATACAAGCAAACTACAACCTTTCGTTATCGCGATATTACTACAAGATAAGAAAACACAAATGGCAAGATTTCGTTATTCCGGTACAAGATAATAATACAAGCAAACTGCAACCTTTCGTTATCACGATATTACTACAAGATAATAAATACAAACAAATGGCACATTTTCGTCATTCCGGTACAAGATAATAATACAAGCAAACTGCCAGTTTTCGATATCGCAATATTACTACAAGATAATAAATACAAACAAATGGCACATTTTCGTCATTCCGGTACAAGATAATAATACAAGCAAAGTGCAAGCTTTCGTTATTTCAACATGAGTCAAGAAGGGGGAAGAGATTCGCTATCGAGGTTACGGCCCCTGGCGACTTCATTCACTCACGGATTACAGGGCATTAGACAAAATTGTCAGCAGTGAGGACGAAACCAATAGACCAGCTACTGTCGACAGCAACATTTTAGGTGAAGAAGGTTTCACTTCACTAACCCCCTTGATCGAAGATTTTCCTTATTTCTTTTTTTTTTCTTTGCTTGTCATGGTCCACATAATTATCGTCCCCCCCCCCCCCCCCCTCTCCTCCACTTCTGGTTTTTTTTTATTTGTATATTCTTTCACTCTCCGTTTTTTTTTTTCTTTTTTTTTTTTTTTATAAGGAAAAAGAGAAGATAGTTTCTTATCGACCCGAGAAAGTCGTGTTCTTTCTCTCTCTCTCTCTCTCTCTCTCTCTCTCTCTCTCTCTCTCTCTCTCTCTCCCCTCTCTCTCTCTCTCCTCTTCTCTCTCTCTGTCTCTCTCTCTCTGTCTCTCTCTCTCTCTCTCTCTCTCTCTCTCTCTCTCTCTCTCTCTCTGTGTGTGTGTGTGCGCGTGTGTATGTCTGCGTGCGTGTGTGAGTCTCTGTGATAGAATTATAAAATGATAATAATGAGTGAGGGCCGACACACTTGCTTGATGGGGGTTTCTCCTCTGAAGACTTTCTACTGTTCGGCTCTCCGCAGAATTTCTTGCTACATGATAGTAATGATGATAAGAAGATGATAGTAATAATAATGATGATGATAATATCATAATAACAACAACAACAACAACAACAAAATATAAGAAGAAGAAGAACAACAACAACAACAAAAACAATAATGATAACAGTTACAACAACAACAAAAACAATGATGATAATGGTAATGATGATGATGATAAGATGAGGAGGAGGAGGAGGAGAACAATTTCTAAAAGCGTCCCCCCCCCCCCCTACCTACAAAGGCTATTGGCTGCTTTACAGAGAAGCACATTAAGTTAAAAAGCACACACACACACACACTACACACACACACACACACACACACACACCACCACGCACCACACACACACACACACACACACACACACACACACACACACACACAACACCAAAACACAGGCAGTTACGTGCGTTCGTATACAAATGTGTTTGCAATAGATCTACTTCCTCGTCTCTCCTGGACGAATCTTTACCAAATTTGGAGAAAAGGTGTGTGAATCGTTGCAGAGCCGCAATTCATGAGTTTGGAAATTAGGGCCTCAACATCAAGGCCACACAAATGAAGAACCAAACGAAACCAGTCCAAAACAAAACAAAACAAAAAACAAACAACAAACAAAACAAAACAAAACAAAAACAAAAACAAAAACTACTTACCGTCAAAGTATTTTTTATTTTTTTATTTAGTACTTAGGTCATTTTTCTATGTACTTATCGTTTTTTTTATTTACTTGTCTATTTATTCATTTATATATGTATTTATTTTTGTTGATTTATTTATTTTTTATTTATTATTTACTTATTTATTTATTTATTTAACTTATCTATTTGTTTATTTATTTAGTTACCCTGTGGGTGTATACCTGGGGCTCTTTCAGTATAAATAGTATCCCCACCTTCTGGAATTCTGTGCTAGACATTTCCTCTTTTCTGTCACTCTCTTTGTATCTGCCTTGTTCCTTTGCTTTCTGTCATTTCTTTCTTTCATTTTGTCTTTGCTGGTCCATTCATCTGTATGTGTTCGATAAAGTCTTACGTACTTTTTCTTAGGATTGATAATTGGGTACATGTATTAAGTGCATTTTTGGCTTTAGGGAGGTGAGATATGCGGAAGCAGTTTTAGGTAATTTATGCCCGTTTTTATATATGTTCTGGTATTTTTAGGTATGCTTACATTTGTATTCAGGTGTGTTTTTTAAATCCCCTGTGCGATAAATTGGACGGAGTGCTCAACCCAGGGGCATGTCCTTAGATTATGTGCGCGAATGCAATGATAAGTGTACTTAATTTTCTGTTGTTGTTGTTTTTTTCCTGTTGAAATGTTTGTGTTTTAAAGCGGTTATAGTCCTGATTCGTCTGGGCTTTAAACAACAGTAACAATGTATAATATATATATATATATAATAAAAACGATAATCCACACTACAACACAATGCGAGACGATACAATACGACACGACACGATACGAGACAAGACGAGAACACACGTTACTACACTACACTACACTACATCTGCACTACACTACACTACACTACACTACACTACACTACACTACACTACACTAACACTACACTACACTACACTACACTACACTAACTACACTACACAACACTACACTACACTACACTACACTAACTACACTACACTACACTACACTACACTGCACTCACTCACTACACTACATCTGCACTACACTAACTATGACTGCACTGCAACTGCACTACACTACACTACACTACACTACACTACACTACACTACACTACACTACACTACACTACACTACACTATCACTACACTAGCACTACACACATCACTCACTGCACTGCACTGCACTGCACTGCACTGCACTGCACTGCACTACACTACACTACACTACACTACCACTACACTACACTACACTACTGCATTACACTACACTACACTACACTACACTACATGCTACAGTAGAGCAAATACATAACATGAACAATGCAAATACATACATATAACTATATGACCAAACACACTAATGCATGGACTTCCATAAGAACTAACTAGCAATCCTATATGGGTGTTACACAATCGTTGTCTGTCTTCTCATCTCTCTCTTGTTCTCTTTTTCTTTCTTCTTCTTTCTTTCTTTCTTTCTTTTCTTTCTTTCTTTCTTTCTTTCGTTCTTTTATATTTCTTTTTTTTTCTTTCTTTCTATTTCTTTCGTTATTTCATCTATTTCTTTCTTTTTCTTTCGTTCTATCTCATTCTTTCTTTCTTTCTTTTCTTCCTTTGTTTTTTCTTTCGTTCTTTCTTTCTTCCTTCTTTCTTTCTTTCGTTATTCCTTTCTTTCTTTCTTCCTTCCTTCCTTCCTTCTTTTCTTCCTTTCTTTTCTTTCTTTCTTTCTTACTTCTTCTTTTTTTCTCTTCCTTTCTTCTTCTCTTTTTTGTTCATTTTGTTATGTTTTTAATCCCCCCGGGTTAAAAAGGAAGGGATTTGTTTTAAATTGTTTTCTCCTCTCTCCCTTGATCATTCATCAGTAACTATCTAGGCATCTGCTTGCAAAATGGAGGCAACTTGTCTTTTCAGATGTACCTCATACAGCCTGCTACGCTACTTGAACACGGTCGAAAAAAAAAATTAAAAAAAGGAAAAAAATATATTAGCGTGTGCACTTGTATGTACCCAATTCCCTAATGTAAGTTCAATGAATTGAAAGGGAAGTAAAAACACACAAAGGAAAAGTAATACCTACATTCAGTGCGAAGCGTAAGCGCACGTACACACACACATATAACATACATATATAGCACAGCACAGCACAGCACAGCACAGCACAAGCACACACACACACACACACACACACACACACACACACACACAAACATACATATATGAGCACAGCACAGCGTAGCACAGCACAGCACAACACAGCACAGCACAGCACAGCACAAGAGAGAGCGAGACGAGAAAGAGAGAGAGAAGAAGACAGAACAGACAGAGAGAAAGAGAGACAGAGACAGAGAGACAGACAGACAATCACACACAACACAACACACACACACACACACACACATACACTACACACACACACACACCACCACACACACACACACACACACACACACACACACACACAAACACACAACACACACAGAACACAACACACACTAATTTCGCACAAACGAACAACTGATCTGGTCTCATCATTTACAAATGAACGCGCACGTACAACGAAACTATGCACGAACGAACAAACAAACGAGAAGACTCCTTACGCTAGTGCGCGCGCGGACATACAAGAAAATTGGATCATACCCCGAGCAAATACAAACACGTAAAAAGAAAGGAAAAAATAATAATAAAAAAGGAAAAAAGTACATTCCAAGACACATCTTCGCTAATGACAAAAATCAGACACTAACACACACACACACACACACACCACACACACACACACACACACACACACACCCACACACAACACACACACACACACACTCCCACTCACACTCCTTCCCTAACCGTAACCGTCAGTCATCAAGACAGCAGGCTGTTTTTAATGATTCGCCGAAGACACGAATATACACAGGAATCATTTTCTTTTCTCTCTCTCTCTCTCTGTCTATGTCTCTGTCTCTCTCTTCTTTTCTCTGTGTCTGTCTTTCTGTCTGTCTGTCTGTCTCCCTCTGTGTCTATCTGTCTGTCTGTCTGTCTGTTTCTCTTCTCTATATCCTGTGTCTTGTCTGTCTCTGTCTGTCTGTCTGTCTCTCTCTCTCTCTCTCTGTCATGTGATTTTGTTCTATCTCTCTCTGTCTCTGTTTCTGTGTCTGTCTCTGTCTCTCTCTCTGTCTCTCTTCTCCTCTCTGTCTCTCTCTCTCTCTCTCTCTCCTTCTTCTCTTCCTTCTCTGACTTTCCCTCTCTCTCTCTCTCTCTCTCTCACTCTCTCTCTCCTCTGTCTCTGTCTGTCTCTCTCTGTCTCTCCGTCTTCTTTGTTTCTCTCTCTCTGTCTCTCTGTCTGTCTGTCTCTCTCACTTTCTCTCTCTCTCTCTCTCTCTCTCTCTCTCTCTCTCTCTCTCTCTCTCTCTCTCTCTCTCTCTCTCTCTCTGTGTGCTCTCTTTTTTAACGAGCAGTTTTATGATAGCACAGAGCTTCTTCACAAACACGCATAAAAAAGGGATCTCCGTATCGTCTACAACCTCCTGGCAGGTGAGCATAAACAGAAACAGAGAGAGAGAGAAACATGATCTGTCTCCTTACTCTCTCTCTCTCTCTCTCCCCTCTCCCTCTCCCTCCCCTCCCCCTCCCTAGCTCTCTCTTTCTTCTCTCTCTCAGTCTCAGCTAACAATGTCATATTAAAAGCTCGCTTGCACTCTCGATCGCTCAATCGCTCGCTCTCCTCGATCACTTGCTCGCTCATTCGCTTGCTTGCTCAGTGCCAGGCTCGTTCGTCTAACCCCCACCTCCTCACCTCCGATCTTCCAACCCCCCCCCCCCCCCCCCCCAATTCCTCTGTCACTCCATTTACTTTTACTCTCAGACTCGACACGAAACTTTTTCAACAGACACGCACGCTGGAAGTTTACCGTTGATGGCTACCAAAGCGAAACCATAAACTGGCTTGGAAAGAAGACACGGAAAGGAGAGAAGAGAGAAGAGAGGGGAGAGAGAGAGAGAGAGAGAGAGAGAGAGAGAGAGAGAGAGAGGTAGAGAGAGAGTTAGAGAGAGAGAGAGGGAGAGAGAGAGAGGAGAGAGAGAGAGAGATGGAGAAAGAGAGAGACGGAGAGAGAGAGAAAAGGAAGAGAGAGAGGTAGAGAGAGAGATACATATAGATAGACAGAGACAGAGAGGGACAGAGACAGACAAAGAGAGAAAGAGAAAGAGAACGAAAGAGAGAGAAGAGAGGAAAGAAAGGGAGAGAGGACAGAGAGAGATGGAGAGAGAGAGACAGAGGGAGAGAGAGCAAGAGAGAAAGAGAGCGATAGAGATAGAGAGAAAGAGAGAGGGAGAGAGAGAGGGAGGAAGGGAGGAGGGAGAGAAAGAGAGAAAGAGAGAGAGGAGACGAAGAAGAAGAAGAAGAAGAAGAAGAAGAGAAGAAGAAGAAGAAGAAGAAGAAGAAGAAGAAGAGAAGAAGAAGAAGAGAAGAAGAAGAAGAAAAGAGAGAAGAAGAAGAAGAAGAAGAAGAAGAAGAAGAAGAAGAGAAGAAGAAGAAGAGAAGAAGAAGAAGAAGAAGAAGAAGAAGAAGAAGAAGAAGAAGAAGAAGAAGAAGAGAAGAAGAAGAAGAAGAAGAAGAAGAAGAAGAAAAAGAGAAGAAGAAGAAGAAGAAGAAGAAGAAGAAGAAGAAGAAGAAGGAAGAAAGAAGAAGAAGAAGAAGAAGAAGAAGAAGAAGAAGAAGAAGAAGAAGAAGAAGGAAGAAGAAGAAGAAGAAGAAGAAGAAGAAGAAGAAGGAAGAAGAAGAAGAAGAGAGAGAAGAAGAAGAAGAAGAAGAAGAAGAAGAAGAGAAGAAGAAGAAGAAGAAGAAGAAAAGAAAGAAGAAGAAGAAGAAGAAGAAGAAGAAGAGAAGAAAGAAGAAGAAGAAGAAGAAGAAGAAGAGAAGGAAAGAAGAAGAAGAAGAGAAAAGAAAGAAGAAGAAAGAAGAAGAAGAAGAGAAGAAGAAGAAGAAGAAGAAGAAGAAGAAGAAAAAGAAGAAGAAGAAGAGAAGAGAAGAAGAAGAGAGAAGAAGAAGAAGAAGAAGAAGAAGAAGAAGAAGAAGAAGAAGAAGAAGAAGAAGAAGAAAGAAGAAGAAGAAGAGAGAAGAAGAGACGGCGACGTCGACGACGACGACGACGACGACGACGACGAGAAGAAGAAGAAGAAGAAGACAACGACGACCACGACGAAAAAAAGAAAAAAAAAAGAAGACGAAAAAGAAAAAGAAAAAAAAAGATGGAGTCTGGTGGGTGGAGCAAGGGGATGATAAGATGAAACGGCAGAATGGAAGAGATAAAAGAACAACAACAACAAAAGAAAAGATGATGTTGGAGGCAAAACAAGACGGGATTAATTGAAAGGACAAAACATAGTGAATAACAAGACAGACACTCTTTCAATTTTCCTGGAGGGAGGTCGTAGAGTGAGAGGCGAGGAAAGGGGGGGGGGAGACAGAGGAAGTGGAGGGAAGTGGAGGGAGTAGTGACAGAAAAATGGGGTGAGGGGAATGAGAGGTGTGGGGGGGGGGGAGGGAGTGACAGAGGATGACGAATTTAAAGGTGTCTGGTTCTATTTGCTCGAAAGCTGGTAGTATCAACAGACGTTTAATTTAAAATTAAAATAAAACAATTAAAAACATTTTAAAAAAAAAAAACCTTGCCAGCGAGAAACAAGGAGAAGCCAGGTAGCGTGGAAGAAGAAGAAGCGTCAGACGAAACGACGATGACGACGATGACGACGATGACAACGACGACGGCATAGAGCTGTAAAAAGGCGACTATCTTTGAGCAAGTGAGTGTCATAAAAATAAAAAAATTAAAAAGGAAAAAAAAAAAAAAAAAAAGTGAAAATGTTATAATCAGGAACCTCGTTTGAGCAAGCGAGTGTCTATTTAAAAAAAACAAAAAAAGAAGAAGAAAAATGTCACAATCAGGGGCCTCGCCCCCCCCCCCTCTCTCTCTCTCCATCACCCTCTCCCCCACCCACCCCCCACCTTCACCCTCGCAGCAGCAGCAGCAGCAGCAGCAGCAAACAGCAAACAGCAAAGAAGCACGCGGCAGCACGGAGGACATGACAGTGAAGAGGACAAGTCATCAACTTGAAAATGGTCTGTTTATTCGCTACAGCATCGCTCTTTTAGTTCCCGCACATAGCTGCTTTATTCTCCAAACATCGCCGCTTTATTTCCCGACATTATGCGCTGATATCCCTCCCAACCTACCCCCCTCACCCTTCCCCCCTCACCCCCCCCCCCCCACCCCCCTCCTATTACTCTGTTCCGACTCTTGCCCCGAGTCCCCCAAAAAATCTAACGACGGCAAAATGAGCGGCACACGCAATATTTCGCCAGACCGACTATCGACTCGGCTCGACCAAGCCAGTGTTGTTGTTTTTTCTTTCTTGCTTGCTTTCTGGATCTGGTTGTCTTTTTTTCTTTCTTTTCTTTCTTTCTTTCTTTCTTTCTTTCTTTTCTTTTTCGTTCTTTCTTTCTTTCTTCTTTCTATCCTTTTTTTTTTTTCTTTTTCTTTCTTTCTTTTCTTTCTTCTTTCTTTTCTTTGTTTCTTTGTTTTCTTTTCTTTCTTCTTTCTGTCTTTGTTTCTTTGTTTGTTTGTTTTCCTTCTTTCTTTCTTTTCTGTCTTTCTTTATGTCTGTCTTTCTTTCTGTCTTTCTTTCTTTCCTTTCTTCTTCTCGTCTTTCTTCTTTCTTCTTTTTCTTCTTTCTTCTTTCTTTCTTTCTTTCTTTCTTTCTTTCTTCTTTGTTTGTTTGTTTCTTTCTTTCTTCTTTTCTTCTTTCTTTTTTCTTCTGTCTTTCTTTCTTTTTTTCTTCTTCTTCTTTCTTTCTTTCTTTCTTTCTTTTTCTTTCCTTCCTTCCTTCCTTCCTTCTTTCTTCTCTTTTACCACTTCTCTTTTTCTTTCTTCTTCCTTCCTCATTCCTTCCCTTCTCTCTCTTCTTCTCCTCTTTCCTTCTTCTTCTCTTTTTCCCTTCTTCTTCCTTCTTCTTCCTCTTCTTCTCCTCCTCCTCCTTCTTCATGTGGTAAACGTTCGAACGAATGAACACTGGATTGAGTCTGGGTGTTGGGTTCGGGGGAAAGAAAGAAGAAAAGAAGCTATGGCCGTTTGTATCGTCATCATCATCATCATATCATTATCATTATCATTTTCATCTTGGTATTTTTTTCCTTCTTCTTTTTTTTTTTTCTTCTTCTTCTTTCTTTCTTTCTGTCTTTCTCTGTCTTTCTGTCTGTCTTTCTTTAGTAGTTCTTTCTTCTTTATTTTTCTTCTTTTCTTCTTCAGGTAAATTGTTGAACGACGGAACACTGAGTCTGGGTGGGGGAGAAGGCAAGAAGGAAGAAGGAAAGAAGCTAGGGTCATCTGTGTGTGTGTGTGTGTGTGTGCGCGCGCGCGCGCGTGTGTGTGTGTATGCATGCGTGCGTATGTATGTGTGTGAAAGATAAAGAGAGAGAAGTGTGTGTGTGTATGTGTGTATGTACGTGTGTGTGTGAATGCGCACACGCGCGCGCGCGCGCGCGCGCACACGTGCGTATCTGTGACAGAGCAACCCATCTTCAGATTTCAGTTTGACCATTGTGGATAATGAGACGCATGCGAAAGACAAGAAATCCAGAAAATAACGAGCTAACTGCATCACCCCCCCCCCCCTCCCTTCTCTCTCTCTCTCTCTCTCTCTCTCTCTCTCTCTCTCTCTTCTTCTTCTTCTTCTTCTTCTTCTTCTTCTTCTTCTTCTTCTTTCTTTTTCTTCTTCTTCCCTCCCTCCTTTCATCCCCAACACAGCCCAAGCGTTTACTCTATTCTTCCCTCATTCGTATCCCTTCTCGTCCCCCTCCTCTCTCTGTCTGTCTCTGTCTCTGTCTCTGTCTGTCTGTCTCTGTCTTTCTGTCTCTGTCTCTCTGTATGTCTGTCTCTCTTTGTCTCTCTGTCACTCTCTCTGTCTCTGTCACTCTGTCTCTCTCTTTCTGTCTGTCTGTCTCTCTCTCTGTCTGTCTGTCTCTCTTTCTTTCTCTCTCCTTCTCTCTCTGCTCTGTCTATCACTGTCTGTCTGTCTCTGTGTCTGTCTTCTCTCTATCTTTCTCTGTCTCTGTCTCTCTCTCTGTCTCTCTGTCTCTGTCTCTGTCTCTCTCTCTCTCTCTCTCTCTCTCTCTCTCTCTCTCTCTCTCTCTCTCTCTCAGTACAAAAACACTGAACCCAAAGAAACTCGATATCTCGCTAATTGTCACCAGACAACAAACAATTCTGCTCAGAATTAAAGGGATCGCTTTTTGTTAAAGGGAGGTAACAGTGTAGGGACGGAGAGGGAGAGACGAGGGGGGGAGGGAGGGAGGGGATTAGAAAGGGAGGGAGATAACCAGCGTTTCCCGATCCGCGCCAACAAGAGTTTTAGGCTGTTTACAACCCGAATGAACAACAAACAACATGAGCAAGAGAGAGAGAGAGAGAGAGTGGGGTGGGGGAGAGAGATAGAGAGACAGAGACAGAGAGACAGAGA
>JAPXFY010000023.1:33014180-33021680 GCA_030674185.1 Monoplex corrugatus | reverse complement strand
CACCTTGGTGGAATCCGCTGCCACGTGGCAAATCAAGCCCAGGGCCCAACACAATTAAACAGAGCAGAAGCGTGTTATGTCTTTGCGTGGCTGCTCGCAAAGCTTTGTTTTCCTTAACTAGGAAGTTTCGTTTTTTTTTCTCTCTCTCTCTCCACCTCTCTCTCTCTCTCTCTCTCTCTCTCTCTCTCTTCTCTCTCTCTCTCTCTCTCTCTCTCTCTCTCTCTTTACCCGTTCTTCTTCTTCTTCTTCTCTTCTTCTTCTTCTGGTTTATGGGCAAAAATATACCGCGTCCAATGCTCGCTGTATTTTTTAGACGCCCATCAAAAAACGTAGCACCGGCTCTGGCATATTATTTCACAGGGGCATAAGAAGGTTGAAACTAACGATGTTTATAAAAGTTTTTTGTAATGGCGACAAAGGCGACTTGAAACTATCGCCACTTCATCGAAATAATCACACGGGCGAGTTTTTACTGGTCCCATAACAAATGCACTTTTAATTCTTGAATGAAAAAAACATGATTACTGAACAGAAGAGGGGTCAGCTTTTAGAAGCATGCTAATAAATTGCAACTTTATTGGAGGGGGAGAGAGAGGAGAGATACAGAGAGAGGGGAGGAGAGAGAGAGAGAGAGAGAGAGAAGACAGACAGACAGACAGACAGACAGAGAAACAGAGAGAGACAGAGAAAAGACGGAGCAGAGAGTGATTGTCTCTCTCTCTCTCTCTCTCTCTCTCTCTCTCTCTCTCTCTCTCTCTCTCTCTCTCTCTCTCTCTCTCTCTCTCTATCTACACACCTCACACACACACACACACACACACACACACACCACACACGCGACGCACGCACGCACACACACACGACGGATCAGTTTACTATTGCAACTGCATTTTTTTAATAACCCAACAGAATTCTTTCCCCATTAGCTGAAAGCGAGAAAAAGTACAGAAACAATTAACTGTCGTTGTTAATGCAATGGTTTGCATATTCTGTCTGCTCTTTCTCTCTCTCTCTCTCTCTCTCTCTCTCTCTCTCTCTCTCTCTCTCTCTCTCTCTCTCTCTCTCTCTCTCTCTCTGTATTGATGATGTTGTTGACGTTTGTGTGAAAGGCACAGAGGTCCAGCTCGATCTCTGTCCCATTAATTCTATTTCAAACAAACGAATGGACAACCAACCAACCAACCAACCAACCAACCAACCAACCAAACAACCAACCAACAACTAATCAAACAATTAAACAAATGAATAAGTACACGAATAAAAAAAATAAGAAAGCAACCGATTAGATAAACAAATAAATAAATATATAAATAAACAATTAAACAAAGAACTAAATAACTAAGTAACTAAGTAACTAACTAACTAACTAACTAACTAAACAAATGAATAAAGAAACACAGATTTTCATAACCTGGCCGGATGTTGGGAGTTTTGCTAGCTTACGCCATGTCCGTTTTGGATTATCTCCCATCCATCACATGGCATCAGTGGCTTCAGTATATAAGAAATTCATTGTAAATGCGTAGACGTTTATCTTGAAAAAAACTGATACTTTGGAGGGAACTGTTTTAAGCGATTTTAATTTTTCTCGTGGAAAAAAAAAGTGAGGATTGTACCCATCTCCTCCTCTCCCTCGCTGCTTCACCTTCTCCAACCCAAAATTGAGGGACAGGGGTCAACTTGCAACTGAGTGGACTGGGGGTGGTGTGTGTTTTTAAGGTGATGGAGGGCTTAGGGGATTACGGTAATTTCACGGAGAAGTTTTTAATTTGTTTGTTTGTTTGTTTTGTTTGTTTGTTTATTTATTTATTTTATCATTCTATTATTTATCTATTTATTTATTATTCATTTTTGTTTGTGTATTTATTTATTTGTTTGTTTGTTCGTTTATTTATTCAATTGCTCATTTGTTTATTTTTCTATCAATTTATTTTCCACAGAGAGAGATAGAGCTAGAGAGAGAGAGAGAGATAAAGACAAACAGAGAAAGAGAGAGAGACGGCTTTAGAGAGACAGCTTTAGAGAGAGACAGACAGACAGATAGACAGACAGACAGACAGGCTGACAGACAGAGACAGAGACAGATACAAAAAGACAGAGAGCAACTGCTATTTATCACAGCAACTGATGAACATTTCCCAGACTTTAAACACGAACTGATCCGAACAAATACGACAGACCCGAATATTTATGCGAAACGACCGACTTTGAAACTTTGAATTACAACAAAGTTCGAGGCGGGATGAAGCTGCAAAAATCTAAAGTATTAGGCGAAACAAATTTAGGCGAATGGTGTGGTACCCTTCACAGCCAGGGCTTTACGTATTCGGGTCACCATCCATTCGGCAACCATGCTCGATCAAATAGTCGACGGAATTAATAACTCTACGAGAAACCATGCAGGGAAAAAATCAACAGGGGCAAAGGCGTGTGGACGTTGATCAGATCACAGGAGAGAGAGAGAGAGAGAGAGAGAGAGGAGAGAGAGAGACAGAGCAGACAGACAGACAGACAGCAGAGAGAGACAGAGACAGAGAGACAGACAGAGACAGAGGGGAGAGACAGAGACAGAGAGACAGAGAGACAGAGACAGAGACAGACAGAGACAGACAGAGACACACAGAAAGAGAGACACAAGAGAGAGATTGAGATTGAGACTGAGGTGCTGAGGGTTTTGCAGTAGTGGCATCATCATATCATCATCATCATCATCATCACAGCAGCAGCAGCAGCAGCAGCATCAACACGATCGTCATCATCATCATCATCATCATCATCGTCATCATCTTAGTATTATAATTATTATTATTATTATTATTACTATTATTCCTCCAGTCTGGAGCAGACTTCCGCTCCGCCTTAGCCTAACATCTACCCTTTCTCTGCCTTTAAATCCAAGTTCAAAACGCTGCCTCTTTTCCCAACCATGAATTCCACAGCTACTTGTTTCCCTCAGTCTGTGTATTCAATATTGTAAGGTGATCTTTGTCGATTGTATGTGTATGCCTGGTGGGTGAGTGCGCTTTGATTTGAACTGTCAAAATTTGGCGCTGTATAAATAGTTATTTATTATTATTATTATTACATCATATCATTATTATTATTATATCATTATTATTATTATTATAGTTATTATTATTATATTATCATTATTATTATTATATCATTATTTTTTATTATTATTATTATTATTATTATTATTATTATTATTATTATTATTATCATAAATTATATTCTTCTTCTGATTATTATTATCATGTTTATTATGTTTCTTATTATTGTTGTTATCATTATTAGTATTATCGTCATCATCATTATCATTGTTACTCGCGTTATTAAGCTTATTATCAGCATTCATCGTGCATCGACTGTTAAGAGCCATATCAAGGTTTTCCCACCATCTCAAAACAACACAACACACACCACACAACACACACACACACACACACACACACAACACACACACACACACACACACACACATCACACACACACACACACAACACACACTCACCACAAACACACAACACCATCACTAACACACACCACAACACACACACAACACACACACACATCACACACACACACACACACATGCACACACACTCACACACATGCACACACACACTCACTCAGACACACACTCAAACACACAAACAAACAAACACACACACACATACACACACACACTCTCTCTCTCTCTCTCTGTCTTTCTCTCTGTCTCTGTCTCTGTCTCTTTGTTTCTCTGTCTCTCTCTCTCTCTCGTCTGTTTCTTTCATCCACACACACACACACCACACACACACACACACACCACACACACATACACACACACATAACACCTACACTACACTACACCACAACACTCACATACACACAATACACCACACACATACACACACACACACACACACACACATACACACACACACACATACACACACACACACACACACACACACACACACACACACACGATTTGAGCACATCGATGACCCTGGAGACAAGAAGCCGTGGAAAAGACATGTAAGTGCATAGATCACTGCATTCACGCAAATGATCTCAGAATACGCCCCAGGCGTTGGCCATGCCGCGCAGTTTATCACCAAGAAGGAGATTAAAAATAAAAGGCTGAATACTAATGCAGGAGCAAAACCAAGTACACAAAAACATACATAAAATATATGATCGATAGTACTTGAAATTGCTAGTTCACGTTTCCTTAGGGCAAGAAGAAACACCCCCCCCCCACCAAAAAAAAACAACAAAAAAACAACACACACACACGCACACATACACACGCACACTCGCACATATACACGCACTCACGCACATATACATACATATACATACACACACTCACACATACACTCACACACACACACACACACACACACACACACACACAACACACACAACAAACACACACAACAACACACAACATACACATATACACACACTCACACATACACACACACATACTCACACACAACACACACACAGACACACACTACATACACATATACACACACTCACACATACACACACACATACTCACACACACACACACACACACACACACACTCACATACACATATACACACACTCACACATACACACAACATACTCACACACACACACGCAACACAGACACACACACTCACTACACATATACACACACTCACACTCACATACACACACACATACTCACACACACACACACACACACACACACACACACACACACACACACACACACCGGATGGATCAATCTGAGATTTAATAGAATAGGAAAATCAGTGTCTACTCCCCTACCCCCCACCCCATCCAAACCAATTCATTCATTTCACACACACACACACACACACACACACACACACACACACAACCCACACACACACAACACCACACACACACACACTCACATACACATACACAACAACCACAGGATAATCAATTACGTGTCACTCCCTACCCCCACCATCCAACCAATTCATTCATTTCACACACACACACCACACACAACACACACCACACACACACACACACAACCACACACACTACACACACACACACATCACACACACACACACAACACACACACACCAACACTACACACACACACTCACACACAACACACACTCACACAACACACACACACACTACACACACACACCAACTCACACACACACACACACACACCACACACACACACACACACACACACACACACACACACACACACACACACACACACACCTGCAGTTAATATATGCACAGAACTATCAATCCTCATACAAGAAGGATGTAAGGCTGTAGGGAAAGACGACGGTGGATGAACCAGCAAGGCGTAAAATGACGAAAAGTAAGAGACGACAGGATGCAAAAGAGCAAGGCAGAAACAAACGACATGTGGCAGACACAAAAAAAAGAACATCTCTAGCACAGAATTCACAGAAGATGGAGATACTGAAAGACCTCCCGTGCATCCCACGGAGGACATTACAGGAATAAAAAACAAACAAACAAACAAACAAACAAACGAACAATCAAACAACCAACCAAACAACCAACCAACCAACCAACCAACCAACCAACCAACCAAACATGTGAAAACAAACAAACAAACAAACAAACAAACAACGAACGAACAAACAACCGAACAACCAAACAACAACCAAACAAACATGCGAACAAAGCAAACAAAACCACCAACCAATCAACCAACCAAACAAACAGACAAACCAACCAACCACCACCCACCCACCCAACCAACCACCAACCAACCAAACAAACAAACATGCGAACACACAAACAAACAAACAAACAAACAAACAACCAACCAAACAACAAACATCCGAACAAAAACAAACAAAACCACCAACCAACCAAACAACACCCACCCACTCACCCACCCACCAACCAACCAACCAACCAACCAACCAACCAACCAACAACCAAACAAACAAACATGCGAACACACAAACAAACAAAACGAACCAACCAACCAACCAATCAACCAACCAACCAACCAAATATCTAAACACAGAAAAAAACGTAACAAATTTAATCAACAACAGCAACAATACAACAATAACAATAACAACATCGACAACGACGACAACAAGAACCAAAACAAAAGAAGAAGAAAGTACAGGTTGTGTCCCCTGACCCTACAATAGTGAGGTGGTAGAGACCTCAACTGTTCTCAGGTCCAGCATTATGAGGGAGGTGCCCATCTCCTCTCATTCTCTGCTTTACCTTTCCCTATCACCTCATCATCATCATCATCATCATCATCATCATCATCATCATCATCATCATCTTGTGTCCTGCCGCATGGCGTTGGCGATCATGGCCCTCCATATGCATCTATCCCTTGTCGCCGCAAGCACATTTCCACCTCTCTGTCTTCAGCCACTCTGCAAGTCCGTCCAATATTTTCTCCCTGGGTCTACCTGGGGTTCTGTTCTCTATTTTGGCATTGACTTGGGGGGGGGGGGGCAGGGGGGTTATGTCATGTGAGACGAGTTTATACAGAACAGCTAGTGTTGTGATTCAGAGCTTTAATTATTTATTTATTTACTTTAATATATGCTCCTTTTTTTAAAGGTAAGATACACACATACACATGTCATATTCATGTAACTAAGATTATTCCAGTGATAGACTGATAAAATAGCAGTATAGGTAAAACATAGTCTAGATAGGGCCTCAGGACCTGGCCAGCTCATGGGTTTATGTGCAGGCTTAAGGCTTGTGCCACGGTCACGATACACGTGGCACCTGTGACGCTAGTGCGTATGGAATTCGTTCCGAGCGCGGAGACGTCATCTTAAGAAACTGAAACTGAAACTGGTGTTCTCTTTCCACCTTTCCCTAACTCTGAAAAAAAACGTCAGGTACCTTTTCACAGGTGGGTAGACTGGAGACCGCAGACACACATTAAGTTCCCGTGGCCTGATTCGGGCCTGAGCGAACAACCGCAGCAGAATAGGAGGCAGGTGCTCTCCCCTTTGCGTCATCCCAAGGTGGAGTTTTTTCCCCTTTAATAAGTACAGATAGTAGCAACAGGAGTGGGGATGGTTTTAGTAGAATAACCATACAAGACAGGAACTGAGGAAAAAAGCACTGCTAACCTTCAAAAAGAACGACAACGAAAGAAATTAATTCTTAAAAAAATAATAACAACACCAAAAAAAGAAAACTACAAAGTTTCAAGACTTGGCTCTTTTCCGAGAGAGATGTATGAAAATAAAAACAAAGAAAACAAAACAAAAGACTGAAAAAAATCATAACTTACAAACACAACAACAAAGGAAGAGAAAAGAAGAAAGAATAGATATCAAAAATACACAAAGTAGGGCGAAGGTATATCAGCTCTAAACAGATCGATCTATCAATCAATCAATCAATCAATCAATCAATCAACAATCAATCAATCAATCAACCAACAACAATCAATCAATCAATCAACACCACCAACAACCAATCAAGAAG
>JAPXFY010000023.1:33006680-33011680 GCA_030674185.1 Monoplex corrugatus | reverse complement strand
TCAAAAACTTCTCGAACTCGGAAGCGGCCAATTGTGAGAGACGAATAGAATAGGAGTCACACACACACACACAGAGACAAGGACATTCAATCCGTACCCCCCCCCCCCGCCCCCCACCCCCCATTCTCCGCCCCCCTCCCCACGAAAAAGAAAAAGGTTCATGAACGAGGAATAATCATGGATTTGGACACCTCTCTCTCTCTCTCTCTCTCTCTCTCTCTCTCTCTCTCTCTCTCTCTCTCTCTCTCTCTCTCTCTCTCTCTCTCTCTCTCTCTCTCCCTCTCTCTATTCTTTCTCTCTCTCACACACACACACACACTCTCTCTGTCTCTCTCTGTCTCTGTCTCTCTATCTGTCTGTCTGTCTCTCTGTCTGTCTGTCTCTGTCTGTCTGTCG
Organism: Monoplex corrugatus; assembly: GCA_030674185.1. Taxonomy (NCBI): domain Eukaryota; kingdom Metazoa; phylum Mollusca; class Gastropoda; order Littorinimorpha; family Ranellidae; genus Monoplex; species Monoplex corrugatus. The sequence continues at coordinate 33,011,284 of JAPXFY010000023.1, read as the reverse complement.
CTCTCTCTCTCTCTTTCTCTCTCTCTCTCTCGCTCTTTCTCTCTCTCTCTCTCTCTCGTTCCCTCTCTTTCTCTCTCTCTCATTCTCTCTTTCTCTCTGTCTTCCAAAACAACAAACCCCAACGCCAACCCAAACCCCAACCCACCCTTCCCTCAAAAGACAAGAAAAAAAAAAAAAAAAAAAAAAAAACTCCACGAGATATTATTTTTCCTATTTTACGAGCGTCTTATTATTGAGTAATCGCGGAAGATTCCACCAGCGCTAATTGACTTTGGCCCAGGCTCGGGTCGCTAAGCCATTTTGTCCGTTCCTTTCCCCAAACAAACCTTGGGTGAACTCTTTAGCCCTGACTTGCTTCGATTTGCGCAATAAAACCTCGCTACATCCCCTCGTTTGCTTCAAAAATCGACTTGGCCGGATCACTTCAAACACGCAGTCCCATTCAGCGAGAAAATTGCTTTTGCCCAACGAGCGAGCCTCGTTTTTTTTTTGTTTTTTTTTTTTTTTTTTTTTCTTTTTTTTCCCTCCCTCTCTGCCTCCTCTCTCTTTCCTCCCTCCCCCTCCTTTCCTTCTCTTTCTCTAAGAAGGAGAAGACGATGGGATGGATGATGCTTCTCGAGGGTAGGTGACGGGTGGAGGGTAAGGGGAGAGGAAGAGGGGGAAGCGAAAGTGGTCTCTCTTTGGTGGAATCTTCTAATGAATGCAAAACTGTCTCCAGACATCCTGGCCAATGAAAGCGCGCGACACAAAAGGAGCACCTGCTGTTGTCTTCTTCTTCTTCGGCGGTTTCGTTATGGTGGTGGTGGTGGGGGTTTGGTGATAGTGGTGGTGATGGTGGTGGTATGGTGATGTGTGGTGTTGGAGGGGAGGTCGATCTTCCTCTGTTCTCCCTGCCTAGCCTAGCCTTCCTGCTTGTCTTTCTGCCTGCCTGTCTGTATGTCTGTCTGTCTGTCTGCCTGTCTATTTGTCTGTCTAGCTTGTCCTTTAGCCGACATGTCGGTGGTGGGGACTATTCATCTTTTGTCTGTCTTGTAACCAGGACAGAGTTTCCGGAGCTGATGATCAATATCCGTTTGGTGTCGTACCGAAGCCTTTGCTAGCTGGCTGGGGCTGCCTGCTTTTTTGCTTTGCTTTGCTTGGCTTTGCCTCGCCAGTCACGGCAGTGTCAGCTTCCAGAGTCCATACGGTACATTATTGACAGTGTTTTAAGCTGATAGAGTCCTTGCAGTTGTATAATTTCACGACATACGACGTTATGCTAAGCTCGAAAAAGATTTGGTTTTGTTCGGTCTATGTTTTGGGAGTATGTAGGCGTATGATGTTAGTCTTGATTTAGTTCGATTGTTTGTTTGTTTATTTGTTGTTAACTTGTATTTGAGTGTGTGTGTGTGTGTGTGTGTGTGTGTGTGTGTGTGTGTGTGTGTGTTTTATGTGTCTTTGTGTGTGTCGTGGTGTAAGTGTGTAAGTGTGTAGTGTGTAAGTGTAGTGTGTGTGTGTGTGTGTGTGTGTGTGTGTGTGTGTGTGTGTGTGTGTGTGCAAGTGATGAAGCGATGGAAAGAGGGAGAGAGAGAGAGAGAGAGAGAGAAAGAGAAAGAAGAGAGACAGACGAGAGGAAGACAGAGGAGAGAAGAGAGAGAAGAGAGGATGAAATGAGAGATGAGAGTTGTACGTGTTGTGTGTGTGCGCGCACGCGTTTCTTCTAGATGTGAGGTTTGGCGATTTTATTTTTCTTCTGTATGAATCGTGGTACGATTTGGTGCTGGTTTAGGTTTTACTCTGAAGTGCGAATCTTGACCTTGTATCCACATGAAGACCCACCGTAGAGATAGGACCAGTGTTGTCTATTCATCCGTCAGATCATGTGTGAGTCCGTCGCCATCATCCCTCATCATCATCATCATCATCATCATCATCATCATCTCAATTCTCATCATCATCATTGTCACCTGTCATCCATCACATCATTCGTCACCTTCATCACCATCATCATCATCATTTCACGAGCTTACGAACATTGCAACTGGTCTATTTCTCACCTCATATTAGATCATGATCATTTCGCGTGATTTGGTCATCAGTCGTTATCTCTTTTTCGCACGATATACCTCATATCGCTTGTGGCTGACAACTTGAGTGTCTGGTTTGCATAGTTTTGGTTTTTAGTTTCTTGTTTTGTGGAGTTTTTTGTTCTGTTTGTTTTGTTTTTGTTTTCTTGCAAGAGTACACGAGGGAGGGATTGTTGCCTCTTGGTTTTCTGTGGATATGTAAAAATTTGACTAGATTTGACGCTCTTTGTGTTTTTCACGCTTGCATCGAGGTTTAGCGAGATTTCCTCCAAGACTATACATTGCTACGAGAGTAGATCAGATTTCGTGGATAATTTGCCACAGGTTTTTCGTTGTTGTTCTAAGCTGCTTTTTTTTTTTTTCTCCCTCTTTTTGTTTTGGTTTTGGTTTCGTTTTGGGCAATGCTTTCTCGAATGCGTTACAGCCACACACTGTTCTGGTTGTTTGTTCCGCAATGTGCAGGCGTTTGATCACTGCATAGTCTGCATACTCTTGTCTTTGTGGGTCACCCGGACCACGCAGGCAATCAAGACTTTTGTTTCTGGTGTATGAATTGCTGGGTAATTCATGCTTCCGTAGGACAGCGAACACTGAAATGCCTTACAAGCTCTTCAGCTGTGTGTATTTGGAGCGTTTTGCGAGTGCCGTACACACACGAAGACGGTTTCAGTACTGTTTCAGTTTCAGTTTCAGTTTCTCCGCACTCGGAATGAATTCGTATTCACTAATGTCATATGTGCCATGTGTATGGGAATCATGGCATAAGCCTTAAGCGTGCACATAAACCCATGAGTTGGCCAGGTTCTGAGGGAAAAAAAAATAAAAACTGTGGTCTAGCAGAGGGTCGAATCCACGTCTCCTGAGTTTTCAAGCGCGGCACTCTGACCAACAAGTCCCCTTCCCCCCCCCACCCCCACCACCCCGCCCCCCACCCACCCCCATGGGGATGCCGAGGGCTCTTTCAGTATAAATAGTATCCACACCTTCTGGAAATTCTGTGCTAGAAATTTCCTTTTTTCTGTCACTCTCTTTGTTTCTGCCTTGTTCTTTTGCTTTCTGTCATTTCTTCCTATCAATTTCTGCTTTGATGGCCTATTCGCCTGTATGAGCTCGATAGAGTCTTACGTACTTTCTCTTAGGATTGATAATTGGGTAAATGTGTTAAGTGCATTTTTGGCTCCAGGGAAATGACATGCGCATGCGTAAGCAATTTTAGGAAATTTAGGCCCTTTTTCATCTATGTTTTAGTGTCCTTAGTTATGTTTGAATTCGTTTACAAGCTTTTTTAAACCCCTTGTGCGATAAATTGGACGGAGAGATCAACACCAGGGGCATCTCCTTAAATTATATGCAGAAACGCATTGATATGTGTACTTAATTTTCTTTTCCTTTTTTTTTTTCTATTGAAGTATTTTGTGTGTTTGAAAACGGTTATAGCCCTGGTATGGCTCTACGCAGTCGGCTGGGCTTTAAGCAGAAAAACACAAAATACACAAAATAGCAACAACAACCAATGCACATACACGTAATTATGCTCAAATGGAAGACTGGAAAACAAACCTTCACATGTAATTATGTTCACCTGTAAGACCGGAAAACAAACCTCCACATGTAATTATGTTCACCTGTAAGACCGGAAAACAAACCTCCACATGTAATTATGTTCACCTGTAAGACCGGAAAACAAACCTCCACATGCAATTATGTTCACCTGTAAGACCGGAAAACAAACCTCCACATGTAATTATGTTCACCTGTAAGACCGGAAAACAAACCTCCACATGTAATTATGTTCACCTGTAAGACCGGAAAACAAACCTCCACATGTAATTATGTTCACCTGTAAGACCGGAAAACAAACCTCCACATGTAATTATGTTCACCTGTAAGACCGGAAAACAAACCTCCACATGTAATTATGTTCACCTGTAAGACCGGAAAAAAATCTCCACATGTAATTACGTTCACCTGGAAGACCGGAAAACAAATCTCCACATGTAATTATGTTCAACTGGAAGACCGGAAAACAAATCTCCACATGTAATTATGTTGACCTGGAAGACCGGAAAACAAATCTCCACATGTAATTATGTTCAACTGGAAGACCGGAAAACAAATCTCCACATGTAATTATGTTGACCTGGAAGCCCGGAAAACAAATCTCCACATGTAATTATGTTAACCTGGAAGACCGGAAAACAAACTTCCACATGTAATTATGTTAACATGGAAGACCGGAAAACAAACTTCCACCCCTTTACCCGCCAGGCGTTATCTCCCGTGACGATTCAAACTCAAGCCTTCTGATTGGTAGTTTGATGTCCTACCAGTCGCCGTGGTGTAGTGGTTAACGCAACGGACAACTGACTGGAAGGTTGTGGGTTCGAATCCCAATCGGTACCTTCAAAAATCACTGCGGGATTTTTTAGCTCTGACCGGCTCCTGCTCAGAGTTGGGCGTGCTATGGGCTCTCTGGGAAGACTGGGACCACACAGTCGAGTCTCAGCCACTTCACGGAAGCGTCATTGACAGTGTTGC
>JAPXFY010000023.1:33001680-33004180 GCA_030674185.1 Monoplex corrugatus | reverse complement strand
ATCCCAGAAAGCGAGATGGTATTTCAGACATATGCAAGAAAGCGAATAGTATTTCAGACACACATTATCATTAGAAAGCGGGCGGAATTTCATATATAAGAAAGCGAGCGGTATTTCAGACACATATTATTATAAGAAAGCGAGCGGTATTTCAGACACATATTATTATAAGAAAGTGAGCGGAATTTCATATATAAGAAAGCGAGCGGTATTTCAGACACATATTATTATAAGAAAGTGAGCGGTATTTCATATATAAGAAAGCGAGCGGTATTTCAGACACATATTATTATAAGAAAGTGAGCGGTATTTCAGACACATATTATTATAAGAAAGTGAGCGGTATTTCAGACACATATTATTATAAGAAAGTGAGCGGTATTTCATATATAAGAAAGCGAGCGGTATTTCAGACACATATTATTATAAGAAAGTGAGCGGTATTTCAGACACATATTATAAGAAAGCGAGCGGTATTTCAGACAATATTATAAGAAAGCGAGCGGTATTTCAGACACATATTATAAGAAAGCGAGCGGTATTTCAGACACATATTATAAGAAAGCGAGCGGTATTTCAGACACATATTATAAGAAAGCGAGCGGTATTTCAGACACATATTATAAGAAAGCGAGCGGTATTTCAGACACATATAAGAAAGCGAGCGGTATTTCAGACACATATTATAAGAAAGCGAGCGGTATTTCAGACACATATAAGAAAGCGAGCGATATTTCAGACACATATTATAAGAAAGCGAGCGGTATTTCAGACACATATAAGAAAGCGAGCGGTATTCAGACACATATTATAAGAAAGCGAGCGGTATTTCAGACACATATAAGAAAGCGAGCGGTATTTCAGACACATATTATAAGAAAGCGAGCGGTATTTCAGACACATATAAGAAGCGAGCGGTATTTCAGACACATATTATAAGAAAGCGAGCGGTATTTCAGACACATATAAGAAAGCGAGCGGTATTTCAGACACATATTATAAGAAAGCGAGCGGTATTTCAGACACATATAAGAAAGCGAGCGGTATTTCAGACACATATTATAAGAAAGCGAGCGGTATTTCAGACACATATAAGAAAGCGAGCGGTATTTCAGACAACATATAAGAAAGCGAGCGGTATTTCAGACACATCATATAAGAAAGCGAGCGGTATTTCAGACACATCATATAAGAAAGCGAGCGGTATTTCAGACACATATAAGAAAGCGAGCGGTATTTCAGACACATCATATAAGAAAGCGAGCGGTATTTCAGACACATATAAGAAAGCGAGCGGTATTTCAGACACATATAAGAAAGCGAGCGGTATTTCAGACACATCATATAAGAAAGCGAGCGGTATTTCAGACACATATAAGAAAGCGAGCGGTATTTCAGACACATATAAGAAAGCGGACGGTATTTCAGACACATCATATAAGAAAGCGAGCGGTATTTCAGACACATCATTATAAGAAAGCGAGCGGTATTTCAGACACATATATAGAAAGCGAGCGGTATTTCAGACACATCATAAGAAAGCGAGCGGTATTTCAGACACATATAGAAAGCGAGCGGTATTTCAGACACAATAAGAAAGCGAGCGGTATTTCAGACACATATAAGAAAGCGTGCGGTATTTCAGACACACACATAAGAAAGCGGACAGGATTTTAGACACATATTATCATAAGTAAGCGAGCGGTATTTCAGACACACACATAAGAAAGCGGACAGGATTTCAGATCATATTACAACCCCAACCCAACCCAGCCCAGTCCTGCCCAGCATCTCATCCAATGTCTCCTCCTAGCAACTGCCACGGTGGGATGATGTAAACCAGCCTTACGGATGAAAATCAATACTGGCGATTGCAGTGCCAGCCACAAGCGTCGTACCCAAGCCTCGGGATGGATCAAGGCAGGGAGACAGCCAGGAAGGCAGGGAGAGCCATGGAAAACATCATCATCTCCCATCCCTGATTTCTGACAATGTCATATATCTTCCGGGGGGTGGGGGTGGGGGAGGGGTGGGGGAGGCAGTGGGGTAGGGAGTTGGGGGAAGGGTGTATTTATATCGCAACATACTGAGACCTGAGAGCCTCTGTGAATTCAGGATGGGTCTTTGGGAGCCCTTTTTTTGCTTCTTTGTTTTTCTTTCTTTTTCTTTTTTCTTCTTTTCTTCTTCTTCTTCTTCTTCTTCTTCTTCTTCTTCTTCTTCTTCTTCTTCTTCTTCTCTTCTTCTTCTTCTTCGTCTTGTGTGTTGTGTGTGTGTGTGTGTGTGTGTGTGTGTGTGTGTGTGTGTGTTGATGTGTGTGTGTGTGTGTGTTGAGTGTGTGTGTGTGTGTGTGTGTGTGTGTGTGTGTGTGTGTGTGTGTGTGTGTGTGTGTGTGTGTGTGTGTGTGTGTGTGTGTGTGGTGTGTGGGTTGTGTTTGTTGTTTGTTCTTTTTTGAGGGGTTAGGGGACTAAGGTGGATGGAGCGGTGGGTTCGTGGTCGGGGG
>JAPXFY010000023.1:32966680-32971680 GCA_030674185.1 Monoplex corrugatus | reverse complement strand
ATTTTTATGGATGTTTGACCGGTGTTGGTAGAATCTTGTTTTGAGAGAATTTTTCGTTTGTCCTATGTATTGAGTTTTAGGGCAGATATCGCATTGGAGGAGATACACTACGTTGGTAGATGTACATGACAGTTTGTGCCTTATTTTGAAAGTTTCGTTGGTGTTGAAACTGCTGAACGTTACACTTTCAATCAAATGTTTTTCACAAATGATGCATTTTTTCGCTGAACACTTGAAACATCCTGCATCAGGATCAGGAGGTATTGGAAGGCAGGATGGCATCAGGAGGTTACGCAGGGAAAGACAACATCTCTCCCCAAGGACGGGTGGGTCGGGAACAGCCTTCTGCATTTTGCTGCTGGTGTGAAGGATTGTAGAGTGGAGTTCCCTGAGCCACTGACGGAGGGGTGGGTTGGATGGATGGTGGGTGACGATGAAGGGGGTTCTGGTGGCAGTCTGTTTAGGCTTGTATTGAAGGATCTGGGATCTGGGGATGAGGCCCGCACGATGTTTGGCATTCTGTACAAGTCTGGAATTATATCTTCGGCGGGCAAAATAGCGTGACATTTCTTCGCAGCGGCGACTAAAGGTGGCAGGGTCAGAACACAGGCGGCGAAGTCTCAGAAACTGGCTGTATGGAATGTTTTTGATCACGTGTTGAGGATGACAGGACAGGCTATGCAGATAAGAATGGGAATCTGTAGGTTTGGTGTACACATCAGTTACTAGGTAGCCATTGTCAATGCTGATCCGCGCATCAAGGAAGGGTAACTGGTAGGTGGATGAGTTCACTGTAAACTTTATGGTAGGGTGGAAGGACTTGATGTACGTTGAGAACAGTTCTAGTTCAGAAACAGAGCCTGTCCATAGCAAGAAAATGTCATCAATAAAGCGTTTCCAGTACTGGTCAGAAATGATGACAGGGCTGTTGGCCAAAAGTTGAGATTCTAACCAACCCATAAAGAGGTTGGCAACTGAAGGGGCCATGGGTGTTCCCATTGCAGTACCAAAGATTTGTTGGTAGTAGTTTTTTTCAAACTGGAAAACATTGTTAAAGAGAACATGAGAGACTAACTCTATGACTCGGTCTGTTGGTGGTGCGATGGACTGCTGGTTGTCATCTCTGAGGTAGTATTTTAGCGCAGTGATGAGTTCGTCATGTGGAATGTTTGAATACAGACCCACCACGTCTATGGTGACCAGAATGATGTTTTGGAAAGGGCCATGGCTTTGGTTCCAGTCTTGTAGGGTGCGGAGAAAATGTGTACTGTCTTTGATATAGCTGGGAAGATTTACTACATATTCTTGTAGCCAGTGATCGACCAGTTTGGATATTTTTTCAGTGGGTCCGTTAGTTTCCGGAAATGATAGGCCTACCTGGAGGGTTGGACAATGTCTTATGTATTTTAGGCAGTGTGTAGAAGCGGTGACATCTGACCTGTTGGGGTTCCACTATTGCCCATTTATACGTATTGTTGTCTATGAGGTTGTCTCTGTGCAGTCTGTTGACCAGATTGTTGGAAACTTTGGCGATCTGTATTGTTGGATCTTTATCCAGTTGTTCATAGTGATTTGTATTGCTAAGTTGGCGGTAGGCTTCTGTAAGGTAGTCTGAAATGTTTTGTATGACAACGGCACCACCCTTGTCAGCGGTGGTTATCCTTATCTGTCTGTTTTGTACCATTTTTCTGAGCTGTTGTAGTGCCCGTCTTTGTTGCGGCTTAAGGTTGTCATGGGGGTGCTTTCTGCATTGATGGATATTTACTTTACTCTGAATTGTGTCACAGAAAGCGTCCAGTGCTCTGTCCCTACCAGGCTGTGGCATGAAGCCTGACCGCTTATAGAATTTGGGGGGCTCTTGTTCTTCAGGTGCAGTGTCAAAGTACAGTTCTTTGAGGCGAATTCTGCGACAACCTTCAGTGACATCTTTTGCCAACTGGTCATGATCAAAGGCCTGGGGTTGTTGGACAGAATTTGGGTCCTAATTTTAAGACACTTGCCTGTGTTTCTGTGAGTGTTTCATTTGACAGGTTAATCAAAATGTGTTTGTCAATGGAATGTTGATGTTGTACATCATTCTCATTTTCTACGGTCACTGTCTTCCTTTTGAATCTGCGGGATCTTGGCTTAGGTTTAGGAGGAGTAGGTAAAGAAGAACTTTCATGTTTTTGTTGCAATAATTGTTCCAGTTTTCTTTTCTTTTTTGTATTGAGGTTGTGTTTCTTGATCATTGATCTCTGGTAGTTGTATTTTAGTACAGCCTCGAATTGATGAAAATCAGTTATTTGATGTAAATGGTATAAAAGTTTGTGTTTGAGTGCCATTTCACTTGTAACCAGTGACTGGTATGTGTCTCTGCATGAACGAAGTATTTCATGACTAGCACACTGTAGGGTCAAATCAATTGTTTGGGAAAGAAACTTTGATTGCGGGAGAGCGTCTTTTCCAAATTTGATACACATACCTTTTGGGATGACGTGATTTTGCAGGCAGCAGTTAAAAAAGTTGACATGCGTTTCATAACGTAGTAGTCGATCCCTTGACTTAGACAGCTTCTTCAGGGTGCTGGCGAAGTCAGTTGCCATTGTGCCGGATCCAGTTAAGGATTCAGATGAGGTCTTGGTAAACAAATATATGAACAGCACTATAGCAATGGTGAGGAGGAAGATGATAGTGTCGTCGACTTGGATCACGAAGAGTGATACTAGCTTTTCCGTAGATTGTAATACATAGATGAAGCAGCATGTGAAGAAAAAGACAACAAGCCGACGTAAAATATTCCCAAATTTTCGGCGGTACACCCGCCTTCCTCAAGGGCACTTTATTCTCTGACTACGTTGTGCTAAAACACATAGACTGTAAAAAAGAGAACTATTCACCAAATCTAGAATTCATAAAGAGTTATTCATCAGATACAAAGCGTGCAAAACACTGTCCCAGCCCAAACATTCGCTACTGTTCATGTTTACCCACATGCACGTGTGCTCATACCCCAGCTATCCCCCCCCCCCCCCCAACATTTTTCCATGCATCCTAAAACAAACAGTTTCTGCCCACACGCACACACGCGCGCGCACACACACACACACACACGCACACTCACACGCACACACACACACACACACACAACCACACACTCACAAACACACACGCACACTCACACACACACACATACACACACACACACACACACACACACACACTTAAGCACACATCTTACAAACATAATTAAAAACACACCCACACGTGCACGCAGGCACGTACACACACCCCAGCACATGAGGGAAAAAAGTAGTAATTAAAACTACGAACGAATGAATAGTAAAATGAATACTCAAAAACACTGAAAACACTGCTAACTATCACGACTGCCACAACATGGCGGTAGGAATACAAGCACCAGTCCACGAGCACCCAGTCCAACGCTGTTACATGTCAACAGTAGACACTAATAAATGTTAAAAAATGAAATATACGCACACACACTCAGGAACATGCGCACACACACACACACACACACACACACACACACACATACACACTTAAGCACACATCTTACATACATAATTAAAAACTCACACCCACACGTGCACGCAGGCACGTACACACACCCCAGCCCTCTCTCTGTCCTTCTCACTCAGTTCAGTGTATCATCTTTACACAGTTCCTTTTCCAGTTCAAAACAATGCATCTCAGTTACTTTCATAATCAGAGGCAAAAACAGCAAAGATAAAAGATAGGGAGGGAGGGAGGGAGGGAGAGAGACAGAGACAGAGAGGGGGGGGGGAGAGAGAGAGACAAAGAGAGACAGACTGACAGACATAGACCGAGACAGAGAGAGAGGGAGGGAGAGAGAGAGAGAGACAAAGAGAGACAGACTGACAGACATAGACAGACAAAGACAGAGAGAGAGAGAGAGTGAGAGGGAGAGAAAGACAAACAGACAGACATAGACAGACAGAGAGAGTGAAGAAGCAAAAAGAGACAAAAAAAGAAAGAAAGCGAGAGTAAGAGAGAGAGAGACAGACAGACAGACAGAGACAGAGAGACAGAGAGAGGGAGAGGGAGAGAGAGACACACACACACAGACACAGACACAGACAGAGAGACAGAGACAGTCAGAGAGACAGAGAGAGACAGAGAGAGACAGACAGACAGGCAGACAGGCAGACAGGCAGACAGGCAGACAGACAGAGACAGAGAGACAGAGACAAAGAGAGACAGACAGACAAACAGACAGACAGGCAGACAGGCAGGCAGACAGACAGAGCGAGAGAGAGAGAGGGGGGTGAGGGATGCACAGAGACAGCCAGAAACAGAGAATAGAGAGACAGAAAGAGAAAAATGGAAAAAAGAGAGAGGGAGAGAGAGAGAGAATGGTTTTCCTTTATTTATGACGGTAATAGATAAACACATGCGTGCTCTATTTACGTCCAGTCCTCACCCATGTGGGGACTAAACTACACGTTTTAATAGATTGATCAATAAAGTGGCAAGATCTAAACAAGTAGCCAATAGTACAGCGCACACGTACTCGTGTTCGTGAACGTGCACAGAGAGAGAGAGAGAGAGAGAGAGAGAGAGGAGAGAGAGAGAGAGAGAGAGAGAAAAGAGAGAGACAGACAGACAGACAGACACAGAGACACACAGAGACAGTGACAGAGAGAAAGAGAGAGGAGACGAAGGAGAATGACAAGCAGGAGGAAGAAGAGGAGGAGGAGAAAGAAAAGGAGGAGGAGGAGGAGGAGAAGAAGAAGAAGAAGAAGAAGAAGAAGAAGAAGAAGAAGAAGAAGAAGAAGAAGAAGAAGAAAGAAGAAGAAGAAGAAGAAGAAGAAGAAGAAGAAGAAGAAGAAGAAGAAGAAGAAGAAGAAAAAAAAGAAAAAGAAGAAGAAGATGAAGAAAGAGGAGGAGGAGGAGGAGTGGAGGAGGAGGAGAAAGAGGAGGACGACGATGAGGACAAGAAGAAGAAAGAGAAGAAGAACAACAACAACAACAAGATG
>JAPXFY010000023.1:32959180-32961680 GCA_030674185.1 Monoplex corrugatus | reverse complement strand
CTCTTCTTCTTCTTCTTCTTCCTCCTTTCTTCTTTCTTCTTCTTCTTTCTTCTTCTTCTTCTTCTTTCTTCTTCTTCTTCTTCTTCTTCTTCTTCTTCTTTTTCTTCTTCTTCTTCTTCTTCTTCTTCTTCTTCTTTCTTCTTCTTCTTTTTCTTCTTCTTCTCTTCTTTTTCTTCGCATTCTTCTTCTTCTTCCTTGCATATATACGGATTTTTTTAATTGACCTGTTAAATCACATTTTGCTCCACATCAAACGGACATCAAATAGACAACGTGGCGACGACAAATGACAAAAAATGATATACATATGCAAAGATATCGCCGACATATTATGACCTCCCTATACCATATATAATTCACATAATGAGTTTTATGCATTCGGAGGTTAAAAAAAAAGAACATAAAGATCTCATCATATGTCAAAACATTTTCTTAATTGTGATGTGAAAAAAATATATATATATATCTTTCTTCTGTTCGATTCTCAAACATCAATGACCAATGTGGTTAACAGAAATGACATCAATTTATATATGTATATAGAACAAGTATTGTTCATTCACAGACAACCGACCAATAACTCAAGACTTCTGCGGCTCAGCATGCTCTACTCTCGAGGTGACCTTAGGTCCAGCGGGTTTGGAGTTGTGATGAATAACCGAAATGAGCAATTTAGTGGTGGGGGTGGGGGTGGGAGGTAGGGGTAGTGACACGAGAACTGTGCATAAGCGAGCGAGCGAGAGAGAGAGAGAGAGAGAGACAGACAACAGAGACAGAGACAGACGGAGAGGACAGACAGACAGAGAGGAGAGAGGGAGAGAGAGGGGAGACAGACAGAGAGAGAGAAGAGAAAGAGAGAAAGAGAGAGCGAGAGAAACAACAGACAGACAGATAGAGACAAGAGATAGAGAGTCTGACAGACACATGGACAGAGAGAAGAGAAGAAGAGAGGGAATAGTGGCAAATAGACAGACAGACAGAAAGATAGACAGACGAGATATAGACAGAGAGAGACAGAGAACAGAGAGAGAGCGAAAGAGACATAAAATCGACAGAGAGACAGAGAGAAGAAAGAGAAGAAAAGAAAAGGAAAAAGGAAAGCATCAAAGCGAAATTTTATTTCAATGATCTTTTTGAGGATGACATAAACGAAGAACACATTATAAAAAAGAACTTTGAAGGACCACCCATAATGAAAGATGAAGTTAGAGCAGCACTGAAAAAGATGAAACCAGGAAAAGCCCCAGACCAGACAACATTATACAGAGATGATTGAGGCCCTGGAGGAATTTGGAATAGAAAAAATAACAGTCTCCTAAATGAAATTTACGACACTGGAAAAATCCCCAAAGATTTTGTCAAAATCAATTTTCATTGCACTTCCAAAGAAGACAGGGGCTATAGAATGCGAACTCCATTGCACAATCAGTTTGATGAGTCATGTAACAAAATCCTGTCAAGAATAATCATGATGAGGACAAGGAATAGAATCAAAAGAGAAATAGCAGAAGGACAGTGTGCATTTGTGGAAGGGAAAGGAACTATTAATGCCATATACATCCTAAGAACTATCATAGAGAGGTCAACTGAGATGAATAAGGATTTGTATTTATGCTTTGTTGACTATACCAAGGCTTTCGATCGGGTAAGACATAAAGAATTGATCAACCAACTGGAGAGACTCAATGTTGATGGAAAAGATCTACGAATAATCAGAAATATGTACTGGGAACAAACAGCTGCAATGAGAATAGAGAACAATATAAGCTCTTTCCAAAACATCAAAAGAGGAGTCAGACACGGTTGTGTTTTGTCACCAGATCTTTTTTCACTTTCAGCGAAAACATCATGAGAAACCTAAAGAAGACCCTGGATTAAAGGTTGGAGGAAAAATGATAAACAACATTCGATACACAGATGACACCGTGCTAATTGCAGAAAATGAAAGGGACTTACAAAACCTTGTGAATATACTAGAAATAGAAAGCAAAGGTAAGGGGTTGGAACTAAACAGCAGGAAGACTGAAGTCATGGTGATCAGTAAAAAACATGAAATCCCCACAAGCAAAATAACAGCAAATGGCACAACCTTGAGACAGTTTGATAAGTTTAAAAAATTGGGAACGATCATTTCATCAGACGGCAGATGCACATCAGAAATAGCCGGCAGAATCGGCCAAGCCAAAACAGCATTAAAGGAAGATGACAAGCATTCTTACCAACAAATGCCTATCAATTAACACCAGGAAGAGAGTTCTTGAATGTTATATAGAACCAATACTGTTGTACGGTTGTGAGGCGTGGACAGTCAACAAGCAAAGCCAGAACAAGATTGAGGCAGCCGAGATGTGGTTTCTGAGAGAGTTTGTTGAGAGTTCCATGTACAGCAAAGAAAACAAACGAGACAGCCTTGATGGAGGCAGACACAAGAAGATCATTCGTAAGGAATATTAGGAAAAGACAGGGAACATTTATAGGCCATTTTATGAGGAAAGTGAAT
>JAPXFY010000023.1:32949180-32954180 GCA_030674185.1 Monoplex corrugatus | reverse complement strand
GGCTTGTGTCATGATCATTCTGGATCTTCTCCGTCACATGGCACCCGTGACGTGAGTGCATATGGATGTCTCCTTCAAGTCAGCTCTCAAAACTCACCTTTTCTCCTCTGCTTAAAATCCTGACCTCACTCAATCCCCTCTGCAGCCTGTCTCCACTCGGAGTGGAATCACATTGTAATATATATTTGTATATAGTATGTTTTCTGTAATTTTCCATTGCTTTTCTTCTTTTCCCCCATTTATAGCCATGTGTATGTGTGTGCGTGCGTGTGTGTGCGTGTGCATGTTGCGTATGTGTATGTAGCGCTTAGATTGTTGATTTCATAGATTTTGCGTATAATATGTGATTGTTATTATATTATATTTTCTATTGTTTTTTTATTACGAGCGCGGTATCTTGGAATGAACTGAAACGGAGTCAGGTGCTGATGATGTGCAACACTAGTAGAATATGGCCAGTCGCCGCACAGCTACACCCATGACTCGCCAAGCGAGCGCATAGGTTACGCGGTAATCTATGTTACGTACGATCACTTGGTCTTCTGACGATTTTCATGAAGCTGTTACTTACCAGTATAATGTGACTGGTAAACATAGGTAGGTAGAATAATGCTGATAATTATCAGTATAAAATGTAGACTAGGTAAATAGGCTAGGTAGAATAATAGCTGATACATTCAGTATATTAACTAGGTTAACATAGCTAGTAGAATAATAGTGATACATACAGTATTAAATTAGATAGTAAACATAGGTAGTAAATAATAGGTGATACTTACGTATAATGTAGAGACATAGGCTAGGTAGAAATATAGGTGATACATTACGTATAAATGAGACTGTAAACTAGGCTAGGTAAAAATAAAGGCTGATCATTACAGTATAATGTAGACTAGAAAATAGGCTAGTAGAACAATAGCTATACAATACCAGTATAAAATGTAGACTAGGTCGAACATAGCTAGTAGAAATAAAGCTGATACATTACCAGTATAAGTAGACTAGTAACATAGGCTAGGTAGAAATATGGCTGATACATTACAGTAAATGTGACTAGTAAACATAGGCTAGGTAGAAATAGGCTGATACATTACAGTATAATGTGCTAGTAACATAGGCTAGGTAGATATAGCTGATACATCCAGTATAATGGACTGTAACATAGCTAGTAGAACATAGGCTGATACATTACAGTATAAATGTAGACTAGTAAACAATAGGCTAGTAGAATATAGGCTGATACATTACCAGTATAAAATGTAGACTAGGTAAAACATAGGCTGGTAGAAACAATAGGCTGATACAATACCAGTATAAAATGTAGACTAGGTAGAACATAGGCTAGGTAAGGGTCTCAGGACCTGGCCAGCTCATGGGTTTATGTGTATGATGTTGTTGTTATTGTTGTTTAAAGTCCCAGCCGACTAAGTAGAGCCATATCAGGGCTATAACCAATTCAAAAATATACAAAACTTAACAGAAAAAAAAAAAATCAAGTACACACATCAATGCATTCGCGCACATAATCTAAGGACATGCCTCTGGCGTTACCCTCTTCGTCTAATTTATCGCACAAAGGATTTTAAAAAAACCCACCTGAATACAAATATAAGCTATACCTAAGGACACCAAAACATGTACAGAAACAGGCATAAATTACTTAAAATTGCTCCTGCATATCTCACCTCCCTAGAACCAAAAATGCACGCAATACATGTACCCAATTATCAATCCTAAGAAAAAGTACGTAAGATTTTATCGAACACATACAGGTGAATGGACCATTAAGGCAGAAAATAAATAGGTAGAAATGACAGAAAGCACAGGAACAAGGCAGAAACAAAGACAGTGACCGAAAAGAGGAAAATTCTAGCACAGAATGTCCAGAAGGTGGGGATACTATTTACACTGAAAGAGCCCCGGCATCCCCACGGGGGGAGGTTTATGTGCAGGCTTTAAGGCTTGTGCCATGATCACCATACTACAATTATGGCACCTGTGATGTCAGGGCATATGGAATTTGTTCCGAGCGCGGAGACGTCGTCTTGAGAAACGGAAACGGAAAGGAACGGGATCTTCTCCCAACACATGGCACCGCACCGCCAGGTGGTGTAGGTATATATGGGCTGAATTCGGGCGCGGAGTCATTATTTTGAGAAACTGAAACTGAAACTAACAGCTTAACTTCTCCGTGTTCCACACAGAGAGAGAGAAAGAGAGAGAGAGAGAGAGGAGAGGAGAGAGAGAGAAGAGAGAGAGGAGGAGAGGGAGAGAGAGAAGTAGTGAGAGAGAGGGAGGGAGGGAGAATGTGTGAGAGAGGAGGGAGGGAGAGGAGAGAGTGAGAGAGGAGAGAGAGAGAGATGAGAGAGAGAGAGAGAGAGAAGACAGAGATTCAAACATTGTGACCTTTCATACCTCGCTTTCATGGTAACTTCGGTTTAGGTATTTTCTACAATCGTTTATTTATTTATTTATTTATTTATTTATTTATTTATTTATTTATTTATTTATTTATTTATTTATTATTATGTTATTTTTTATTTACTTATTTATTTATTTGTTTATTTATTTATTCATGTATTCATGTTTTCATTTATTCATTTCTTTATTTATATATTTTGATGGCGCGTTGGTTACCCAAAAAGAGCGAAGAAACAGGTAGTGACACTGAGACAGTGCAGGGGATAGAAGAAATGAATAAATGGATTTGAAAATAAACACAGAAACAAAATAAATGGATAAAAATAGATAGATAATAAATAAATAAACATAAATAAATAAAAATAAATACATAAATAAATAAATAAATAATAATAAATAAAAAAATAAATAAATAAATAAATAAAAATAAACAAACAAACAATAAATAAAACAAGACGGTGAAAGAATAAACAATAAACTGAAATCAATTCAGGATGGGTGATTTTTTACATTAGAAAGTTTTAAAACTGGTCATAGCCCAACGTTCACCGACTAGCATATTGTTTATACACTAGCTAGACAAGCCAGATTAGTTCTTTTAGTCAGGATAATTAAATTATGACAGTAAGCGTAGAGTACAGAGCCCTGTCACGCAGTCTCAATCCTAGATGGAACTCCGTGGCCTCATGATTATCACCCTCATCGACATTATCATCGTCGCGTTAAAAATGTGCCAGCTTCTGTGGCCATTAACGTGGCACAGAAAATGGGACCAAAAAAAAAAATGTGAGCACAAAGATAGCCCTCCCTTAGTGCGATGATCCTTAACCCTTTGACTCCCACACCCTATCCACCAATTGCAAAAAAAATTAACCCTTTGACTCACTGTATTCACCAGCCTCTCGCATGCAGCTGGTAGATAGGTGAGGGATTTGAAGGTTTAAGGGTGAGGGATTTGAAGGTTAAGGTGATTCGAAGGGTTTTGATTAAGGGGGTGAGGGATTCGAAGGTTAAGGTGAGGATTCAAGGTTTAAAGGATTGAAGGTTTAGGGTGGGGTTCTTAGTTGCTTGCTAGCACGATTGACAATGCAGGATGATGCTGGTGTATAGGGTGCGGGAGTCAAAGGGTTAAAAATAAAAAAGAAAGCCAGCTTAGTGCTGGTTATACCTTGCTTGTTCTTTGTCCAGCTGGGCCAGTCCATGTCCAGATAAATTTTAGAGGATGCAGGCAGGGGGATCTTTCAGTGTAAATAGTATCCCCCACCTTCTGGAAATTCTGTGCTAGAAATTTCACTCTTTTCTGTCACTCTCTTCGTTTCTTTCTTCCGTCCTTTGCTTTGTGTCATTTCTTCCTATTATTTTCTGCCTTGTTGGTCCATTCACCTGTATATGTTTGATAAAGTCTTATTTATTTTTATTTTAGGGTTGATAATTGGGTACATGTGTTAAGTGCATTTTTGGCTCTAAGGAAGTAAGATATGCGGAAGCAATTATAGGTTATTTAAGCCCGTTTTTATATGTTTTGGTGTCCTTAGGTAAGTTTAAATTTGTATTCAGGTGTTTTTTTTTAATCCCCCTTGCGATCAATTGGACGGAATGGTCAACGCCAGGGGCATTTCCTTAGATTATGTGCACGAATGCACTTATACGTGTACTTAAATTTTCTTTTCTTTTCTTTTTTTTTCTTTCCTGTTGAAGTCTTTTTCTCCTAATTTTTGTATCTGGTGTTTGTTTGTTTGTGATCTTACGTTGACAAAGGCCAGTTGGCCGAAAATGTGTGCCTGTCTTGTGTTGTTGTATTAAATACGCGTTCTTATTCTTTTTTCGTGTTTTCTTTTTTCTTTTTTTTTTCTGGTTCCTGTTTGCTTGACCGCAGGCAGTCACACTCGTTTTGGAAGTTTTGTGTGTGTTTTGAAGCGGTTATAGCCCTGATATGGCTCTACGCTGTCGGCAGGGCTTTAAACAACAATAACAATAACAATAGATACGTTATAGAGGGGACAGATTTGTATAGAGTTCATAACTATTGACACGAATGCCACTGAAATAGAACACCGCGGATGCGATAAGGATTCCGCGAAGAAAGGGGTTGAGTATGATCTTGGTAGAAGAGTCGCAAAATGGGAATGGTGGGGGGGGGGGGGGGAGGGACGGGCGGTTTCTTTGATATGTATAGATGATGGTCCGGGGGTGGGGGGGGGGTGATGCTCCTCCGAGATAAACTTTTGTCCAGAGGATTAAACATACACCCCATTTGCTACATTCTAACGATGAAACGGAATTCGTTTAAAATTAACCCTTTAACTCCTACACCCTACCCACCAACAGCAAAAACTTAACCTTTCGACTCACTCGCCCTATCTACAAGCTTCTTGCAGGAAGCTGGTGGATAGGGTTAGTGAGTCAAAGGGTTAAGTTTTTGCTTTGCTAGCATGATTGACAACGCTGGATTAAGTGGACAGGGTGCGGGAGTCAGAGGTTTAAGAAAACACTTACAATACCCTATTCAGTATCCTCAATAACAGTCCGACTCTTTGAATTGGTCTGTGTGACTGTGTATTCTTAAATTAAGGCATTGT
>JAPXFY010000023.1:32906680-32914180 GCA_030674185.1 Monoplex corrugatus | reverse complement strand
TCACCTCTCTCCCCCTCCCCCCCCTACACCAACTTTGAAAAAAGAAAAAAAACAAACTTCTCCCCTGTGAATGGAAACCCCGGAGTCCCTCGGTTTTATGGGCGGATGGAAACTCTTTGGAACTCTTTAGCAGCCCAAGAGCGCACCTTGTACGTCGGCAGTTCTTCTTTTGTGCGCAAAGAAAACGCTACGATAAAGGGTTAATTGTCAGGGATAGAGTTTCTTGTGTTGGCTTGGGGGGGCTTTTCTGTTCGGTTCTCGTTCTGTTCTGTTCTTCTTCTTTCTTTCTTTTCTTTCTTTCCTTTTTTCTTTCTTTCCTTTCTTTCTTCTTTCTTTTTCCTTCTTCTTCTTCTTTCTATTTTCTTCCTTCTTGTCCCTGTTGCTCTGTCTTTTCTTGCCCCCGACCCCCCCCACCCCCACCCCCCACCCCCACTTTTTGTGAGTTTTGTTGTGAATGATTCAGATTGGGTGCAAAGAGTGTGTGTGTGTGTAGTGTGTGTGTGTGTGGTGTGTGTGTGTGTGTGTGTGTGTGTGTGTGTGTGTGTGTGTGTGTTGTGTGTTGTGTGTGTGTGTGTGTGTGGGGTGTGTGTGAGTGTGTGTGTGTATGTGTGTGTGTGTGCATGTGTGTGGGTGGGGTGTCTGTGTGTGTACGTGAAAAGAGAGAGAGAGAGAAAGAAAAAGACAGACAGACAGAGAGAGACAGAGACAGAGACAAACAGAGACAGAGAGAGGCAGAGAGAGACAGAGAGAGGGAGAAACAGACAGACAGACGGACAGGCAGAAAGATAGACAGACGGATAGAGACAGAGACAGAAACAGACACAGAAAGAGAGAAAGAGGGAAAGACAGCGGGAATGAGAAGAGAGAGAGAGACAGACAGACAGACAGACACACAGATAGACACACAGACAGACACACAGACCGACAGACACACAGACAGAGACACAGAAGACAGAGATAAAGACAGAAAAAAGAGAGAGAGAAAAGGGGGGAATGGGGGAGAAGGGAAAGAATTCTACGTGTCTCATATTTTTACACAGACAATTCGTGATTTTGTACTGATTCATATCGTTTTTTTCAAAACAGTCAACCCATAGAGTATTGATACCATATCTCTCATGTTAATCCAAAGTTCAATGCAATATTAAAGCTGTGTTTTACGAAATTGCATTTTGATTCGAAAATAAGAAAAAAAAAATCAAGCGATAAACAAATCAAATTAAACACACCACCACCACCCCTCAAAAAAAAAAATTCCAAGTCAGCGAAAACCAGTCTAACAATATCTTTTTCATACAACAAATATTACAATAAAATCCAGGTTTTGTACTTCTCGAGGTCATTACGACTTTGAAGGAGTGTCACATGAGATAAAACATAGCGAAGAATCGAGGACGTTGGTAGACTGACACAGCCGTGAACACAGAACACGACTATTATCAGAAGTCTTTCAGAGATGGCTGTTCATCCATTGCCTTAAATAGTGCTGATTTTAGGAACTTTGTTATTTCATTCAACTATCTGTCTGTCTATCTGTCTTTTCATCTATCTATCTATCTATCTATCTATCTATCTATCTATCTATCTATCTATCTATCTATCTATCTTCTATCTATCTATCTATCTTCTATCCATCTATCTATCTATCTATCTATCTATCTATCTATCGATCTCTATCTATCTATCTGCTCTGTCTATCTGTCTGTGTCTGTCCATATCTATCTATCTATCTACCTATCTACCTATCTAATCTATTATCTATCTATCTACCTATACTCTAGTCTATCTATCTATCTATATATCATCTATCTATATATTGCTGTATGTCTATCATGTTATTGTCTGTCTACATCTATCTATCTATCTACCTACCTACCTATCTATATATCTATCTATCTATCTACCTACCTACCTACCTACCTATCTATCTATCTATCTATATATATATATATATATCTGTCTGTCTATCTATCTATACTACTATCTATCTCTATCTATCTATCTATCTATCTATCTATTATCTATCTATCTATTATACATCGTCTGTCTGTCTATCTATGTATTATTATGCTGTTGTTGTATCTATGTATGTATTATGTATTATCTATCTATCCATCCCGTCTATCTTTCCTTTATTATTATGTATTCATTACTTATTTATTTATTCATTATTTCTTTCTTTTTTCTTGCTTTCTTTATTATGTTTATTTATTTGTTTGTTTGTTTGTTTATTTGTATATCTATCTATATTCTATCTATCTATTATCTATGTATCTATCTATTATCTATATATCTGTCTATCTATGTATTATCTTATATCTGTCTGTTCTATTTATCTATTATCATCTATCTATCTATCTATCTATCTATCTATTATCTATCTATCTATTATCTATCTATCTATCTATTATCTGTCTGTCTATCTATCTATCTATCTATCTATCATCTATCTATCTATCTATGTATCTATCTATCATATACTTCTGTCTATCTATCTATCTATCTATAATCGTCTGTCTATCTATCTATCTATCTATCTATGTATCTATTATCTATTATTATTTCTATCTATCTATTCTGTCTTCATCTATCTATCTATCTATCATGGTTATTATGTTTATTTATATGTCTATCTATTATTTATTTATATTGATTATGAAATGAGAACTTTCAATCCGAGGAAAACTTTCTCAGAAGTAAAATACACATTCACACTCACACACCCACGCACAGACAGACAAACAGACACACACACACACACACACACACACACACACACACACACACACATATATATATATATGTATATATATATATATATATATATATGTATAATTATATGTATAATACACTCACGTGCGCGCGCATGCACCACGCAACGCACACACACACACACCACACCACAACACACACACACCACACACACACACACACACACACACAAACCAACAAACCAACAAACAAATACACACAAGATATAAGAGATAATCAACAGACAGATGGAAAGACAAAACACAGATTGTGTATCTAGCTCAATATCATTCGAAAAAAAAAAAGAAGAGAGAGAAAGACAAAACAGTCTAATCAGATTTTATCTTCCAGGCTAATTACGATTGTCTGTCTATAAAACATGTCTGGTTGTCGCAGTAACAGTTCTGTTATCTGCTTTTCGTTTCTGTATGTCTCTCTGCTCTTCTTCTCTCTGTCTGATGTCTGTCTGTCTGTCTCTGTCTGTCTGTCTGTCTGTCTGTTTCGTCTGTCTGTCTGTCTTCTGTCTGTTGTCTGTCTGTCTGTCTGTCTCTGTCTGTCTGTCTGTCTGTCTGTATGTCTCTCTCTCTGTCTCTTCTGTCTGGTATGTCTGTCTGTCTGTCTGTCTGTCTGTCTCTGTCTGTCTGTCTGTCTGTATGTCCTCTCTCTCTCTGTCTGGTATGTCTGTCTGTCTGTCTGTCTGTCTCTGTCTGTCTGTCTGTATGTCTCTCTCTCTGTCTTCTCTGTCTGGTTGTCTGTCTGTCTGTCTGTCTGTCTCTCTCTCTCTCTCTCTCTCTCTCCCTCTCTGTCTGTTGTCTGTCTGTCCTCTCTGTGTCTCTCTCTTCTCTCGCATCTCTCTCTCTTTCTCTCTCCCCTCTCTCTCTCTCTCTCTCTCTCTCTCTTCTGTGCTGTATGTGTGTGCTGAGTGTGTGTGTTGGTGTGTGTGTTGAGTGTGTGTGTGTGTGTGTGTGCGTGCGTGCGTGCGTGCATGCGGTGTGTGTGTGTGCACGTGTATGTGCGTTTGTGTGCTAGAGTTTGTGCGCGCAGCTGTGAGTGATCGTAAATATGTTATGTGAGTGTGCGTGTGCGAAAGAGAGAGAGAGAGAGGAGAGAGAGAGAGAGAGAGGAGAGGCAGACAGACAGAGTGAGACAGAGACAGAGACAGAGAGGTTTGATAAAGCATCAGTTGGAATTAAAACGACGTGAAGCATAGACAGTAGAAAACAGTGAAAACTGTATACGTTAAATAGTGTCACAAATTCCTGGGTCTGAGGTCGCCAAGGACTTCACCTACGTGGGCTGCTCAATCAACAATTCAAACAACATGACCAAAAACTAGAACTGTTGCATGGATGGGCAAAACAGCAGCAACGTTCAACAAGCTACCAAAGATCTGGAACATCAAGAGAATCCTCCTTCAACCTAAAAAATATGGTTCTACAACCCCAACGTCCTGTCAGCTTTACTGTACAGCTGTGAAACATGACACACGGAAAGAAACAAAGGGAAGAAGATTGACTCATTTGACCTAAAATGCCTATGCAAAATCTTGAGCATCAAATGGACGGACTTCGTGACAAACGTATGAAGTAAGATCAAGAAACAAGCAGATCCCATGCCACCAACGTCGTCTGCAAGCGTTGACTAAGTTGGCTGGGCTATGCCGCTAGCCAGATTGCCATCTTCCAGACCTGTCGATCAAGTCCTGAAATGGAACCCAATAGGACAGCGAAGGAGTGGAAGACTAAGAATAAACTGGCGCCAGACGGTTGACAGAGACCTACAGCTGGTGGATAGACGCTCGAGTGATTCCGGAAACTCTCTGCCAACCGAGCCCTTTGAAGTGCTCTTGCTTGCCTCATGCATCGCAGGATGCCGGAACATCCAAGTCAGATTCCTGAGAAAGCGCTGTTTAATATCCTCCTGAAAAAAAAAAAGCTGATTTCAGACTCTTCTTTTTTCTTTATTAGTGTGACCTTGACCTTGACCTTGGCAAAATGACCACACTCATACATACGCGACTTCTCAACGATAACCTCTTCGACATAAGTCTAGTAAGGATCCTCTGCACAGAAACGTCTGAGAATACATTAACAGATTTTTTTTTTTGGTCACAGACACACAGACGCACACACGTCTCTCACTGGTCTATATGAAACAACCCTGCGTTTCTGAAAAAACAAAGAAGACTGATCTAAAGTCTTCTCCCCCCCAAAAGAAACCACACATCCTGAAGACAACCCCCCCCCTTCCTCCTCCTCTTCCTAGCCCCAGCCCCTGTATACTACTAATAAAATTAGATATCAGTTGACACAACATTATCATAATCCACCTGTCGACATACTAGACAACCCTGTGGATGATACGAGTCTAGCAAGGTTGGTGTATTACATGCTCGCCGAGAATCTGGTCCCATCATCAGTCTGAAAAAGACAGATATTATGGAAGTTTGCAGAACATCACTGAAGACCCCAAAATCAGCATGGGCGATCATACCCTGCAAATAGTAAAGTTCAGTTTCAATTTCAGGTTCTGAAGATGACACCTCCGCGCTTGGATCGAATTCTCTATGCACTGACGTCACAGGTGCCATGTGTATGGTGATCATGGCACAAACCTTAAGCCTGCACATAAACCCATAAGCTGTACAGGTTCTGAGGATCTACCGAGCCCACATTTTACCTAGTCTACATTTTATACTGGTATTGTGTCAACCTGTTATTGGAATAACCTTGGTTACATGTAAATGACATGTGTATCTGTGTATCTTCAAAAAAAAAAGAAAAAAGAAAAAAAAAGAACACACACTTACACACACACACAACACACACACACACACACACACATACACAATAATAATATATATATATATATATATATATATATATATATATAAAGTAAATAAATAATTTAAAGGTTTGAATCATAACACAACTAGGTACTCTGTATAAACTCGTCTCACATGACAGAAAGTCAACCCCCTCCCCCCCCCCCCCCCCTTCTAGATAATGCACAAATCTTCAGCTGTCTATCAGCTAGGTGAAGATAAATATTTTCTTAATCATAGCTGTAAATGAATTCACCTGCTTAAGATCGACAGTCTCCAGCAACATGTCATTTGACCCAGAGCTCAACAGGTGGATAGAGAAATCTGCTGCTATTATCACAGAAACGACTCGGGTAGAAACAGGCCCATACCTGTACTTCAGTCTGAGACAAGATGTTGACAATGCCTGGCAAGGCAGACAACTAGCCTGTAGTGAAAGCTTAGGATTAACCAACGTACAACCCCTTAAGTAGAAACAGGCCCATACCTGTACTTCAGTGTGAAACATGAAGAGGACAGTGTCTGGCAAGCCAGACAAACTAGCCTCTCAACTGATGGCTTAGGATTAACCAACATCTAGCAGCACAGCCGGTCACACACTTATGTCAGACCGTAAACGAGACCATTAAACAATAGAGGCAGGTGTACATGCAGCTCTGTTGGGATGTTTACGAGGATCGCCCCAGAGAAAGGGAGCAGTCCATTGTCTCAGTGGACAGGTTCTGGCACGTGCTTGTCCACGTCAACCCCTCTTCCATGCATTCACAAGTAGAGGAACATTCTCGAATGTCATCTTAAGACAAGTGGGGTCAGAGCCCCAACATGTTCTGATCCACGCTCTATAAATGAAAGAGGATAATAACACATAGGAGAATACGGACACAGAGGGACAGAACGGTCAGAGAGCTGATGGTCATAGTGGGAGACAGGCCACTCAACCTGGCAGAGGTGCTAAGCCTTTGATAGAAACATGTAGTGAAGGTATGTTGATAGTTCATTTCAGTGTAGAGTTTTAGGGCTGATAGGCATAGAAGCAGGATTGTTTTAGGACGTAGGCAAATAAGAATAAGAGAATGAATGGTTAAGCTTTAAGTTGAACATGCTTAATTAAAGAAACTATATTGATTTGTAATGCTATGTGTGGACTGCTTTTGTAAAGTTATTGATAGTGTACTTAATGCGTTTCTACTCGTCTCCCTCCTTTCTCGTTGTCTGTGTGTGATCTCTATACAGAAAGGTAATTCCACACAATCATCCCCCACATTCCAGATTATCACCCAAAATTCCCGCCAGTGACACTATCATAACCATGCCGTCCAGAGAGTGTGTGAGAAAATAACCAGCTCACCACAGCCATCAAGACTGAGGTGTACATATCCTGCACACTGAGAACCCTTCTAGTTCTTACGACAGCGAGAGCTGGATAACCTACGTGCTCTGAGAGCAACGCTTCGATAACTTTCCGCCTTGGTGCTTACGCTGGATCCTGAGAATTTCCTAGAAGGAAGGTGTGTCAAACAAGGACGTTCCGGACCAGGCCAGCATTACAAAATAATATGTATGCCCTCTTCACACAACTACGACTGCATTGGCTTGGCCATGTCCGCAGCATGCAGCGCAGGCTCATCATCATCATCATCATCATCATCATCATCATCATCATCGTCGTCGTTGTCATCATCATCATCATCGTCGTCTCGTCATCGTCATCATCATCATCATCATCATCACCATCATCATGTGCCCTGCCACGTGACGTTGGCGATCATGGCCTTCCATATGTATCTATCCCTTGTCGCTGCAAACGCATTTCCCACCTTCTCTTTCCTCAGCCACCCTGCAAGTCCGTCCAATATTTTCTCCCTGGGTCTACCTGGTGCTCTCTTTCCTTCCAGCTTTCCTGTTGTGACCAGGTGCTCTAATTT
>JAPXFY010000023.1:32894180-32896680 GCA_030674185.1 Monoplex corrugatus | reverse complement strand
ACCCTCACCACCATCCACACCACCACCACACCACTCACCACCACCACCACCACCACCATCACCACCACCACCACCACTACCACCACCACCAACCCCACCATCATCATCATCACCCCCTCCCACTACCACCACCACCATCACCCCCTCACCACCATCACCATCCACCACCACCATCACCACCACTACCACCACCATCACCACCACTACCACCACCATCACTCCCCACCACCACCACCATCACCACCACCACCACCACCACCACATCACTCCCTCACTACCACCACCATCACCACCACCACCATCACCACCACTACCACCACCACCACCACCACCACACCACCATCACCACCACCACCACCACCACCAAGTGTTTCACCTTCCCTACCAAGTCAATGATGAAATCGTAAACATCCATACAATGAAATTCCTAAAACACATAAAAATATGCGCGCATGTAAAAATGTATTGTTTTTTTTTCATACATATACGGTGCATGCATACACACACTCGCACGCGCACACACATACATACACACACAACACACACACACACACACACACACACACACACACACACACACACACAACACACACACACAACACACCACACACACAACACTCACACACACACACACACACATACACACACGCATGCACGCACACAAACACACACAGACATGTACATCTTGGCGTATGCACGCACACTCATCCACAAACGCATTCACGTTCGCACACACAAACACATGCAAATGCAAGTGAGCGTGGTCACACAGACACACATCTCTCTCTCTCTCTCCTCTCTCTCTCTCTCTCTCTCTCTCTCTCTCTCTCTCTCTCTCTCCCTCTCTCGCTCTGTCCGTCCATCCGTCTGTCTGTCTGTCTATCTGTCTCTCTGTCTCTGTCTCTGTCTCTGTCTCTCTCTCTTTCACACACATACAACACACACACACATTACTACTACTACTACTAACCCCAGACACCATCTACCCTCAACCCCCCACCTAAACCCGACCCCCACCCTCACTCCCATCACCTTCCATCCACACACCCCCACTCCCACCCCACCCCCGTCACTCCCCTCGCGCCTGTCCGAGTCATAAAATTGGGATAAAAGAGAAACAAAAGACCAGGGAACAAAACAAGTAGAACGAAGAGAAAGGGAGATCAACCCGAGTCATAATTTATGTCTTCCCACCTCCCCCTGAGTTTCATTATAGCGCTACTGGCCTGCCATAATTGTTCATCTTGGACTACCAGGAAGGACTGATGTTTGGTACCAAAATGAGAATTGGTCAGAGAGAGAGAGAGAGAGAGAGAGAGAGAGAGAGAGAGAGAGAGAGAGAAGAGAGAGAGAGAACGACTGAATGGGAAAGAGAGGGGGGAGAGAGAGATGAAATAGATAGAGAGGGAGAAAAGAGGAGAGAAACGGGGAGAAAAACAGAAAGAAAGAATGAAAGAAAGCGAAACAGAGAGAGAGAGAAAGAGAGACAGACAGACAACACACATACAGACAGAGACAGAGAGAGAGAGAGAGAGAGAGAAAGAGAGAGAGAGAGAGACAGACAGACAGACAGCAGAGAGAGAGAGAAGAGAGAGAGAGAGAGATAAACAGAGAAACACAGAGAGATAGAGAGACAGAGACAGAGACAGAGAGACTGATACTTTAACAGTTTAGTAAGTTTATTAACAATAGCATATTTACAACTCATATCAAGAAAGTACAACCATATTCATAACAGCGGCGTGTGGCACCCCCTGGCGACTTATTAGCATAACATTATCAACGTCAACCGTTCATTACGTTACATCAACGTTTCCTAATAATCTGGCGGACTTCAAGTTACTCACAAAAGGCCTCGCCTCTCATGGGTGGATACAAATAAATCGTCATCATCATCATCAAATGCCCTGCCGTATGCAGTTGGCGACCATGGCCCTCCATATGTATCTATCCCTTGCTGCAGCAAGCACATCTTCCACCCTCTCTGTCCCCAGCCATCCTGCAAGTCCGTCCAATATTTTCTCCCTGGGTCTACCTGGTGCTTTCTTTCCCTCCAGCTTTCCTGTTGTGACCAGGTGCTCTAATTCGCCATTCCTCGTAAAATGGCCTATAGATAATATAGATAAATGGTTTGAGATTAATATGCCTGTAATTTTTCTTTTAGGATCATCGCAAACAGGGAGGTTACTTTTGTGCTCACCTTTGGTTATTCCCCCGTTTGTTTGTTTATTTGTTTGTTTGTTTGTTTGTTTGTTTGTTTTTCTCAAACCTGCCATTGCTTACATGTTCGGTGTTTTCGTATGTCCAAAATTCACCGAACACTGACATGACGTTCAGGATCGTTAACGTGCGTATTTGATAGTCTGCATACGAATAAACATGAATGAAGGTAATCTAGAGACTGGCAAGTCTTGCTTACACATATGCTGACCTGCTAGATGGGAAAAAAATAATCCACTCTTTACCCACCACGCGTGGGCGTCTAAACGAGAATCGAACA
>JAPXFY010000023.1:32884180-32886680 GCA_030674185.1 Monoplex corrugatus | reverse complement strand
TTCTTCTTCTCTTTTTTTTCTCTTCTTCTTCTTCTTCTTCTCTTCTTTTCTTCTTCTTCTCTTCTTCTCTTCTTTCTTCTCTCTTCTTCTTCTCTCTCTTCCTCTTCTTTCCTTCTCTCTTCTCTTCTTCTTCTTCTTCTTCTTCTTCTTCTTCTCTTCTTCTTCTTCTTCTCTTCTTCTTCTTTTGTTCTTCTTGTTCTTCTTTTCTTCTTCTTTCTTGTTTCTTTTCTTCTTCTTCTTCTTTCTTCTCTTCTTCTTCTTCTTCTTCTTTTCGTCGTCGTTCTTCGTCGTTCGTCTGTCTCTTTTTCTTCTTCTTCTCTTCTTCTCCTCTCCTCCTCCTCCTCCTCTTCTTCTTCTTCTTCTTTTCTTCTTCTTCTTCTTCTTCTTCTCTTCTCCTCCTTCTTTTCTTCTTCTTCTTCTTCTTCTCTCTTCTCTCTTCTCTTCTTTTTTTTTTGTTTTTTGTTTGTTGTTTGTTTGTTTTTTGTTTTCAAAAGGATGGATATAGAGAAGTCAAGAAGTACGTGACTACGCGTGACCATCAAGAAGAATAAGAAAAATTCTAAATTTCTTTCTTTCCCTGATACCTTGTCGTGGTCTCCAGGGAAAAAAAACCACGGGGAATAAGTCTAGTTGGCTCAAAGACGCGGGAAGCCACAGCCACCAGATCAGACCAGAGCCTGTGCCAAGGCCAATGGGACCAGACAGGACAAAACACCCAGTGACCTGCCCCTGGGACAAGGCTAAAGGACATAAAAAAAAAAGCCTCCTCTGGCCCCTCCGTCTCTGGCGTCTTCTCTGTCCTCCTCCAGCTCCCTCCCCATGTCTCTTTCTCTCTCCTCCCCCAGCCTCCACTGTCTCTGTCTGTCTGTCTGTTTGTCTGTTTGTTTCTCTCTGTCTTTCTCTCTGTTTGTCTCTCTGTTCTCTCTGTCTCTTTCTCTGTCTCCGTCTCTCTCTGTTTCTTTCCCTCCCTCTGTCTCTCTCCCTCTCTCTCTCTGTCTCTGTCTCTTCCTTCTCTCCTTCCTCTCTCTCCCGCGCTCTCTTCTCTCTCCCTCTCTCCCCCCCTCTCTCTGTCTCTTCCTCTAACTTTGTCTCTCTCCCCCCCCCCTCTCTCTCTCTGTCTCTCTCCTTCTCTCTGTCTCTCTCCCTCAAACCCAAGTGATTTCGACTACCTTCTAATTTTGGTATAGATTCATACTTGTCATTATTCGTTTCTCTCCTCTCTCTCTCTTGTCCCTGTCTGTCTGTCTGTCTGTCTGTCTCTCTCTCTCTCTTTGTCTCTGTCTCTCTCTCTGTGTCTCTCTGTGTTCTCTGGTCTCTGTCTCTCTCTGTCTCTGTCTGTCTGTCTGTCTGTCTGTTCTTCTCTATCTCTCTCTCTCTCCTCTCTCTCTCTATCTCTCTCTCTCCTAAAGCCTTCTCCTGAAAGAGGAACGGCAAGTAATGGCATAAAACTTCAAAACGTGTTCCCGTGTCAGGTTTTATTCGAGATAAATGTATAAATTCGTAAGGCAGGATTTCAATTCAGTTTGTTTGGAATCTCTATTTAATGTCTGTTCACAATAGTGATTTTAGACACACACACACACACACACACACATACACACACACACACACACACACACACACACACACACAACATACATACACACACACACACACACACACACACACACACACACACACACACACACACACACACACACACACACAACACACACAGGGGGGAAAAAAGAGTAAAATTGTTTTTCCTTAAAAAAGAGTTTTGATGTTATGAGTTGTTGTTGTTGTTGTTGTTGTTGTTGTTGTTGTTGTTATTGTTGTCGTTGCCGTTCTTGTCTTTGTTGTTGTCGCTGTTGCTGTTGTTGTCATTATTGTTGTTTTTACTATTGTTGATGCTGCTGCTTCTCTGACGTCTTTCTCTGTGTTTGTCCGTTCATTTGCTTGTCTTCCCTGGT
Source organism: Monoplex corrugatus (assembly GCA_030674185.1). NCBI lineage: Eukaryota > Metazoa > Mollusca > Gastropoda > Littorinimorpha > Ranellidae > Monoplex > Monoplex corrugatus. The sequence continues at coordinate 32,884,728 of JAPXFY010000023.1, read as the reverse complement.
TTGTACATTAATGTTGATTGTGAACCATGTTTTGTTTTCTTTTTCAATTTGTATGATTTACCACTGGTAAGAAATGTAGCTTATCGCTACAGGAGATTAATACCTGCCCTTTCCCTCTAACGGGAAAAATGAAGCTGACCCATCATTTAAACATAGCAACAATAGCGAAATCATCCTTAAAATATTTTTTAATGTAAAATAAAATAAAATAAAATGAAATGAAATGAAATAAAACAAAGCAAAATAAAATAAAATAAAATAAAATAAAATAAAATAAAATAAAATAAAATAAAATAAAATGAAATAAAATAAAATAGAATAGAATAAGATAAAATAAGATGAAATGAAATAAGATAAACTAAACTAAACTAAACTAAACTAAACTAAACTAAACTAAACTAAATTAAACTAAACTAAACTAAACTACACTGAATTCCTAAACTAACCTATAACTAAATAAACTACTAACTAATTTAACTAAACTAAAAATAAACTAAAACTAACTGAACTAAACTGAAAATAAACTGAATCATTTTAAAAATACAACT
>JAPXFY010000023.1:32871680-32879180 GCA_030674185.1 Monoplex corrugatus | reverse complement strand
CGTGATGACGATCAGGGACTGTCGTAAGATGAGTCTTGTCATATAGTTAAGGAAGATAAGCGTTGTCTTATAATTTCCATAAGAATTTCCAGAAGGTAGGGATACTATATATACTGAAAGAGCCCCCGGCATCCTCACGGGGGTTCGATATGCCTAGACACCTCTGCCCAGTGGGTGAATGGTGGAAGATTTGTCCGATCCCCCAGGTCACATGTGTGCAGACATGCCAGTGCCTAAACCTCCTTTGTGTTATACGCATACAGGATATCGAAATGTACATTGAAGATCCTGTTAAATCATGTCAGTGGCTGAATTACAGAAACATGAAAAACCCCGGCGTGCACGCCTACCAATCATGCCGGTTGATAACAACATAGTGCGCGCACACACATACATACGCAGAGAGAAGAGAAGAGAAGACAGACAGACACAGAAAGAGAGAGAGAGAGAGAGAGACAGACAGACAGACAGACAGACAGACAGATAGAGGCACAGACACAGGTACAGAGAAAGAGAAGATGACACTGACACTGACATATGGTTTATTGTGAAGGCCACGGACCATGAGAGAGAGAGAGACAGAGACAGACAGACAGACAGAAGAGACAGACAGAGAGATAGACAGACAGACAGACAGACAGAGAGACAGAGACAGAGAGACAGAAGACAGACAGAGATACAGAGACAGTCAGACAGAGACAGTGAGAGAAAATACACACACACATATAGTCACATACAACAACATCGCGCGTATAGAAACTCACCACCTGTCAGATGGGTCGACCACACACGTGTCAGTTTGCAGCTACATTCCGACTGACGTCTTCTCCTGTTCTCATCTGAAAAGGAACAAAACATTACTGTGTAAATTATAGACTGTGACGTGCACTACATGCAGAATAAGCACAACAAAAACAACAACAACAATACACAACAACAACAACAAACAATCACAACAACAACAGCAACAACAACAATAACAAACAACAGCAACTACAACAACCACAACAACGGCGACAACAGCAACTACAACAGGGAACTCATCAGCGACAACAATAATCACCATCAAGAACGACAACCATGTAGTAAATCACAGAGCAAACAACAACCAGTCAACTGTTGTAGCCAACCAGCCAACCACCAACCAACCAAACCAACCTATCCAACTAACCAAGGAAGCAAGGAACCAGCTTCAGAAATTTCAAAACAAATGACCAACCAGCATCAGATACTCAAGCAGCCGGGCTGTGCGTTCATCCAGGATGGTAATAATAATAATAATAATGATAGTAATAATAATAATAATAATGATAATAGTAATAATATAATAATAATGATGATAATAGATAATAATAATAATGATGATAAAAATAATAATAATAATGATAATAATAATGATGATGATAATAGTAATAATAATAATAATATGATGATAATGAAGTTTATGATAAAAAAATAATAACAATAATAATAATATAGTAATAATAATTATGATAACCATAATGACAACAGCAGCAGTAGCAACAACAACAACTACAATAACAATTTTAATAATAACAATGATAATAATAATATTAGTGATAATAATAATAATAATAATAATGATAATAATATTAATCTATAATGATAACAATAATGATGATGATGATGATCCTTATCATCATCACCATCATCATCATAAGCTATTTATAATTCTTTTATTAAGCGCTAAATCTTAAATCATATATCAAAACCAAAGCGCACACTCTCATCATTCACACAAATATTCACACACAATGAAAACAAGTTAAGGGTACGAAGCATATGCAAACTGGAAGAGGGAGAACAGGAGAGAAGTAGGCGAACAGGCAGGCACATACATGTAGAGGAAGAGGGGGGGGGGGGTCATTGCTGGACAAAAAGATTCATCCAACCAACCAACCAACCAACCAATCAACCAACCAACCAACAATCAACGGCATATAAACACACCATTAAATCAGCCAATCGTCTATCCAACCAATCAACCATCTCACTAACCACCAAAAAAAGAAGAAAAAAAAGAAACAAAAAAACAAAACAAAGCAGAAAGTCTTCTGCACGTGCAAACCTGTTCCGAAGCTAACGCAGGTGCGCGCGTGCGCGTACACCCCCCCCCCTTCCTGCTCATCCTCATCACTCTGTCTCTCTGTCTCTGTCTCTCTTTGTCTCTGTGTGTCTCTGTCTGTCTGTCTCTGTCTGTCTGTCTCTGTCTGTCTGTCCTTTCTGTCTTCTTCTCTCTCTGTTTCTCTCTGTCTCTCTCTGTCTGTCTGTCTGTCTGTCTGTCTCTCTCTCTTCACACAGACACAGACACAGACACACACACACACATATACACCACTCACACGCACACACACACATAAAAACATACACCACACACACACACACACAAACATAACACACACACACACACACACCACACACACCACACACACACAACACACACACACACACACACACAAACACACACAAACAGTTCTTCCCCCCCTCCAACAAACACACGTACAATTCCTCCTCCACACCCTCACCCACCCCTCCATCAACTTCCCACCCATCCACCTACTTATCCCTCCTACAGTTTTGCCATCATCAACCTTGACTATGATCAAGAAATCCAGGGGAGCTAATGATTTTTAATGACAAGGTATCCTCCGTGTATTCCCTCCCGATGTCTCAGTGGCTAGTTTTGTGTTGTTTCTCTTTTCTTTCTCGCTGATCTGAGAAACCAGATACTGCTGAAGTTGTTCTGCTGATTAAGACTTTGACAGGGCTATTTTCATTTTTCGTTGCAATCGACACACATGACTATGATGAGGTACGAGAGAGAAAGAAAGAGAGAGAGAGAGAGGGGGGGGTGGAGGCAGACAACCAGACAGACAGACAGAGAGAGACAGACAGAGAGACACAGACAGAAAAAGACAGAGACAGAGAGAAACAGAGAGAGAGAGAGAGACAGACAGACTGACAGGTAGAGAGAGGCAGACAAAGAGAGAGAAGACAGAAAGACAGACAGAGACAGAGAGACAGAAACAGAAAGAGAGACAGAGAGAGACAGAGAGACAGACAGAGAGAGACAGAGACAGAGAGACAGAGACCGAAAGAGACAGAGACAGTGAGACAGAGAGACACAGAGAGAAAGAGACAGACTGACAGGCAAAGAGAGAGACAGATAAAGAGAGACAGACAGACAGACAGACAGAAATAGAAAGAGAGACAGAGAGAGATACAGAGAGAAAGAGAGAGAGACAGACAGACAGACAGACAGACAGACAGACTGACAGAGAAAAAGACAGAGACACACACACACACACACACACACACACAAGCACACACACATAATATACAAACAAACAAACAAACAAAACCGATACGTGTCCAAGTGAATAGCCCTAGGCTACCGTCCACTTGTGTGCGGGTCAAGTCAACCAGTACTGTACCGTTTGATCCAACAGCCCTTCATTAACATAACCCACCCGTTATCACAAAGCCGGACACACCACCTTGTTACCCGTTATCTCAAAAGCTTGGACAATACAAGACAAGACAAGATAAGATAAGACAAGAGGCGGGTAGAATAGAGATGACAAGACAAGACAAAACAACCAGAAGAAGAAGAAGACGCCATCCCTACAATCGAGCAATTTGTCACAGTACGCCTCCAAAGTTGATCCAACCTAAATAACTCCCCTTTCACTTCAGCATCCTCCAACCCACCCCAACCCACACCACACACCCACACCCCTTACCGACCGACCGACCCTCCTACAAGAATCTAAAGACAACATCTTCAACTAAAGACTTGACTCGTTGTATCAAAGACCTGTGGACACATCTTCGTCTGCTTTCCGTCAATACTGTTCAGGGGGAGCCATGCTTATTTCACTTTACGACTAAGGTAGCAAGCAATCTTCCCCTCCAATTTAACACTTAAACTATCGCCATTTGGACAACAGCGGCGCCTTTGACGGCGGTCGAAACAAAGGGCCGACAAGAGCGTACGTAAACAGGTCGGTGGAACTTGTTTGTGATGCGTCCTACGATTAGATCGCTCGTCCCCACCTCGAGACCGTTAACAGGGGCAGTTGAAACGGAAGCCATAAAACGCTAAAAACCTACCCCTATTTGCCCCCTCCGATAGACCACGGGGTAGGGGGGTGGACTCTCGGGTGGCAAATGAGAGGGGTGGGGTCAAGCCAGGGGAGGGGGTCGGAAGGTCAATAAGTGGGGGGTCAGGGCCTGGCAAAGAGTTTTACTGCGGTTCAAACGGGACCGCCACCGGTGTACGTACCGCTTTGACGCCGTTGGTTTCGCTGCGTTCTTCTCCCTTGTTTTTGCTTTGTGTTGTGTGGCGGTGTGTGTGGGTGTGGGGTGTGGGGTGTGGGTGTGTGGGTTGAAATCGTTGAACTGTGAAAATGTTTGTGTGTGTTTGATTTAACCCTTTTTAAACTCCTTCACCCTCTCCCCACAAACTTCCTGCATTATCAGTCACGAAAAGCCACACAAAAACTTGAAAAAAAAAACCTCCACTCAGTCATTCTGTCCACCATTTTCTGCGGCATCAGCCATGATTGCAAAAAACAAACAAACGATCAAAAAACAACACTTTGGTGTTTATCTTATTATTCAAGAGAGATTCACCATACTTGGGCAATTCCATATGCGCTCCACCCAAATCTGCCAGCAATTATCTGGAAGACTCATAGAGCCACCACAAAACTCCATGTGTTGAAAAAGTCTTGAGGGGATGGGGTGGGTGAAGAACTATGAAACACTAAGCCGACACCAACAGGAAAGCTGGAGGGAAAGAGAGCACAAGGTAGACCCAGGGAGAAAACATTGGACGGACTTGCAGAGGGTGGCTGAGGACGGAGAGGGTGGAAGATGTACATGTACTTGCGGCGACAAGGGATAGATGCATATGGAGCGCCATGATCACAAACGCCATGCGGCAGGGCACATGATGATGATGATGATGATGATGATGATGATGATAAGCTGACGCCACCAGAATGATGAAAACATTAAGATGGGCAGCGAACAGTACATGTTTTAATGTAGCCAGGCTGGGATTGAACTTGAGATACTGATCATGTTTTGGATCTACTACTCTATCAAAAGAACTTCGTTACGCAGATGACACGTGCTAATTGCAGAAAACAAAAGGGACCTACAAAACCGTGTGACTATAATAGAAACAGAAACCAAAAATAAAGGGGTGGAGCTAAATAGCAAGAAGACTGAAATCATGGTAATCAGTAAAAACAAACTAACAAACAAACAAAACACCAACGTGAAATCCCTCATGCAAAATACCAGCAAATAGCACAACCTTGAGACAGGTTGTTTAAGTTTAAATATCTGAGAACAGTCATCTCATCAGATGGCAGATGCACATCAGAAATAGCCAGCAGAATCGGCCGAGCCAAAACAGCATTCAAGAAGATGAAAAGCGTTCTTACCACAAATGCCTATCAATTAACATCAGGAAGACAATTCTTGAATGTTATATAAAACCGATACTGTTATACGGTTGTGATGTGTGGAAAGTCAACATGCAAACCAGAACAGATTGAGGCAGCCGAAATGTGGTTTCTAAGAAGAATGTTGAGAGTTCTATGCACTGCAAAGAAAACAAACGAGACAATCTTGATAGAAACAGACACTAGAATATCATTGATAAAGAAGATTAGGAAAAGACAAGCAAGAATTATAGACCACATAATGGTTATAATATAAATTGTATATGCTATGCTCTCTATAATTTTCATTGCTTTTATTCTTGCTTTTATTGCTTTTATTCTTTCTCCCCATTTATAGCCATGCGTGTGTGTGTGTGTTGTGTGTGTGTGTGTGTGTGTGTGTGTGTGTGTGCGTGCGTGTGTGTGCGTGCGTGCGTGCGTGCGTGCGTGTGTGTGTGTGTCTGCTTCAGCGCTAGATTTGATTTTATCAAGATTTTGCGCTATATAAATATTGTAATTATTATTATTATTATTAACTGGAGCACTTGGTCACAACAGGAAAGCTGGAGGGAAACAGAGCACCAGGTAAACCCAGGGAGAAAATATTGGACGGACTTGCAGGGTGGCTGAGGACAGAGAGGGTGGAAGATGTACTGGCAGCGACAAGGGATAGATGCATATGGAGCGCCATGATCGCCAACGCCATGCGGCAGGGCACATGATGATAATGATGATAAGCTGACACCACTGGGGTGATGGAAACATAAAGATGGGCAGCGAACAGTAGGGCCTACAGTTTTTATTTAATGTAGCCAGGCTGGGATTGAACTCGAGATACTGATCATCTTTGAAGTCAACGGCTCTGTTTAAAGAACCAAAACAGTCCGCGAGAAAAGCGAAGGATCAGATCCAACGTTTGACTTGTTCTCTGTCCTTCTTCATATTTCCATCATTCTGGTGGTGTCAGCTCACTGTTTCTATGGAGGATCCTATTCCGTTCGCCTTTTCAAGACCTTGCCATCGGCATGGCGTTGGGTTTTTGAGCAGGCTCAAAGAGTCTGCCATATAAGTGCTGGCAGGTTTTAGGTGGAGCGCAAATGGAATATTCTGAATATAGCGAATCTCTCTTGAACAAACTCCAAAGTTTCTGTGTCTTCTGTGTCTGTTCTGTCTGTCTGTCTGTCTGTCTGTCTGTCTCTCTCTCTCTCTCTCTCTCTTCTCTCCTCTCTCTCTCTTTTTCTCTCTCTATCTCTTTATTCTATCCGTTCTGCCTCATCCTCTCTCTCATGCTCTCTATCTCTCTCTCTCTCCTCTCTCTCTCTCTCTCTCTCTCCCTCTATCTTCATTGCCTCCATCTCTCTTTCCCCCTCCTTCATTCCTACGACGTCACAAATCAATCTATCCTACCCATCCCACCCACCCACCCACACACACACACACACACAGCATGCTGTCCACTACCACGACCGCACACCAAGACACGAGCAATAAATAAAAAGAGAGGGCGCGGAAACAGAAGACACCGGCGACAACACTACTAGCAAAGCTAAAAGCAAAGCAAAGCAAGGAAAGTCAATCCATCCTTCAAATTTGGACCCCCTACCCGGAAAACAACCTTCGCCGTCCGTCCGTCCATCCGTCCATCCGTCCACCCGTTTCTCCCTGTCGTCTACCCGATGTTTCGCCCCCCTCCCACCCTCCCCCCCCCCCCCCCCCCAGCCCTCTTCTTTCTCCGTATCCGGGGGTATCACTTTCCCGTCGAAACGGTTTCACCTCTCCTCCCTCTCTCCCTCCTTGTTGCATCCTAGGCTTTCATCTCAGCGGGAGGTAGTAGGGTGAGAGAGTGACCCCGAACGGCTAAAACCCTCTTAATACCCGGGGGTAGCTCGCTCTGGCTCCGACCACCCCTTTATTCGCTTGTCTGGATCGTAGGGGCGAGAGACCCAGGAGGGCTTGGTGACTTTCTCCACCCCGCTTTAATTCGGGGGTATATTGGAGGGATTGGGTGGGTGGAGTTGGTATT
>JAPXFY010000023.1:32851680-32856680 GCA_030674185.1 Monoplex corrugatus | reverse complement strand
CATAAAAACAAATTGATTTGAAGTTTGGTGTCAGAATCCGAATGAGTTTCGAGTTGGTGTTAGAAGTGGCATCAGAAACGCGTTCCACATTCACAGACCGACACTTGATTCTGGCGCCTTAGACCACTCGGCCTTTCTGATATCCATCTCCCTCCCAGGTATGGACATAGGAAGAGAATCCTCCTTTTCACCAAGTTCGATAACTTGAAGTGTGCACTAGATTCGGGCCTACTGTAGTCTGTTTTTTAAAGGTGTTTTTTTGTTTTTTTTTGTTTTTTGTTTTTGTAGGGTTCTACTTTATATTGTCCTAAATATAAGAAGTGTAGCAAAGGCAGATAAGTTCGTTCGTTCTTTGATTTAACGTCTTTTCATTATAAGTGATTTTTTAAACAGTCAAATTTTGCACAGGCGGATGGCTTTAAACAAAAATGGCAATAACAATAATAAGAACATTAAAGAAAGCAGAGCTTGGAATTCCAACATTTCTCAAGGAGTCCATCAATCACAGCGAGAGGCAGATAAGTCAATTGGCCTATATGTTAATGTTGGGTGGCGCTGCACTGCGGCGACGCGCTCTCAAAGGGGAGAGCAGCGAGATTTTCGCAAGGTAAAATCCGTTGTGGACAAAAGATATGACTATGACTATGACTATGACTATGAGTATGACTATGACTATGACTATGACTATGACTATGACTATAACTATGACTATGACTATGACTATAACTATGACTATAACTATAACTATGACTATGACTATGACTATAACTATGACTATAACTATGACTATAACTATGACTATGACTATGACTATGACTATGACTATATTTCAGATATTTGATTTACTTTTTGATTTGTTGACTTATATTATGCAGTTATACTTTATGATTGCTATACTATATAAGAACTAGACTAAGGCCTATAAGCTAGATTGACTTGACTATGACTATGACTATAACAGACTATGCATGACTGACTATGCTAAAACTAGACTTTGACTATAACTATGACTATGTATGACAAATATGATATGACTATGATATGATATGAACTATGACTATGAATATGAATATGAATATGAAATGAATCTGAATATGAATATGAATATGAATATGAACATGAATTGTATATGCCATTGGAAAAAATAAAGATTCACTTCATTAATTTCATTGCCAAATTCGAGAATGGTGGACGTCGACAAGACCGAAAACGTATTGTTAAATCATAACAACGACGACGACAACGACGACAACAACTATCAACAACAAACAACAACAACAAACGACAACGACAACAACAACAACAACAACGACGACAACGCAACAACAACAACATACAACAACAAAGACAAACAACAACACAACAACAAAACAATGACAACAACAACAATAACACGGACAACGAACAGCGACAACAAACAACGTACAACAAAAACAACAACGACGATAAACATAACAAACAACAACGACAAACAACGACATAACACAATAACAACACAAAATAACGATAACACAAACAACCAACAAAAAACAATACAACAACAACAACGTCACAACAACGACAACAATCACAATAACAAACAACAATAAAACGAAACACAACAACAACGACGACAACAAAAACACACAACACAACAACAGATCAACAAAATGACACTAAACCACAATAACGACAAGACAAAAACAACAAACAAACAAACAACAACAACATACAACCAATAACAAACAACAACAACCAACAACAACCAACCAACCAACAACCAACCAACCAACCAACCAACCAACCAAACCAACCAACCAACCAATAACCATCATGACGTTAAACATTGTGCACACAGGAAATACCAGATCATCACACCATCCCTTCATATACATGTATATATATATATATTTCCATTTGTCGCCTGTTTGATAAGACGTTCGTTAAAAACACTGCACGAAGAAGTTGCCTGTCAGATGAATTTACACACGCTTTGGACGTTTCTATCGATCGCTGACTACTCCAAGCTCTTCAGTCTGACTGCCCGTGGTACATTACATATCCTCACTCCGTAACGTCACAATCCTTTGACAGACGACTCGCCTTGATAATTTACAACGGTAGGTAGACTTTTCGCATGTATACGCATTCGAGAGGCCTAGGTAGAAAATGTTAGGATTGTTAAGCAATAAACGCCATCGCCGTTCCTTCCGGATGACAACTCTCCTCTTTTCCAACACCCACGCACGCGCGCGAGCGCACACATACACACACACGCGCGCGCGCGCGCACATACACACACTCGAACACACGCACGAATGCACACACGTAAACACAACACACACACACACACACACGCACATACACATACACACACACAGATAGAGACAGACAGACAGACAGACAGAAAGAGACAGACAGACAGAGAGACAGAGAAACAAGAGATACAGAAAGAGAAAGAAAGAGACAGACAGACGGACAGACAGACACAGAGAGAGACAGACAGAGAAAGACAGAGCAGACAAGGAGAGACAGATAGAGAGGACAGACAGAGAGAGAAGCAGACAGAGAGAGAAGCAGAGAGAGAGAGACAGAGAGAGAGAGAGACAGATAGACAGAGACAGACAGAGAGAGACAAAGAGAGAGAGAGACAGAGAGAGAGACAGAGAGACACACACACTCACAGACAGACAGACAGAGAGAGAGAGAGACAGAGAGAGGACAGAGAAAGACGTAGAGAGAGACAGAGAAAGAGAGGCAGACAGAGAGACAGAGAGAGAGAGAAACACATACGCTTCCCTAGCTGTCCAATAGAAAATGCAACCTGAAATTTCTGTTTCGTGCACAAGTCTTTAACAGTGAGTGAATGTAGCAAAAATCTCTGTGGAAAGCTGAATGGTATAACCTCTTTAGAAGAAAAAAAACCGTCTGCAAGTGTTTCGGCCCTAAGCTCCTGACACTCTGAGGGAAGCGGGCTGCATCGAGGTCATGTCTTCACCTACTTACTTACTTCTTATTCATTTACTCACTCCCCTCACTTACTTGCTTGCTTGCCTGCTTACTTGCTTGCTTACCTGTTTACTTACTTACTTACATACTTAGTTATTTACTTACTTACCTATCTATGATTATTAAGAAAATATTGGCTTTATCTAGTTGATGGATGGCTGAGCATTTGGGCATTGACTAGGGGGGTGGGGGGGGGGTGGGGGGTCTGTCATGTGATACGAGTTCATACAGAATGGTTAGTTGTGTTGTGATTCAGACCTTTAATGATTTATTTATTTACTTCATATATATATATGTTCCTTTTTGAAGGTAAGATACACACATACACATGTCATTTACATGTAACCAAGATTATTCCAGCGGTAGGCTAATAAAATACCAGTATGAAATATAGACTAGGTAAAACATAGTCTAGGTAGGCCTCAGGACCTGGCCAGCTCATGGATTTATGTGCAGGCTTAAGGCATGTGCCACGGTCACCATACACGTGGCACCTGTGACGTTAGTGCATATGGAATTCGTTCCGAGAGCGGAGACGTCATATTGAGAAACTGAAACTGAAACTGAAACTGAAACTGAAACTGAATGTCCCTATGCCGCCGCCCAATCATACACAAAGATTAGTCACCTTCCGTAAATTTACAACACTGCTACTATCACTGTCTACTGCTGACTTGCTGAAGGATCTTTGGGAGTTGTTTGCATCCTTGTCTGTATATATACATACATACGTGGACTAGGTGCGTATGTATATGTACACTTCGTAGTGTGTACACATCAGAGGCTTGAACAACTTAAAAGCAGATCAATCCTTTGGCCACCCCTTGGCCTATCTCGCTGCCTGGGTCGGACGAGTGGTTGGTTCGAAGGAGTGGTAGTAGGTAAAGGCCCATTAAAACCAAACCCCTCTGGAGTCGCCCACGAAAAAAAGACTTCAAAGGTTCGCCACAGCCGAGCTCGTGTGTGCCCCGAAGACTCCGTCTATATTGATAATTATAACCTATCTCACTGGCCTGTGCACATGCTTCAGTTCAGTGTGTACTGTAAGGAGGGTTCCCCCTTTCAAAAGTGCGGGGGCCCGGGAGTTTTCGGTCAGTGCCAAGTGCAAACTAATAACCATCTATGATCAAGGATCGAGAGGTGACGAAGTCTTGAGCTAGAAAGGGTTGCTGAGGTGCGTGGGGATGGATGGGATGGGAAAGGAAAGGGAAACATAGCAGTGGTGAAGGAAGTTTGGAAATAGATCATATACTAGTCTGCCTGGCATTTTAGAGGGTGGGGAGAAGAAAAAGGAGAGAAAGAGAGACAGAGAGAGAGGAGAGAGAGAGACAGACAGACAGATAGATAGACAGATAGACAGACAGGAACCAGAAAAAAAAAACACGAAAGAAGAATATGAACGCGTATTTAATACAATAAAACAAGACAGGCGCAAATTTTCGGCCAACTGGCTTTTGTCAAGCGTTTCTTTGCCTCTCTGTCTGTTTCTCTCTCTCTCTGTCTACCTCTGTCTCTCTCCCACCCTCCCTCTCTCTGTCTCTGTCTATCTTGTCTGCCTGTCTGTCTCTGTCTCTATGTCTCTGTCTCTTTGCATCTCTGTCTATCCAGCTCTGTCTGTCTGTCTTTTTCTTTCGCTGGGAGTTATAAAGAGAGGAGAATAGTAGTAGAATGGTTCAGACGTTTGTCTGCCAGTAACTAAAATCTCAAGATGCCCGGGTTCGTTTCCCGTTGAGGCCTTGACTTTTCGACTCGAGAGACGCGAGACCTTGAATCGATACATCTATCCACAGAAACTAGCCAACCAGCCTGCTGCATATACATTATCATCACTATCTATCTTATCTTCTATCTATCTATCTATTATCTATCTATTACTATCTATTCTATCTATCTATCTATCTATCTATCTATCTATCTATTTCGTCTATCTTATCTATCTATCTATTTCTATCTATCTATCTATCTATCTATCTATCTATCTTCTGTCTATCTATCTATCTATCTGTCTGTCT
>JAPXFY010000023.1:32836680-32844180 GCA_030674185.1 Monoplex corrugatus | reverse complement strand
GTGATTGCTGTTACATTTCTTTCAGTGGGAGAACATTGGATGCTTAATCCAATACATGTCATCGTTATCGAAACTCTCCAGGGTACGAGTTCATGGGGTAGACATATTATTAGGGCTCAGGTTAGGTAATGATCACCCCCACCCCCCAAAAAAGGCCAAGAAATCATCGAATGAATACACTTTCATCCACAACTATCATTATGATAAAAACAACAACAACAAACAAACAAACAAAAAACAAAACAAAACAAAACAAAACAAAACCCATAGCAGTTTACACTGAGTTTAAATTCTAGTTTAGTTGGAACTAACCCCCACCCCCACCCCACTCCATATACACAGCAGGATGCAGGATACCTGGTTCTTTTAAAAGAGCTATGGACACAAGATCTGATATCCTTAACCCTTTGACTCCTGCACCCTGTCCACCAGCATCCTACATTGTCAACTATGCTAACAAAGCGGAAACTTAGGGTGAGGGAATCAAATGGTTATTTTTAATTTTTATTTTATTTCATTTTATTTATCTTATTTTATTTTATTTATTTATTTATTTATTCATTCATTTATTTATTCCTTTTTCCTTTTTTTGCATTTGGTGGATAGGGTGCAGTAGTCAAAGGGTTAATGTTTTCTATCGTTCTGGCGGTGTCAGCTCAATGTTTCGTAGATCTTTTCTCTCTCCTCTTTCTATTTTGACACCTTGCTCGCTCGTAGGTTATTTTTGCGTAGGCTCAGCGAGTCTGCCAAATAATTGCCGGTAGGTTCGGGTGGCGCGCATAAGGGATTGTCCAAGTTCGATGAATCCTTCTTGAACACAGTTTCGACAACAAACTCAAGACTCTGATGTGTGTTTGGAAGAGGGAGTGTGAGTGCGTGCAAACATATAGGCCAGCATGTGTGAAATATGGAGAACTGGATCAAATCTAAATTAAAATCTATCATCAGCAGTTCGTTCTTCACGAAAAAAAAAAAAAAAGAGAGAGAGAGAGAGAGAGAGAGAGAAGACAGACAGACAGACAGATAGACAGACAGAGAGAGAGAGAAAGAGAGAAGGGGAGGGGGGGGAGAGATAGAAGGGAAGAGAGAGAGAGAGAAAGCAAGAGACAGACAGAGAGACCGAGAGAGAGAGAGAGAGAGACAGAAAGAGAAAGAGAGAGAAATAAAAGGAAAGAGAGGGAGATAGAAGGGAAGAGAGAGAGAGACAAAGACACACACACACACACACACACACACACACACACACACACACACACACACACACACACACACAGACAGAGCGAGAACCAGAGACAGACTGAGACAAAGAGACAGAGAGAGACAGACAGAGAGAGAAGGGAAGGGAGAGAAAGAGAGAGAAAGAGACACAGAGAGAGAGAAAGAGATAGAGAGAAAGAGAGGTGGGGTGGTAAAATGAAGGGAATGGAATGGAATGGGGGTAAGTTTGAGACAGAAAGTAGATTTTATGTACAACTATTACATGCATAAACACACACACACGCATGCAAACATAGCACACACACACACACACACACACTCTCTCTCTCTCTCTCTCTCTCTCTCACACACACACACACACACACACACATTCTTACAAACACACGCGCACAGCAACGCACACGCACGCACACACACATGTACACACACACGTACGCAAGCACACACACGCAGCAATATTATAAACACAGTATGCCTCTTTATTCATATGAAAAATCTGTTAATCTTTCTTCATTACATAAGTCAGTGTTTAAATTTTAATATTCTGTGGTTTCTTATGTGTCTTCTTACTTGTATAGCTTTAATGTTTGTTGTTATCTTATTGTGTATGTAATTGTGAACATTTTTTATCACCTTTTGCCTTTCTTTTGCCTGCGAAATGTAAAGCGCTGGTGAGCATGTTTTTATATGGAATATGCGCTATACAAATAAACATTATTATTATTATTATTATTATTTAATTTGTATGTGTGTGTGTATGTGTTCTCGGACTGCAGCTCTCTCACATGCCCTCAAATATACGAGCGGATTTTTATGTGTATGACCATTGTTGTTGTTCTTGATATTGTCGTTGTTGTTGTAGTAATTGTTTCAGTTTCAGTTTCTCAAGATGACGTCTCCGCGTTCGGAATGAATTTCATATGCACTAACGTCACAACTGCCATGTGATGGAGAAGATCCAGAATGATCACAGCACAAGCCTTAAGCCTGCATATAAACCCATGAGCTGGCCAGGTCCTGAGGTCCTACCTAGATAGTTCCGTAACCCTGGGGTCATAGAGGAGTGAGGTGGTAGAGACCTCAACTTTTCCCGGGGCCAGCACCACGAGGGCGGCACCCATCCCCTCTCCCTCGCTTCAAATTCACATTCATATTCACATTTTTTTTCCCAAGACTTCCGAAAGGCAAAAAGGCTAATTTGTCTTCAAGGAATGGGACCTGGGAAATCAACCTATCTCTCCAACGTTTTATACCAAGACAGCCGGGCAATGCCCTGCTCTTCACGATTTTCAACTGCCATGGGATCTTTAGCGTGTGCAGCCAGAAGGCACACGGGTCCGACTTGGTTTTCGTCCCCTTCCGAAGGACTGGACGTTCAATTCGATTTTCCGGTCAAACTGAGAAGAAAAGTCGAGGCCTGTAGTTGTTGATGATGTTGTTGTTGTTGTTATGTCACTTCAGTGGCTACAGAGTTTGGAACTATTTTTCACAATGTCTGTGATGATGCATGACGATGGGGATGATAATCATGATGCTGTGGAGTTCTGTTCTGGATTGAGACTGCGTGACAGGACTGAACTCTACGATTCCTTTTCATAATATATCCTGGCAACAACCAGGCCCGAGAGATACAGACATCCGTGATGGTGTCAAGAAATCTAAATCAACACCCTCAATGATGCATCAATAAAGTGGATACGACTCGATTGATGTGGTCCCAGTATTTCTAAAAGAGCCCATAACACTCTCAACGCTAGGTAGGAAAAATTAAGATAATAACTTTGATTGGACTAATGGTGATTTGAACTCAACTTTCCCAGTCTTTGGTCCGTTGGGATAACCACTGCACCAGGGTGGGATAACCTAAATGTCAAAACTGGGGGAGATACTGGGGGAGAGAATGACGGAAGAAAGTCATAAAACGACCGAGATTTAATATCGATAGTATAACCTTGAGACAGGTTGATAAGTTAAAACACCTGA
The DNA here is from genome assembly GCA_030674185.1 of Monoplex corrugatus. Taxonomy (NCBI): domain Eukaryota; kingdom Metazoa; phylum Mollusca; class Gastropoda; order Littorinimorpha; family Ranellidae; genus Monoplex; species Monoplex corrugatus. The sequence goes on along the minus strand of JAPXFY010000023.1, from coordinate 32,840,979 downwards.
GAACGATCATTTCACCAGACGGCAGATGCACATCAGAAATAGCCAGCAGAATCGGCCAAGCCAAAACAGCATTCAAGAAGATCAAAAGCATTCTTACCAACAAATGCCTATCAGTTAACATCAGGAATAGAGTTCTTGAATGTTATATAGAACCAATACTGTTGTACGGTTGCGAGGCGTGGACAGTCAACAAGCAAAGCCAGAACAAGATTGAGGCAGCCGAGGTATGGTTTATAAGAAAAATGTTGAGAGTTCCATGGACAACAAAGAAAATAAACGAGACAGTCTTGATGGAGGCAGACACAAATAGATCATTCATAAGGACGATTAGGAAAAGACAGGCAACATTTATGGGCCATTTTATGAGGAAAGGAAAGGGGAATTGGAGCACCTGGTCACAACGGGAAATCAGAAGGGAAAGAGAGCACCGGGTAGACCCAGGGAAAAGGTACTAGACGAACTTGCAGAGTGGCTGGGGACAAGGAGGGTGGAAGAGATACTTGAGGCAACAAGTGATAGAGACAGATGGAAGTCCATAATCGCCAACACCATATGGCAAGGCACCTGATGATGACGAGAGTATAATTATACCTCTTATGTTTCCAAATGCACCTTAAAATTTGTCCGAAAGTGATTCATTCCACTCGATATGTCCCAGATACGCTACAAAAAAGTCTGCAAGAATCACTTAGAATGAGCGAGTTTGGATGTGAGTACCAAGGTTCTGACGAAGATGATAGACGGATGAGTAGTTTAGATGATAGGACAAAGTCGAAGACAGACAGATAAATAGATAGATAGATAGACAGACAGATAGACAGATAGATGGGAGATAGATAGCTAGTAGCTAGCTAGCTAGATAGATAGATAGACAGATAGATAGATAGGTAGTAGATAGATAGATAGATAGACAGATAGATAGAAGATAGATAGATAGATAGAAGATAGACAGATAGATGAGATAGATAGATAGATAGACAGATAGACAGATAGACAGATAGATAGATAGATAGATAGTTAGATAATAGATAGATAGATAGATAGATAGATAGATAGATAGATAGGTAGTAGATAGATATATAGATTGATGATGCGTTATAAAACAGTACATATGTATATGCTATCTCTGTGTGTGCGTGCGAGTGTGGGTGCAAGTGTGCGTGCGTGCGTGCGTGTGTGTGTGTGTGTGTATAAGCCTTTAATGAAATCAATCTATAAATAAAATCATGCGTGAACACATAAATGAACCTTTATTCATTTATCTACATATCTATGATACATGCATTTGTGTGCTTCACAATTCCGGTCCCCCTTTCCCTTCCCCATTGAAAAACAAAAAAAAAAACTTTCCAGCGAATACGGTTTTACGCAGGCTCACTAAGTCTGCCAAATAATTCCTGGCAGATTTGGGTAGAGCGCATGTGCAGTTACTCGAGCGCCAGGAATCCCTCTTGAACAAACTCCTGACATCTTAACTGTCTCAGAAGAATTCGACCCCTTAATTAAGACATCCCGTACATCAGTATCTGACAAGAGTTCTATTGGAAAACTGTTCCAAAACCCAAGACAATTTCCGGGTAGATTCTTTGTTGGCGTAACCCTTAAGAGACGCACGTGCACGCGTCATAAAAACGACACGCGCGCGCGTTGGCAACACGAGGCTCGATCGACCTTGGGGCCAATCAGCAGTGAGAACAGGAGGTCAATTAAGTTCATTTGCATGCGCGCGATCTACTGTCATTTGTACCACCGGCGCCGTCTCATACAAACTGACTCATTAGTAGGGAGGGAAAATATTAAAAAAACAAACAAACAACAACAAACAAATAAATAATAAAACACACACACACACACACAAAAATAATAAGGACTTTGCGTTAATACACCATACAAACTTCGTCTGTCTTTACCGGAATAATTTACCCGTCTCCCGTGATTATCCAAAATAAAATGTATGAAATATAGACTAGGTAAAACATAGGCTAGGTAGGGCCTCAGGACCTGGCCAGCTCATGGGTTTATACGAAATCCAAAACAAGTGTGACTGCCCGTGTTCAAGCAAACAGGGACCAGAAAAAAACACAAAACAAGAATCAGAACGCGTATTTAATACAAGACAAGACAGGCGCAAATTTTCGGCCAACTTGCCTTTGTCAAGCGTAAGATCGCAAACAAACAAACACCAAATACAAAAATTAGGAAAAAAAGACTGAAACTTCCCTGCTGCTTCGTCCAGTGTGAGAAAAGGACTAAACTGACTAAAATGACATCATAATGTGTTTCTGAGTAAATAAAATGTCAGAGCAGAAGTGAGATGAATCCTGCAAGTTGGAAAAGTGGTCATGCTATATGAATAATTATTGTTTTGTCCTGAAGAGGGTCCAGGGCTAAAATTAAAACTATGATGCACTAGCTAAGAGAAGTGTGTGGAATGTAAAGGATCCTACGATTTTATAACGATTAAGAGAAAATATAAGCATATGATCGACTGAAAGGGGAAAATATTTAATCAAGAGGTATGGCTGATGTAAAGGATCGTGCCTAGTGCAACGAATCCGGTCGACTCTCCTTTAGTTGCTCCGGTTTTGTTTTTGTGCTGCTTCGTAAGACCCTCAAACCGCTGGTGTTGGTGATGCTATCCATACAGGAAGTGAGTGGTCTGCCCTGACTTTTTTTGGCCTCAATTTTTCCATGCAAAAACAGAGTTGTATTATGTGTTGCGGGTTGCGTGGCCGACGTACTGGATTTTTCTTTTGTTTATTTCTGCCAGTAGTTGGCGTTGAACTGTGGGTTCGTTCAAGACGCTTTCATTTGTTGTTTTATCGGTTCATTTGACTCTTTAAGAAGCCGCCTGTAGAACCACATCTCTGCTGCTTTGACTTTATCTCATCTGCTTTTTTGCAATTCCAGACATCAGTGTCAACAAGAAACACCACGAGGGTGTGGATGGGACCCAGAGCACCAATGCCTCGCAACTCCTGGACAATCACCCCCCCCACCCCCATACCACTGACACCACGCGATAGCACCCCATCAAGCAAATGGGGATTGTCCATGCGCTGCACGACCTACACGGACCCAGTCATCAGCATCAGCTACCCTACCCACAAACCGAATGGCAAGGCGGGAAGACGACAAACCCCGGGACACGATGTACCCTTACTGGCCAGATCAGATATTTCAGTATTTGGATCCAAAGTAGTTATAAGAACAAAACTGTATTTTCTCTTTACCCCAACCCTACATCTCCACTGCATTTCAAGCCCTTGGCAACGCATAGGTTTTGCAGAAGCTTAAGGAGTCACCCAAATGATTACTTGCAGATTCTAGAGGAGTGCATATGGAATTGTCCTAGTGCGATGATTACAGAAATCAAAACATTTAATCGACCTTCCAAAGACAAACTGGCTCAAAAATTCAACCCCCCACCCCCACCCCAACCCCCGTTTAAATTTCGTTACTTCTTTTTTATCGGTGCAATCGCTGGACTCCTTAAAAATCAGTAAAATGAAGTCCCCACCACATCACCCCCTACAATGTGTCAGTTTATAGTACAACCTTCACCTTGCTTTCACCTAACCCTGATATTTAACATTATCACGCTTTTGTTTGTTTGTTTGTTGTTTGTTTTTGTTTTTTTTTAACCAGAAACACACGGAAAATAGTCAAAGCTCAAACTTAATATAAGAAAACAAAATAAGACAAGCCTAAAATGTCAGCCAACTGTCTTTTATTAAGCGTACACGAAATACAACACAACTTAATACGTAAATTCTCAAGACTTAGTTAAAAAAAACAAAAAACGCTAACAAGATTCCATGACTTTTCGATGAACAGAAGAAATTCTTTAAAATTTTCTTTTTCTTTCTTTCTTTCTTTCTTTCTTTCTTTCTTTATTTCTTTCTTTCTGTTGTCTGTCTGTTTTTTTTCTGTCTTTCTTTCTCTTTTCTTTTTTTTCTTTATCCATTTATTATTTATTCATTTATTAATTTATTTGTTTATTCATTTCTTTCTTTATTTTTTTATGTATTTGTTCACTGATTTATTTATCTATTCATCTATTTATTTGTCTATTTATTCATTTGTTTCGTTCTTTCAAACTTTTAAAATTTTCCCGATATAGCGCACGGAATTAATTGTACAATCGGTATTTCTGAATGTCCAGTTGCTGTTTCTCTCTCTTCTCTCTCTCTCTCTCTGTCTTCTCTCTCCTCTTTCTCTTCTCTCCCCTCTCTCTCTCTCTCTTCCCCCTCTCTCTCTCTCTCTCCTCTCTCTTCTCTCTCTACATCTACTTTCTCT
>JAPXFY010000023.1:32814180-32826680 GCA_030674185.1 Monoplex corrugatus | reverse complement strand
CAGATTTATATCTTGTATTAATCGTTGATTACGGAGATACATTTGACGTTACTGTATTTCACAAAGTGGACAAGCGAGAGGTTTATTGTTCTGGATATATACACGAATGTTTTAAACGTTCTGGACATTCTCTGTCCCCTTCAGTCCCTCCCTCCCACCACCACCACCACTCCCAATAAAGATCCTCCCTAGATCGTTCATTAAATTAACAAACAGCTTTTGAAGTTATTGGGTAATAAATTAGCATTTATGGCTATGGGGTGTTTGAACTTTGTTTCATATTTAGTGTCCCAGCTCGCTGTGTTCTCTAAAAGCAAGTAAATGCTTCACTTTCCGCAATGGACGGTGGTGGAAAGCAACGGGAAGATGGCCACGGTCATTTCCCTCGTTCTCTATCACTTTACTGCTGACAGTCGAGGTGATGGTCCTATTAAGAACAAAGGAACATAATACACACTACCTAAACTCCACTAAAACCCACCGTACAAACGCGCATTTTGTCTGTTTGCTTGGGTGAAGGTTTATGCACACATCCGTGCTTTAATGCTGAGGGTTTTTCCAGCTAATGGACAGCTGAAATTTATCTGGCATTAAGGATGTTTTAAACTGTGAACATTTACACTCGATATGCCTGGGAAATTATGAAAACGGCTTATTCTTTTTATTCAAATGTTGTCAGTCCACACTCACACCTTTCCAAAGGCCGTGTTTTGGTCATTCTCGTGTTAATTTGAGACTTTGCTGATGAGCTAAATTTTGTATTTAACCTTGTCAAACGTCGCCCCAAAACATCAAGTTGGCTCAAAATGCTTGTTGCGCGTGGCAGAGAGACAATGGGAATGGGAACCGGATGGTCAGGCATCCGTTCTTTAAGCACGTGTCAGCGTGGCAGCTGAAGCCATCGGTTTCACAGTGCTGGACAAAGTAGAGCCCTTCCTGGAGTCAAATGCCGCCGAGGGTCACGGTTTTCACGAGCCTTCCAAACGACGTGCCTCGTGCCTCGCTCGGCTTCATTGCGCGCGCGCGTTACGCTGGTCAGCCACGCTGAACCGTAAAACGGACGGATCTAGCGCTTACAGAGAGCGCGGTTTTTAGAAATATGATAGCCTTTAATCGACAGGTCTGTTGTCAGGGGTGGAGTTTATTGTGTTCATCTGCTGGACATTAAAACATGTCAGACAACACCTTGTTGAGTGAACCAAGCGACGGAAGTTAAGACGCCCCCTAAATGACCAAAACAAAAAACAAACAAAAAAGCCTGAACGTAGATATTAGATTATTGGATTTTGGTCGTCCCATCCCAGCTCCTAAAAATCCCCGGGTCATTGCTTCCCTCCCTGACCACAACAGCTGAAGGCTGGACAGACAGACACTGGGATTTCCCCCTCTCCCGTCAACTGGGCAGGGAGGATTTGTTGAAGTAAAACCTGTGACGGTAATGGCCGTTTGCCTGCCGTGTGCTGGACGAACGTTTCTAAACCACTCCCCGACGCGCTTGGCATTTAGTGTAGCGTGCATGCTGAAACATTAGCCGTTAATATTCTTGTTTGGCTAGCCGGCGTGGAGGTTTTAATGGTTTGTAGATATGGATTTTTATGATTAACAGTTTGACATTTGATATCGTTTTGACACAGTTTGTGGTACGTCGTGCGTTCGTGCCAACACGTGTGTACAAGCTGGGGTCAGTTACACAGAATGACCTTTGGCTGGACTGACAGTCTGTGGTCTCTAATCCCTGCTGGTTTACGTGCAAACGTCTAAGATGACCCACCGTGATTAGCGTCATCATCATGTGCCCTGCCGCAATGGCGTTGGCGATCATGGCCCTCCATAATATGCATCTGTCTCTTGTCGCTGCAAGCACATCTTCCATCCTCTCATGTCCTCAGCTATCTGCAAGTCCGTCCAGTATTTTCTCCCCTGGGTCTACCTGGTGCTCTCTTTCCCTCCAAGCTTTCCTGTTGTGACCAGGTGCTCTAATTCCCTTTCCTCATAGCATGACGAAGGTTATTGTGTGCACGCTGATTCGACTGATGGAAAGAATCTTAGACCTGAGTTCAGTCCTAAACCTCAGCACAAGAAGAGGTTTGTTTGATAATCATTCCGGGATTTAAACCAAAGCGACTGCCAGCGTTCAAGCAAACCATCATCTTCATCATGTGCCGTGCCGCATGGCGTTGGCCATCATGGCGAAGCGTGGACAGTCAACGAACACACCAAGTCAGAGAACAAGATCAAGGCAGCTGAAATGTGGTTTATACGAAAAATGTCAAAAAGTTCCATGGACAGCAAAGAAAACAAACGAGACAGTCTTGAAAGAGGCAAATACACAAAGAAGAACGGTATTAATGAAAAAGATTAGGAAAAGACAAGCAACATTTATAAGACATTTTATGAGGCAAGAGAAATTCGAGCACCTGGTCACAACAGGAAAGCTAGAGAGAAAAAGAGCACCAGGTAGACCCAGGGAGAAAATATTGGACAGTTCTGCGGAGTGGATGAGGACAGAAACGATAGGAGATATACTTACAGCGACAATAGTGTATGGAGAGCCATGATCGCAAAGTCACGCGGCAAGGCACGTGAAGATGATGAGGAGGAGGAGGAGAGGAAGAGGAGAGAGGAGGAAGAGGAGGATGGTGAGAATGATGAAGAAGAAGGTGATGATGATAAATAATTTGAGCTTCAGACGCACAACATGTTTCGATCACCTTGAAGCATACAACGTGTTGAGAAATATCTCTGAGTGTGTTCGGGAAACATGAAATAATTTTAATTGATATAATTCCTCTAGCAGATCGAATTATATTATGTACCTGGGTCCTGTTATGATGTCAGAATAGGGTCAGTTCCATCAGTTCGTCGTATTTCAGGACTTCGTTATCACAGAAGTTACCACGCTAACATTAACATACTTAACCTTTGACTCCCGCAGCCTGTCCACCAACATCCTTCATTGTTAACAATGCTACCGAAGCAACATTTAACGCTTTGACTCCTTCACCCCATTCACCAGTTTCCTGAAGGCCACATTTCGCTTTTGATAGATCCGTAGACTCAAGATCTGATATCTCGAGTTCAATCCTGGCTCGCCACATTAACAACCGCCAAAATGACCTGTTCGCTGCCCAGCTTAATATTTCTATCATTCTGTTGGTGTCAGCTTGGTGTTTCATAGATCCCTCACCCTATCCACCAGCTCCGTACAACTTTATGACTCACTCACACTATCCACCAGCTGCCTGCAACCCTATGACTGTCATCCAATCCACCAGCTGCCTGTCATCCTTTGACCCCCTCATCCTGTCTACCAGCTTCCTTCAACCGTATTATTCCCTCACCCTTTTTGTCAGCTTGCTGCACATCTTTGTTTCCCACACCTTATCCACTACCTGAAATCCTATTACTCCCTCACCCTAACCAGCTGCCTGTGACCCTATCATACTCCCATCCTATCCACCAGCTTCATGCGACCCTTTGACTCCCTCACCCTATCGACCAGCTTTCTGAAACTCTGACTCCCTCACCCTATCCACCAGCTTTCTGAAGCTCTTTGACTCCCTCACCCTATCTACCCGCTTTTGCAATCCTTTCATTCCCTCACCCTATCCACCAGCTTCGTGAAGCTCTTTGACTCCCTCAACCCTATCCACCAGCTTCGTGAAGCTCTTTGACTCCCTAACCCTATCCACCAGCTTCGTGAAGCTCTTTGACCCCTACCCTATCCACCAGCTTCGTCAAGTTCGTTGACTCCCTCACCCTATCCACCAGCTTCGTGAAGCTCTTTGACTCCCTCACCCTATCCACCAGCTTCGTGAAGTCTTTGACTCCCTCACCCTACCACCACTTCGTGAAGCTCTTTGACTCCCTCACCCTATCCACCAGCTTCGTGAAGTTCTTTGACTCCCTCACCCTATCCACCAGCTTCTGAAGTACTTTGACTCCCTCACCTATCCACCCCAGCTTCGTGAAGTTCTTTGATTCCCTAACCCTATCCACCAGCTTCGTCAAGTTCTTTGACTCCCTCACCCTATCCACCAGCTTCGTGAAGTTCTTTGACTCCCTCACCCTATCCACCAGCTTCGTGAAGTTCTTTGACTCCTTCACCCTATCCACCAGCTTCGTGAAGCTCTTTGACTCCCTCACCCTATCCACCAGCTTCGTCAAGTTCTTTGACTCCTCACCCTATCCACCAGCTTCGTGAAGCTCTTTGACTCCCTCACCCTATCCACCAGCTTCGTGAAGTTCTTTGACTCCCTCACCCTATCCACCAGCTTCGTGAAGCTCTTTGACTCCCTCACCCTATCCACCAGCTTCATGAAGTTCTTTGACTCCCTCACTCTATCCATCAGCTTTCTACAATCATTCCACTTCCTCACCCTATCCACCAGCTTTCTAAAACCCTTTGACTCCCTCACTCTATCCACCAGCTTTCTGAAGCTCTTTGATTCCCTCACCCTATCCACCAGCTTCCTGCAACTCTTTGACTCCCTCACCCTATCCACCAGCTTTCTGAACCTTGACTCCCTCACCCTATCCACCAGCTTCGTGAATTTCTTTGATTCCCTCACCTATCCACCAGCTTTCATGAAGCTCTTTGACTCCCTACCCTATCCACCAGCTTCATGAATTTCTTTGATTCCCTCACCCTATCCACCAGCTTCCTGCAACTCTTTGACCCACTCACCCTATCTACCAGCTTTCTACAATCCTTTCATTTCCTCACCCTACCCACCAGCTTCCTGAAGCTCTTTGACTCCCTCACCCTATCCACCAGTTTCCTCAACTCTTGACCCCTCACCGTATCCACAGCTTCCTGCAACCCTTTCACTCCCTCACCCTATCCACCAGCTTCCTTCAACTCTTTGACCCCCTCACTCTATCCACAAGCTTCCTGCAACCCTTTCACTCCCTTATCTTATCTACCAGCTTCTCAGTCCCTTACCCTATCCACCAGCTTCTTTTTCAAGGAAGCGGGCGGTAGATAGCAAATACTCTGTAGAAGCTAAAGGGTGAGAAAGCACTGTAAGCTGTTGACAGCAGGTGGGAAGGCTTACTGAATTAAAAACCTTTAAGGAAACAGAACAGTTCTTGCAGAGGCCTGATAATCCCGAACGCTTAAAGGGTGAAAATGGTCATATCACTTTCCACTTTACGCATAGCGGAAACTTGAGCTTTTTTGTTTGTGCCTTTAACTTCAAGTTGTCTGGGCCTGTTTAAGTTATCGCCTGTTACCCACGCAATCCCCAAACCCATATGAACCTATACGATGCAGTATGCGAGGCAATGCATACTTTGACTAATGGAAGAGTCGGGGGGCTGGCTCTCACACCTTCAGCGCTGTGTGTTTGACGGTTAGTTTGACGCTTAGTGTAAGGAGACACTTAGAGTAGGTTGGATAATGAGGCGCTTGTTGTCACACAGGGCTAAGTCACCAGCTCCAATAAATTTAACACGCTGAAAGATGTGTGTGTGTGTGTGTGTGTGTGTGTGTGCGTGCTGTGTGTGTGGTGTGTGTGTGTGTGTGTGTGTGTGTGTGTGTGTTGTGGTGTGCGTGTGTGTGTGTGTGTTTGTGTGTGTGTGTGTGTGTGTGTGTGTGTGTGTGTGTGTGTGTGGTGGTGTGTGTGTGTGTGTGTGTGTGTGTGTGTGTGTGTGTGTGAAAGAGCGACGGAGGCTTGAGTTAGGTGGGAAGGATAAGATGACAACAGAGTTGCTGTTGTTGTGGTTCGTGGCTCACGTTGTATGAAGCTACATTTTCTACGAGGCATTCTCAGACTCTTAAGAGCAACACAGTCGTCGTCGTCGTCATCACCATCATCTTCATCTTCATCATCATCATTATCATCATCATCATCATGTGCCTTGCCACATGGGTTGTCGATTATGGCCTTCCTTACGACTAACCCCTGTCGCTGCAAATACTTCTCACATCCCCTCTGTCCTCAGCCACCCTGCAAGTCCGTCCAGTATTTTCTCCCTGGGTCTTCCTGGTGTTCTTTTCCCCTCCAGCTTTCCTGTTGTGACTAGGTGCTTTAATTTCTTTAGCCTCATAAAATGTCCTATAGATGTTGCTTGTTCCCCCACCCTTTATCTTCTTTATTAATGCTTTTCTTGTGTCTGCCTCCTTCCAGACTGTCTCGTTTTTTTTTTCTTTGCTGCCCATGGAACCTTTAACATTCTTCTTAGAAACCACATTTCAAGTGCCTCAATCTTGTTCTGGCTTTGCATGTTGACTGTCCAGGCCTCACAACCACACAAAAGTATCGGTTCTATATAAGAATCAAGAACTCTCTTCGTGATGTTAATTGATAGGCGCTAGCCTCAGAATGTATAAAGTACATATCTCTTAAGGCATTCTCGGAGCCCTGTGATAATTCTGTGCAGGCTTGATAATTTTTTTCAGCCTGATAGGACTATAGCAGGAAGATTGAAGTCATGGTGATCTGTAAAAAACATGAAATCCCCTCATGCAAAATAACAGTAAATGGCACAACCTTGACACAGGTTAGACAAATTCATATATCTGGGAACGATCATTTCATCAGACGGCAGATGCACATCAGAAATAGCCGGCAGAATCAGCCAAGCCAAAACAGCATTCAAGAAGATGAAAAGCATTCTTACCAACAAATGCGTATCAATTAACATCAAGAAGAGAGTTCTTGAATGTTATAGAGAACCAGTTCTGTTGTACGGATGCGAAGCGTGGACAGTCAACAAACAAAGCCAGAACAAGATTGAGGCAGCAAAGATGTGGTTTCTAAGAAGAGTGTTGAGAGTTCCATGGACAGCAAAGAAAAAAAACGAGACAGTCTTGATGGAGGCAGACACAAGTAGATCACTCATAAGGAAGATTAGGAAAAGACAGGCAACGTTTATAGGCCATTTTATGAGGAAGGGGGATTTGGAGCACCTGGTCACAACGGGAAAGCTGGAGGGAAAGAGAGCACCAGGTAGACCCAGGGAGAGAATGCTGGACGGACTTGCAGAGTGGCTGGGATGAGGAGGGTGGGGGAGATGCTGGGGGCAACGAGAGATAGAGATGGTTGGAAGTCCATGGTCGCCAACGCCATGCGGCAGGGCACCTGATGATGATGATGAGTAAAGACAACGTCACACGTAAAAAGACAACACAGCGCAAAACACTTTAACTGTCTGCCGTCTGACGAGACCTTTAACGGGTCACCTCAAAGCACACAGTACAGTGCACAATATATGTGTACCTCTATATTGCAGCATGCAAGGCATTCATACTATGCACTAATTGAACAGGGAGGTTAGATCCACACGTTAATACCGGTGTGTGCCTGGTGCTAATCATGACCCAGTGTGTGGGGACACTTAGAGCAGGTTGGATAAAGGTGTGCTGTTTTGACAGTTTGCTAATTCACCGCTTCAATACATTGATATACAGAAAGACGTACGCATGTTGTGTGTGTGTGTGTGTGTGTGTGTGTGTGTTGTGTGTGTGTGCTGTGTGTGTGGTGTGTGTGTGTGTGTGTGTGTGTGTGTGTGTGTGTTGTGTGTGTGTGATTGGGGGTGTGTGTTGTTGTGTGTGTGTGTGTATGTGTGTGTCTGTGTTGTGTGTTGTGTGTGTGTTGTCTGTGTGTGTGTGTGTGAAAAAGACAGAGAGAGAGAAAAGAGAGAGAGAGAGAGAGAGAAGGAGAGAGAGAGAAGAGAAAGAGAGAGAGAGAGAGAGAGAGAGAGAGAGAGAGAGAAATGGAAAGACAGAGAGACAGAAGCTGAACACAGACAGACAGACGGAAGCAGACAGACAGACCTACAGAAGCAGACAGACAGAAAGACAGACAGAAAGCAGACAGACAGACAGACAGACAGACAGAGAAGCAGACAGACAGACAAACATATTTCTTGACAGACAAACATATTTTTCTTTGTCATCGATCTCCACACATCCTTTTTCAACAAAAATAGAGAGCTCAAATTAAAATCACGACGCCCGTGATATAAATAAACACATAAAAGCATAAATTGAACATATATCCGCATTTCGAAAAAAACAAACAAACAACAACAACAACAAAAAAAACGGTTTGTACCGGCTGATCCTCCTCCACCTCCTCCTCCTCCTTCCCCACCCCTTCCCTCATCCATCTCTTCCACACACACCCCACACACCCTCGGCTCTTCCCTCCTTCCCCTCTCCCTCCCCCTCCCCCCTATCCCATTCCACTCCACCTTTTTTCCCACCGATCACGCTGCTGAACAGGCATTCTCTCTCACTCTCACAGGCAACGAAGCGAAAGCCATTAAGATGAAAAGAGGAAAAACAGCCGTAAACTGTCAGGTCCTCAGGACGGTTGTAGGTAGGAACAAACTTGGGCAAAAAGACTGGCACGCACGCGACAAACTTTGACTTGGTTGCTTCTAGGTGCAGGAGGTGTAGTATCTGTGTTTGGGGGTGGGTGGGTGGGAGGGGGGTGGGGGGTCGTAGGTGTGGGGTTAAAGTGTGTGTGTGTGTGTGTGTGTATGTGTGTAGGTGTTTGTTTCTTTGTGGGTGGGTGTGGTGGTGGTGGTGGTGGTTTGTGTGTGTGGTGTGTGTGTGTGTGTGTGTGTGTGTGTGTGTGTGTGTGTGTAATGTGTGTGTGGTGTGTGTGTGTTTTATAGTGTGTGTGTTTGTAATACGTGTGTGTGTGTGTGTGTGTTGTGTGTGTGTGTGTTTGTGTAATACGTGTGTGTGTGTGTGTGTTATAGTGTGTGTGTGTGTGTGTTTGTGTAATACGTTGTGTGTGTGTGTGTGTTATAGTGTGTGGTGTGTGTGTGTGTGTGTGTGTGTGTGTGTGTGTGTGTGTGTGTGTGTGTGTGTGTGTGTGTGTGTGTGTGCTATAGTATGTGTGTGTGTGTTTGTGTGTGTGTATGGGATGGTGGGTGAGTGGGTGCATATGTAATGCGCGAGCGCGCGCGCGCGTGTCTGTGTTATGTTGTGTTTGTGTTGTGTTTGTGTTGTGTTCGTGTTGTGTTTTTGTCTTGTTGTGTGTGTGTGTGTGTGTGTGTGTGTGTGTGTGTGTGTGTGTGTGTGTGTGTGTGTGTGTGTGTGTGTGTGTGTGTGTAATGCACGTGCGTGCGCGCGTGTGTTTATTGTGTTGTGCTTATTGTGTTGTGTTTATTGTGTTGTGCTTATTGTGTTGTGTTCGTGTTGTGTTTTTGTCTTGTTGTGTGTTATAGAGTGTGTGTGTGTGTGTGTGTGTTGTGTGTGTGTGTGTGTGTGTGTGTGTGTGTATGTGTGTGTGTGTGTATATGTGTGTGTGCGTGCGTGTGTGTGTATGTGTGTGTGTGAGTGTGTGTGTTGTGTTGTGTTGTGTTGTGTTGTGTTGTGTTGTATTATGTGTAGTGTGTGTGTGCGCGTGCGTGTGTGTGTGTGTGTGTGTGTGTGTGTGGTGTTTTGTGTGTGTGTGTGTGTGTGTGTGTGTGTGTGTACTGAGCGTTTTCGCCGTTGCAGTGATTTTTGTCTTCGTTTGCAAGGTCCAATGTAGAGGGTGTTGTTCACTGCTAGTTTCTGTTTGTCAAGCGCAGGTAGTTTAATTCTTTTATGTCCCTTTGATACAACGATTTTCTGTTCCTGTCTTCCAATTGCAAAGATTGTGCATCGTTTCTCGATTGCAGAGATTGTGTTTCTCCAGTATAGAGATTCTGTTTCTCCAGTATAGAGATTCTGGATTTTTTCTCCTGTATCGAGATTCTGTATTGTTTCTCCAGTGTAGATATTCTGTATTGTTTCTCCAGTGCAGAGATTCTGCATTGTTTCTCCAGTACAGAGATTCTGTATTGCTTCTCCACTACAGAGATTCTGTATTGTTTCTTCAGTACAGAGATTCTGTATTATTTCTCCAGTGCAGAGATTCTGTATTATTTCTCCACTACAGAGATTCTGTATTGTTTCTCCAGTACAGAGATTCTGTTTCTCCAGTACAGAGATTCTGTTTCTCCAGTACAGAGATTCTGTTTCTCCAGTACAGAGATTCTGTATTCTTTCTCTAGTACATAGATTCTGTTCTCCAGTACAGAGATTCTGTGTTCTTTCTCCAGTAGAGAGATTATGTTTCTTCAGTACAGAGATTCTGTTTTCAGTACAGAGATTCTGTTTCTCCAGTACAGAGATTCTGTTTTCCAGTACAGAGATTCTGTTTCTCCAGTACAGAGATTCTGTTTTTCCAGTACAGAGATTCTGTTTCTCCAGTACAGAGATCTGTTTTTCCAGTACAGAGATTCTGTTTCTCCAGTACAGATATTCTGTATTGTTTCTCCATACAGAGATTCTGTATTGTTTCTCCAGTACAGAGATTCTGTTTCTCCAATATCGAGATTCTGGATTCTTCTCCATTACAGAGATTCTGTTTCTCACTACACAAGGCATTTCAGCGCAGAGATTTCATCTGTATTATTGCTTGTGCACGTTCATTGTGTTGTCCTTTTTCTCCACTGCAGGGATTATAAAATCTTCCCAACTCCAAAAATTGTTCAGTTCTCCAGAGTAAAGATTTTGAATCACTTCTTCTGTAGAACTTTGCCCTGTTTTTCTGTTGCAGAGAATTTTGCTTTATTTCTCCAGTGTAGAGAAGTTTGGCTTATTAATCAGGTCCAGACATTTTTGCATTGTTTTTTCAAGTATAAAGAGTGAGTCTGTTTTCTTTCCCCAGTGCCAAAGAGTTTGGCTTGTTTGTCCAGTACAGAGCTTTCGATTTGTTTCTCTAGTGTAGTGGTTTTTGGCTTGTTTCTCCAGTGCATATTTTGGCTTGTTTGTCCAATGCCGACTTTTTCAACTTCTTTCTCCAGCACAAAGCTTTTTATCTTCTTTCTCCAGCACAAAGTCTTTTAGCTTCTTTCTCCAGCACAAAGTCTTTTAGCTTCTTTCTCCAGCACAAAGTCTTTTAGCTTCTTTCTCCAGCACAAAGCTTTTTAGCTCCTTTCTCAAGCACAAAGCTTTTTAGCTCCTTTCTCCAGCACAAAGCTTTTTAGCTTCTTTCTCCAGCACGAAGCTTTTTAGCTTCTTTCTCCAGCACAAAGCTTTTTAGCTTCTTTCTCAAGCACAAAGCTTTTTAGCTTCTTCCTCAAGCACAAACCTTTTTAGCTTCTTTCTCCAGCACAAAGTCTTTTAGCTTCTTTCTCCAGCACAAAGTCTTTTAGCTTCTTTCTCCAGCACAAAGTCTTTTAGCTTCTTTCTCCAGCACAAAGCGTTTTAGCTTCTTTCTCCTGCACAAAGCTTTTTAGCTTCTTTCTCCAGCACGAAGTCTTTTAGCTTCTTTCTCCAGCACAAAGCTTTTTAGCTTCTTTTCTCCAGCACAAAGTCTTTTAGCTTCTTTCTCCAGCACAAAGTCTTTTAGCTTCTTTCTCCAGCACAAAGCGTTTTAGCTTCTTTCTCCTGCACAAAGCTTTTTAGCTTCTTTCTCCAGCACAAAGCTTTTTACCTTCTTTCTCCAGCACAAAGCTTTTTAGCTTCTTTCTCCAGCACAAAGCTTTTTATCTTCTTTCTCCAGCACAAAGCTTTTTATCCTTCTTTCTCCAACATAAAACTTTTTAGCTTCTTTCTCCAGCACAAAGCTTTTTAGCTTCTTTCTCCAGCACAAAGCTTTTTAGCTTCTTTCTCCATCACAAAGCTTTTTAGCTTCTTTCTCCAGCACAAAGCTTTTTAGCTGCTTTCTCCAACATAAAACTTTTTAGCTTCTTTCTCCAGCACAAAGCTTTTTAGCTTCTTTCTCCATCACAAAGCTTTTTAGCTTCTTTCTCCAGCACAAAGCTTTTTAGCTGCTTTCTCCAACATAAAACTTTTTAGCTTCTTTCTCCAACATAAAGCTTTTTAGCTTCTTTCTCCAACATACAGCTTTTTAGCTTCCTTCTCCAACACAAAGCTTTTTACCTTCTTTCTCCAACATAAAGCTTTTTACCTTCTTTCACCAACATAAAACGTTTTAGTTTCTTTCTCCAACATACAGCTTTTTACCTTCCTTCTCCAGCACAAAGCTTTTTACCTTCTTTCTCCAACCTAAAGCTTTTTAGCTTCTTTCTCCAGTGCAGAGTTAATAGCTTCTTTCTCCAGTGCGGAACCGTCAGGATTGTTTCTTTAGTGCAGAGAATTTATACTATTTGTCTAGTTCAGACGTAAACATTGTTTTCTTAGAGCAGCATTTTGGCCCAGTGTATCAAGTGCAGATTTTGGGGGCTATTTTTCTCAACAGCGGAGGTTTTTTATTGGTTCTTCAAGGAGATGCTTTAAATTGTTTCTTCTATGCAGACTAAACTTTCGCATTATTTCTCCACTGCAGAAATGTTGTGCAGGTGCCCAGTATAGAGATAGTTTGTTTTCTTCATTTTTCTTTTTCTTTTTTTTTTAAATTATTTTTTTCTTGATACCCCTTTCTTCCACTTCTTTATTTTATGCTTTCTTTTCTTTCTTTTTCGTTTAGTCTAGGCATTTTGTTTTGTTTCTTCAATGCAGACAATTTGCATTATTTCTTCAAAGGCTTGTGACCAACAACTCAACG
>JAPXFY010000023.1:32809180-32811680 GCA_030674185.1 Monoplex corrugatus | reverse complement strand
TAAACACAGACAAAAACCATACTGCATTTTTCTCCATCACCACCACCATACAGAGGTTATTTCCGACCCACAACAACCCCACAAATTTGTTAAATAGGATCGTCCATCGTTCTTGTCTTGCCCATCCTCAACCCTACCATGAACCCTCCCCCCACCCCCACCACTCCCCCAAACCCTCGACCCCCCTACCCCCTCCCCCCAATGCATCAGACAGTGAGCCTAACGAGAAGCTCATCAGCTGCCCCCCAACTAACCACCTCCTCTCCCAGGAGAGCCAGGCCACTACTGCTACTACTGGTACTAATTACGGGGCCCTGTCTTCGGCCTGGTCCAGATCGAGCACGACGGCCTCCGCAAGGACCCCTTAATGAATGAGACAGCAGTAGCTTAAGTCTTAAGTGAATGAGCTATGGGGCTTGAGCTTGAGCTCGTTCTCGCTCTCGCTCGCGTGAGCATTTGGCTATAATGACTAACTGTTGTACTGGCATGAGAGAAGCGAAGGGAAGAGAAGAGAAGGAAAGAGAAAAGAACAGAACATAACAAAAGATAAGAGTAGACAAGAGACCAGAACAGAAGAAACAGAAGAGAAGAGAAGGGAAGAGAAAAGAAAAGAGAAAAGAGAAGACAAAAGAAGAAAAGAGAAGAGAATAGAAGAGAAGAGAAGAGAAGAGAAGAGAAGAGAACTGAACAGAACAGAACAGAACAGAACTGAACAGAACAGAACAGAACAGAACAGAACAGAACAGAACAGAACAGAACACAACAGAACACAACAGAGAGACAAGAGTGGACAAGAGAAGACGAGCGAACAGAAGATAAGAAATACAAGAGAAGAGTAGAGAAGGCAAGAGATGTGAAAAGAGAAGAGAAGAGAAGAAAACAGAGAAATGAGAAGAAAAGAGAAGAAGAGAACAGAGAAGAGAAGAGGAAAGAGAAGAAAAGAGAAGCGAAAAGAGAAGAAAATACATGAGAAAAGAAGATAAAGAAGAGAAAAGAAGAGAAGAGAAAAAAAGAGAAGAGAAAAGAAGAGAAGAGAAAAGAAGAGAAGAGAAGAGAAAAGAAGAGAAGAGAAGAGAAAAGAAGAGAAGAGAAGAGAAGAGAAAAAAAGAGAAGAGAAAAGAAGAGAAGAGAAGAGAAAAGAAGAGAAGAGAAGAGAAAAGAAGAGAAGAGAAGAGAAGAGAAGAGAAGAAAAGAGAAGAGAAGAAAAGAGAAGAGAAGAAAAGAGAAGAGAAAAGAAGAGAAGAGAAAAGAAGAGAAGAGAAGAGAAAAGAAGAGAAGAGAAGAGAAGAGAAAAGAAGAGAAGAGAAAAGAAGAGAAAAGAAGAGAAGAGAAGAGAAAAGAAGACAAGAGAAAAGAAGAGAAAAGAAGACAAGAGAAGAGAAGAGAAGAAAAGAGAAGAGAAGAAAAGAGAAGAAAAGAGAAGAGAAGAAAAGAGAAGAGAAAAGAAGAGAAGAGAAGGGAAGACAAGAGAAGAGAAAAGAAAAGAAGAGAAAAGAAGAGAAGAGAAGAGAAGAGAAGAGAAAAGAGAAGAGAAGAGAAGAGAAGCGAAAAGAGAAGAGAAGAGACGACAAGAGAAGAGAAGAGAAGAGAGGAGAAGAGACGACAAGAGAAGAGAAGAGAAGAGAAGAGAGGAGAAGAGACGACAAGAGAAGAGAAGAGAAGAGAAGAGACGACAAGACAAGAGAAGAGAAGAGAAGAGACGACAAGAGAAGAGAAGAGAAGAGAAGAGACGACAAGACAAGAGAAGAGAAGAGAAGAGAAGAGAAAAGACAAGAGAAGAGAAGAGAAGAGAAGCGAAAAGAGAAGAGAAGAGAAGAGAAGAGACGACAAGAGAAGAGAAGAGAGGAGAAGAAAAGGGAAGAGAAGAGAAGGGAAGAGAAGAGAAGGGAAGAGAAGCGAAAAGAGAAGAGAAGACAAAAAAAGATGAGAACAGATGAGAAAAGAGAAGAGAAGACAAAAGAGAAGAGAAGAGGAGAGGGGAGAGAAAAGAGAAGAGAAGACAAAAGAGAAGAGAAGAGAAGAGGAGAGGGGAGAGAGAAGAGAAAAGAGGAGAGAAAAGAAAAGAGCAGAGAAGAGAAAAGAGATAATAATAACGATACTTCGTTATTCAACGGTGGAAGTTTTTAGTGAAAAGTCGTTTTTCAAATTCGTCTTTACTAATTCATGTAAAAAAAAATGTGCCTACGTCTAGAAATAAAAGAAAAAAGGGAAAATTAGTACACCAGAGAAAGAATGAAAAACAGAGTGACGTGGTAAATAGAGAATGGCAAACAAACAAATGGACGACAGACTAGATACGAAAAAGGAAAAGGAGGATACCTAGGCTTGGACAGAGCGTCAGATTCATATGGCAATGGCTGTGAGTTTGAACCTGTTGTTACCATTATTTTATTTTTGTTCAAAGTCCAGTCAACTGCATAGAGCCATATCAGGCTATAACTGTTTCAAAACATACACAATACTTCAACAGCAAAAGAAAGAAGAAAAAAAAAAAAAGAAA
>JAPXFY010000023.1:32794180-32799180 GCA_030674185.1 Monoplex corrugatus | reverse complement strand
ATTTATTTTTTAACTGCAGTCTTCATGAAAAAAAAAAATGAAAAAAAAAAAGAAAATATGAAAAAATTCCACGACCTGCCATTTTTCCACTGATTAGTATGCACAACAAAGCATGTCAGCGAAAGTTAAACTACGGTCACAGTCTATAATTTAAACCAAAAAAAACAGCAGGTTATTTTTTTTTTTCAAAAAGCCAGACAGACTTTACAATAATATTTTGCACCCTTTCCCCTCAGCGCATCTAAGTGCTTGCGATCGATATCTCAGTTCAAAGGGTTGAGAAAAAAAAAAAAAAAAAAAAAAAAAAAAGAGCGAAGAGAGGGGATACGAGACAGTCCTATATGACCTTCGAAATAAGAAATTATAAAAAAAAAAAATAAAAGAAACCCTACTAGTGATTTTCTTGTTCAGTCAGTCATGCGACGAGTCGATGAAGAGAGGGCAGACGAGACACGTTCGTAACCTGGGGCTGTTTATTACTAATGTTTATTATCAATGGCTTGTGCCAGTTTATGGCTGCTTTTTGATGGTAAATTGATCCCCAAACGATATATGCATACATATTTTTTTTTGAGGGAGGAGGGGGGGGGGGTGTTCCCTATTGTGCTTTATAAGCATTTTATCAGAAAACTGTGGAGGGAACTAGGTGTGATTTACAGTGGCACCGGGTGAGTGCTTCTGCAATTTGTGGAATGTATCTGTGTGTATGAAAGGGTATTGTTCTTCAATGTGATGTCTGGTCATATGACTGATATTTCATGCATGCACTCGCACGTGCACACATACGCACGCCCGCGCACACACGCAGACACGCATAAGCACGCACACTCACACACACGTAGATACATACATACATACTTACATATATAGATAGATAGATAGATAGATACATACATACATACATACATACATACATACATACATACATGCATACATACATACATATATGCATACATACATACATACGTGCGCACGCGCGCGCGCGCGCGCACACACACACACACACACACACACACACTCATGCATATACATATGCGAACACACACATATGCACATATACAAAGACACGCGCACACACACACACAAACATACATACACAAACACACACACACACACACACATTCTCCGAAAACATTGACTGACTTTTGGAACACTGACTCTGGAACACTGATTGACTCTGAGAACACTTTGACTGATTCTGAGAAACATTTTGACTGACTCTGAGAAACACTTTGACTGATTCTGACAAACACTTTGACTGATTCTGACAAACACTTTGATTCTGAGAAACATTTTGACTGACTCTGAGAAACACTTTGACTGATTCTGACAAACACTTTGACTGATTGTGACAAACACTTTGATTCTGAGAAACATTTTGACTGACTCTGAGAACACTTTGACTGATTCTGAGAAACACTTTGACTGATTCTGAGAAACATTTTGACTGATCTGAGAAACGTTTTGACTGACTCTGAAAAACACTTTGACTGACTCTGAGAAACATTTTGACTGACTCTGAGAAACACTTTGATTGACTCTGAGAAACATTTTGACTGACTCCGAGAACATTGACTGACGTTTGGAAACACTTTGACTGACTCCTAGAACACTGACTGATTTTGAGAAACTCTTGGACTGTTCGAGAAACACTTTGACTGATTCTGAGAAACACTTTCACTGACTCTGGGGACATTTTAACTTCGAGAACAATGTGAATGACTTAGAGAATACTTTGACTAACTCTGAGAAACTATTTGACTGACTCTGAGAAACAATTGACTGACTGACTCTGAGGACACTGTGAATGAATTAAGAACACTTGACTGACTGAGAAAAAAAATGACTCTGAGAAACAATTTGACTGACTGAGAACATTTTGACTGACTTTGAGAACACTTTTACTACAGTAAACCATTGTTTCTATTTCTACATTTTCGATTGTTTTAGCTGCTGTCGCTGCTGCCGATGCTTGTGGTGCCACCACCACCACCACCACCACCACAACTACCACTACTGCTGCTGCTATTGCTTCTACTACTACTGTTGTTTCTGTCCATGATAGAAACAACATCAGAAATAGCCGGCAGAATCGGTCAAGCCAAAACAACATTCGGGAAGATGACAGGCATTCTTACCAATAAATGCCTATCAATTAACATCAGGAAGAGAGTTCTTGAATGTTATATAGAACCAATACTGCTGTACGGATGTGAGGCGTGGACAGTCAACAAACAAAGCCAGAACAAGATTGAGGCAGCCGAGGTGTGGTTTCTAAGAAGAATGTTGAGAGTTCCATGGACAGCAAGGAAAACAAACGAGACAGTCTTGATGGAGGCAGACACAAGTAGATCACTCATAAGGAAGATTAGGAAAAGACAGGCAACATTTATAGGCCATTTTGTGAGGAAGGGGGATTTGGAGCACTTGGTCACAACGGGAAAGCTGGAGAGAAAGAGAGCACCGGGTAGACCCAGGGAGAAAATGCTGGACGGACTTGCAGAGTGGCTGGGGACGAGGGGGGTGGAGATGCTAGGGGCAACGTGAGTAGAGACAGATGGAAGTCCATGATCGCCAACGCCATGCGGCAGGGCACCTGATGATGATGATGACTACTGTTGTTGTTTGTTGTTGTTGTTGTTTGTCCTTCATTGTGGAAGAAGACCACGACTTCAAATTTGACTGAGGGATTGGCGATTGTGGGTCTGGAGGTGGCTGGTTAGGACGTCCGGGCCAGGAAGGCTTGCCCGCACGTAGGGCAAACGTGGGTTGATGCAGCTGTAGAACTGGATGGTCGCTCGTGCCTTCCGCGCTTCTCGTTTTCTTCGAGCCTCTGCTGCACGTCTTCTCTCTGCTGCTCTTGCTCCGATGGTCAGCTTGCTGCCTCGCGTACCACTTCTACTACTACTGCTGCTGCTGCTACTATTACTAATACTACTATATGCTGCTGCTGTTGTTACTACTACTACTAACCACTACTACTACTACTAACTACTACTATACTACTACTACTACTAACTACTAACTACTACTACTACTACTACTCTCCTTTTACTACTACTACTACTACTACTACTACCTACACTCTCTCTCTCCTCCTACCTCCTACTACTACTACTACTACTACTACTACTACTACTACTACTACCACTACTAACTACTACTACTTCTACACTACTACTACTACACTACTACTACTATACTACTACTAACACTACTACTACTTCTACACTACTACTACTAGCACTACTACTACTACTATAACTACTTCTACTACTATAGCACTACTACTACTACTACTACTACTAACTACTACCATTACTACTACTACCACTACTACTACTACTACTACTACTACTACCACTACTACTACTAACTACTACCACTTCTAGTACTACCACTACTACTACTAGTACTACTACTACCACTACTACTACTACTACGATGACGATGACGACGACAAAAGCTTGCCATTTCCAATAGTACTACTACAATTACATCTACTATTGTTGCTGCTCCAGATAATTCTTTAATATTCACAGTAGTAACGTTTATGGTTTTATCCACTGCACCTCTGTGGAATGATAAATGTTAACTCTTTTCAGTCAGGTCCCCAGAGGTTAGTTCCATAGGTCTGTAACAATAACTTGCAGATGACTAAAAAAATAAAAAAAATAAAAAAAAAAAGTTAACCCTTCAAAGCCCTCTCACGTGCGATCAGCTCCGCGACACTGGGAACACTTAATGTCACATCACTTACAAAAAAACCCAAAAAACTTTAACCTTTTAAACCCCGTCTCGTCTGTGGTCCGATCCAGGCGCACGTCAGTGGAGCAACAATGGCGGATTAATAAACCTTAACCCTATCAAGCCGCTGTCCCCTGAGGTCTGTCCCCCTGACACCGCCACAATCCGCCACTCACAGCTCAAGCAACGCTTTCACGTTCACACACACACACGTCAAAGGGCGGTGTTGATGCAACAAGTGTCTCCACGTAAGATCTGTCCCCTGGCTTTTTTTATTTTTATTTATTTTTTATTTTATTTTCTTTGTTGGTAGCTTGGTTGTGTGTTTGTCTTCTTTTTTGTTTGTTTTGTTTATGTTCTCTCTTTGGTAAAGCCATTTCATCTTTCTTTCTTTCTTTCTAGGATGTTTCTTCTACTGCAGAAAGTAAGCCCTCCCTCCCCTCTCCTGAATTCCCAGCTGATATCATGAAAACATTTTTTTTTAAAGTATGCACTATTCATTTTATGGAAAAGAATATTAATTTTCAAAAACTATCTGTAACAACTTCATATCTAGACAATGTAGAAAACTCAGTATTTCAAGTCTCTGACATCCAGTCCATCTAGAATTTTGATTCCAGTGAAATGTTGGTCTGTGAAGTGTGGACGATAAGATGTGTTGGTTAAACAAAATTGCGTTAACCATCACTGCACACTACCAACCTAACCATAAGTCAGTAAAGTTCTGAAAATCAGTGAATTGAAATAGTTTTAGCTTAATATTCTTTATCCAGGCGCTTTATAGTAATCGTAAGAATAATTGAATAAATAAAATGAAAAACAAACAAACTAATTATGTAACTAACTAAGTAACTAGTAAGTAAGTAACGAACGAACGAACGAACGAACGAACTAATAAACACATAGATAAACAAATAAGTCAGTTATTATGACAAAAGTAGTGACATTGCTTTTTTCCTTTTGTTCACTTGCCTTTATTCGGAGTAATTTTTTTTCTTCTCAGATACATGTATGCATGTTGTTTGGTCCAAGCTGTGTAGGCATTAGGTTGCTGCGCAGTCTGCATACTCTGTCTTAAGTGGGCGTGCTTGGTGGTTGTGTCCTTGTTTCCATAAGCACAAAACTCTGGCATTGCTTACGTGCACAATTGTTTATTCTTTCTGCATGCGAATACGCACGAGTGGACCCAGACACAAGCAGATCGATTAAATCATTGGTGACGCAACAGATGGTGGGGGGAGGGGAGGGGAGTA
>JAPXFY010000023.1:32781680-32786680 GCA_030674185.1 Monoplex corrugatus | reverse complement strand
CCTCGAAAAAAAAAATCGAGCAAGGACAGCCGGAAGATTTAAGGACACAGGACCGTTGTAAGTGGAACAAATTACGAGCCGTTCGATGTAACCTCTGAAAGAACCCAGTGCAATTAAAACAACAGCGGCAGCCACCTGCTGTTCAGATGTGCATGGCAATTTAACCCTTTCACTGCCTTCCCCTGTTACGCACCAGCTTCTACAAGGTTCTGTAACCCTTTCGCTGCCTTCCCTCTTGCGCACCAGCTTTTACAGGGCTTTGTAACCCTTTCCCTCCTTCGCTCTTACGCACCAGCTTGTACAAGGTTCTGTAACCCTTTCACTGCCTTCCCTCTTACGCACCAGCTTTTACAGGGCTTTGTAACCCTTTCCCTCCTTCCCTCTTACGCACCAGCTTCTACAAGCTGTAACCCTTTCCCTCCTTCCCTCTTACGGACCAGCTACTACATGGTTCTGTAACCCTTTCCCTCCTTCCCTCTTACGTACCAGCTTCTACAGGTTCTGTAACCCTTTCCCCTCCTCCCCTTACGGACCCAGCTTACTAACAAGGTTTGTAACCCTTTCCTCTTCCTCTTACGACCAGCTTCTACAGGCTTGTAACCCTTTCACTGCCTTCCTCTTACCACCAGCTTCTACAAGCTTCGTAACCCTTTCCTGCTTCCTCTTCACACTTCTACAAGCTTTGTAACCCTTTCCTCCTTCCTCTTACGGACCAGCTTCACAAGTTCTGTAACCTTTCCTCCTTCC
The DNA here is from genome assembly GCA_030674185.1 of Monoplex corrugatus. Classification (NCBI taxonomy): domain Eukaryota; kingdom Metazoa; phylum Mollusca; class Gastropoda; order Littorinimorpha; family Ranellidae; genus Monoplex; species Monoplex corrugatus. Next base: position 32,785,933 of record JAPXFY010000023.1, on the reverse strand, counting down.
TCTTACGACAGCTTCTACAGGTTCTGTAACCCTTTCACTGCCTTCCCTCTTACGACCAGCTTCTACAAGTTTGTAACCCTTTCCCTCTTACCTCTTACGACCAGCTTCTACAGCTTTTAACCCTTTCCTGCCTTCCCTCTTACGACCAGCTTCTACAAGTTTGTAACCCTTTCACTGCCTTCCCTCTTACGACCAGCTTCTACAAGCTTTGTAACCCTTTCCTCCTTACCTCTTACGCACCAGCTTCTACAGGCTTTGTAACCCTTTCACTGCCTTCCCTCTTACGCACCAGCTTCTACAAGCTTGTAACCCTTTCTCTTATTTACTCCTTCTACAGGCTTTGAACCTTTACTGCCTCCTCTTACGCACCAGCTTCTACAAGCTTTGTAACCCTCTTTCCTTACTGCTTCTTTTACCCTCTTACGGACAGCAAAGGCTGGCTTCTACAAGTTTCTGTAAACCCTTTCACTGCCTTCCCTCTTACATACCAGCTTCTACAGGCTCTTTAACCCTTTCCTCCTTCCCTCTTACCACCAGCTTCTACAAGGTTCTTAATTCCTTTCTTCCCTCTCTCTCCTTTTCTCTCTCTTACGCACCAGCTTTAGAGGTTCTGTAACCCTTTCCCCCTTCCCTCTACGCACCAGCTACACAGGTTCTGTAACCCTTTCACTGCCTGACTCTTGTCTCAAGGCCTTGGCAACATATAGGACTTACGTCAGACTTCTTTCTTCATTTTATTCTTTTTTTTTTTTTTTTTTTTTTGTCACAGTGGACTTACCATGTGAAACTCGGACTGCTCTCTCCTTTGAGAGCACGTCGCTACAGTGCAGCGCCACCCATTTTTTTATTTTTACCAAGACTTTAGACAGGCAAGAAGGCTGGTGACCTTCGAAGGGAGGGACCTGGGAAATCAACCCATCTGTCCAGTGTTTTAAACCAGGGCAGCCGGGCGAATGTTTTGCTCTAAACGATTTTCAACTGCCGTGGGATCTTTACCGTGTGCAGGCCAGAAGGCATACGGGGTCATACTCGTTTTTCGTCCCCTTTTTGAAAGGACTTAACGTTGAGGCCATTCTATGAGGAAAGGGGAATTGGAGCACCTGGTCACAACAGGAAAGCTGGAGGGAAAGAGAACACCAGGTAGACCCAGGGAGACAATATTGGACGGACTTGCAGAGTGGCTGAAGACAGAGAGGGTGGAAGAGAGTGCTTGCGGCAACAAGGGATAGAAACCAGATGAAAGGCCATGATCGCCAACGCCATGTGGCAAGGTACTTGATGATGATGATGAAATGAACGTTAAGTTCGATTTTGCAGTTAAACTAAGAAGAAAAGTCGAGCTACTTAACCCTTTTCACTCCCTCTACCTGTTCACAAAGTTTCAACCAGCTTCCAACCGGTGGATAAACTAAAGCAGAGAAAGGGTTAAAAGGATACCCAGAATTCTCCGGGAGTCCCGAGTCAGGTGATACACAAACAACTAATTACTGGTAAACGGAGCGTCACCTGCACACTGTTGGAATCACGAAAGCAACACTGGTAAGGTTCCCCCCCACACACACACACATACACACACATACGCACCACATAACACACACACACACACAAAACGCGCACACACACACATACACACACACAAAACGCACACACACACACACACACAACACACACACACACACACACACACACACTCACAGACACACACACACACACACACACACACACACAACACACACACACACACACACACACACACACACACACACACATACTCATTCTGGTCGCTTCATCTTCGCTTATATAAATAACAATGTGGCGAATGTTTGTCTTGTTTCTGTCGGTATCGGTTCTCGACACGAATTATCCCAGCTCTTCAGGTTGCGTGTGTTGTTTTTGATAGTTTTGTTATAGGAGGAAAGAACAGAAATTGCTAATTCTGGGTATGTGTGACTATTGCTTTCTGTTACTTGATGTCTGCATGTGTGTGTCATATGTCATTGACAAAATGAAATGAAATGAAACGAAATGACTTGAACAAAAATGAAATGAAAAAAAAAAAGTAAAATAAGTAGAACGCAATCAAATAGAATAAGACGCAATAAAATGAAACGCAATAAAATAAAATAAAAAATGAAACGCAATAAAATAAATATAAAATGAAACGCAATAAAAAAATAAATAAAATAAAATAAAATAAATAAATAAATAAAATAAATAAATATAATAAAATAAAATAAAATAAATAAAATGAAAAATAAAATAAAAATAAAATAAATAAATAAAAATGAAAACAAAAATAAATAATAAATAAAATGAAATAAATAAAATAGAATAATAAAATAAATAAAATAAAAAACAAATAAAATAAAACAAATTGAAATAAAACAAAGCAGAAATAAAAGAAATTAAAATAAAATGAATAATAAAATGTAAAATAAAGTAAGGCAGACTGAAAAAAAAAAAAAATAAAAATGAGATAAGATAGGCCAAAATAAACAAACTGAACTAAACTAAAACTAAAATGAAACAAAATAAAATGAAACGAATTTCTTTTTAAAAAGAAAAGACAATAAAACAACAGTACTAGTTTCTGTTTATCAAGCGTACGCGTTTCTGTCTATAATCTACAGTGAAAACAACTCCAAACTGAAAACATCACTGCAATATTGTGACTGAGGATAATAATGCTGATGATAACGATGATGATGATAATGTTGAGGACATGAATGAATGTGATGATGACAACGACGACGATGACGACGACGACGATGATGATGATGATGATGACGATGAAGATGACGACGACGACGATGATGATGATGATGATGATTATGATCGACAGACAGACAGACAGACAGACACAGACAACACAGACACAGACAGACACAGACAGGTAACAGAAACAAAAGGACGGACAGACAGACAGACACAGACAGACACAGAACAGACGACACAGACATGACAGAGACAGACAGAGACAGACATCAGACAGACACAGACACACCAGACACGACAGAGACAGACAGAGACAGACACAGACAGACACAGACACAGACAGACACAGACAGACACAGACAGACACAGACAGACACAGACAGACAGAGACAGGTAACAGAAATAAAGAGGCTGGAACTCAGGACCCGTGAGTTATCACGTGAAGCTCTGACAAACGAAGTTGACCCTTTGATTCCCTCACCCTATCCGACAGCATTCCGCACTGTCAGCCACGACAGCACAGCAAAAACTTAATTAACCCTTTCACTCCCTCACCCCCATCCACGGCCACCGCTTCTTGCAGGAGCTGCTGATTAAGGTCAGAGAGTGAAAGGGTTAATTTTTTTGCAGATTATGCACTGGGACTGGAGTGAAGGGGTTAACAGGACACCTTGAGAAACTGAAACTGAGATGATTTTTTTTTTCCACAGACTGTGTTTTTTTTTGGGTTTTTGTTCCTCGCATTCACGTCTTTTCCAGTGTGTGCAATCCATGATCGGATTGCGAGGTTTGCACTACAAAGACGTTTCCCAAATTATTTGCGAAGCGGAATCATCAGTTCTGTCTCTGTCTGTGTGTCTGTCTATGTGTCTGTGTGTCTATGTGTCTGTCTGTGTCTGTGTCTGTCTTTGTCTCTCTCTCTCTCTCTTTCTTTCTTTGTCTCTTTCTTTCTCTCTGGCTGGCTGTCTCAGTGTCTGTCTGTCTGGCTGTCTCTCTCTCTCTCTCTGTCTGTCTGTCTCTCTTTCCTTCCCTCGTCACCACACACACACTCTCTGACTCTGTCAGTCAGTCTGTCTTCCCTCTCTCTCTCTCTCTCTCTCTCTCTCTCTCTCTCTCTCTCTCTCTCTCTCTCTCTCTCTCTCGTTCTTTCTTTGTCTCTTCTTCTCTCTCTGTCTTTTTTTTTCTCTCTGGCTGTCTGTCTCTGTGTCTGTCTGTCTGTCTCTCTCTCTCTCTCTCTGTCTGTCTGTCTCTCTCTCTCTCTCTCTCGCTCTCTCTGTCTGTCTCTATCTGTCTGTCTCTCTTTCCCTCCCTCGTCACCACACACGCACTCTCTCTGACTCTCTCTGTCTGTCTGTCTGTCTTCCTCCCCCCCCCCCCTCTCTCTCTCTCTTTCCCTCTAACCTTCTCCTCCTACTCCTCAACCTCCTTACTTGTCTTTCTCTCCTAAAATATCTCACAGACGAGGTGAAGGAAGATCTCTGCCGCGCGAAGAAGAGAAGAAAAGAGAAGAGAAGAAAAAAGAAGAGAAGAAGAGAAGA
>JAPXFY010000023.1:32766680-32769180 GCA_030674185.1 Monoplex corrugatus | reverse complement strand
AATGAGCTAACATTTCGTTTTATGTAGGTTTGAATATTGTACACCTGTTCCAATTCTTTGCAGGCAGATTTGGGTGGAGGGTATATGGATTGTTAGATAACATTGTTTTTTTTGGTTTGATTTTGTTATTTGTTTGTTTGTTTGTTTGTTTGTTTGTTTGTTTGTTTGTTTGTTTGTTTGAAGGAAATGTTAAATCCCTACTGCAAATGAGCTAACATTTCGTTTTATGTAGGTTTGAATATTGTACACCTGTTCCATTTCTTTGTTGGCAGATTTAGATGGAGGGTATATGGATTGTCAGATAAAATTGTTTGTTTGTTTGTTTATTTGCTTTTTGTTTGTGTGTTTTGTTTGTTTGAAGCAACTATTAAATTATCACTGCAAATGAGCTGATATTTCATTTAATGAAGGCTTGAACAGTGTACACCTATTCCAATTCTTTGCTGGCAGATTTGGTTAGAGGATACATGGATTGTCAGATAAAATTATTGTTTGTTTGGTTTTTGTTTGTTTATTTGTTTGAAAGAAACGTTAAATCCCGACTGCAAATGAGCTAACATATTGTTTTATGTAGACTTGAACAAAGGACACCTATTCCACTTCTTTGCTGGCAGATTTGGGTGGAGGTTATATGGATTGTCAGATAAAATGGCTGTTTTTTGTTTGTTTGTTTCTTTATTTGTTTGTTTGCTTGTTTGTTTCTTTCTTTGAAGGAAATATCAACTCGCTACTGCACATGAGCTAACATTTCGTTTTATGTAGGCTTGAACAGCGCACACTTGTTCCATTTCTTTGTTGGCAGATTTGGGTGGAGGGTATATGGATTGTCAGATAAAATGTTAGTTTGTTTGTTTGTTTCTTTCTTTCTTTCTTTCTTTCTTTGAAGGAAATATTAATACGCTACTGCAAATGAGCTAACATTTCGTTTTCTGTAGGCTTGAACAGTATACACCTATTCAATTTCTCTGCTGGCATATTTGTTTGGAGGGTATATGTATTGTCAGATAAAATTGTGGGGTTTTTTTGTTTTTGTTTTTTTGTTTGTTTGTTTGTTTGTTTGAAGGAAATATTAAATCCCTACTGCGAATGAGCTAACATTTCGTTTTATGTAGGTTTAAATATTGTACACCTGTTCCAATTATTTGCAGGCAGATTTGGGTGGAGGGTATATGGATTGTTAGATAACATTGTTTTTTTTTGTTTGATTTTGTTTGTTTGTTTGTTTGTTTGTTTGTTTGTTTGTTTGTTTGTTTGCAGGAAATGTTAAATTCCTACCGCAAATGAGCTAATATTTCGTTTTATGTAGGCTTGAACAGTGAACACCTTTTCATTTCTTTGCTGGCAGATTTGGGTAAAGGGAATATGGATTGTCAGATAAAGTATTTGTTTTTTGGGTTTTTTTGTTTGTTTGTTCTGTTTGTTTAAAAGAACTGTTAAATCCATACTGCAAATGAGCCAACATTTCATTTGATGTAGGCCTGAACAATGTACACCTACTCCATTTCTTTGTTGGCAGATTTCGGTTGAGAGTATATGGATTGTCAGATAAAATTGTTTGTTTGTTTGATAGATAGATAGATAGATAGATAGATAGATAGATAGATAGACAGATAGATAGATAGATAGATAGATAGATAGATAGACAGATAGATAGACAGATAGATAGATAGATAGATAGATAGATAGACAGATAGATAGATAGATAGATAGATAGACAGATAGATAGATAGATAGATAGATAGATAGATAGATAGACAGATAGATAGATAGATAGATAGATAGATAGATAGACAGATAGATAGATAGATAGATAGATAGATAGACAGATAGATAGATAGATAGATAGACAGATAGATAGATAGACAGATAGATAGATAGACAGATAGATAGATAGATAGATAGATAGATAGATAGATAGATAGACAGATAGATAGATAGATAGATAGACAGATAGATAGATAGACAGATAGATAGATAGATAGATAGACAGATAGACAGATAGATACATACATACATACATACATACATACATACATACATACATACATACATACATACATACATACATTCGTACATACATGCATTAGATAAATCGATTGAACTGTCTTCAAGTGCTGGTCACTCATGCCACAAACCAAATCAGGGAAAACTGTCAACAACAACAAACACACACACGTACACACACACACACACACACACACACACACACACACACACACACACACACACACACCACACCACACACCATACACACAACACACACCCCACACACACATCATACACAAACACACACACAACAACACACACACACCACTCATACACAAACACACACACACTCATACACAAACACACACACACCACACTCATACACAAACACACACACACTCATACACAAACACACACACACTCATACACAAACACACACACTCATACACAAACAACACACACACTCATACACAAACACACACACTCATACACAAACACACACACACACACCAAC
>JAPXFY010000023.1:32756680-32761680 GCA_030674185.1 Monoplex corrugatus | reverse complement strand
GTGGAAATTAAGCATTATAATAATGATGCGATACTTACTGTATACCTACTTTTGCACCCCCCTCTATACATATGAATATGACATGTACATCTACCAACGTAGTGTATCTCCTCCACTGCGATATCTGCCCTAAAACTCAATATATAGGACAAACGAAAAATTCTCTCAAAACCAGATTCTACCAACACCGGTCAAACATCCAAAAAAATACAGGCACTCAGGTCACCAAACACTTCAACCAAACTGGCCATTCACTTCAAAACTTAAAATGTATCGCAGTGGAAAAGGTGCACTCTGAGAACCTGGACACGAGACTGAGGAGGGAGTCTTTTTGGATGAACAAAATGAAAACCATATTTCCTCTGGGCCTGAACTCTGTCAATTGACGTCACAACAATATCGAGTCAAAACTACGTAATGTAGCCTACGTAAAATATTCTGATGTGTTTGTGTAGCATAATCGTAGTCAGTGACTAAAGTCCCCTTGAGGAAGGCGGGTGTACCGCCGAAAATTTGGGAAATTTTTACATTGATTTGTTGTCTTTTCTGTGCACATGCTGCTTGAATTATATATATATATATATATATATATATATATATATATATATATATATATATATATATAGATCTATATATAATATATATATATATATATATATGTATGTATATATATATATATATATATATATATATATATATGTATATATATATATATATATATATATATATATATATATATATATATATATATATATATATATACATATATACATCAAATCAAAACGCACACTATCATGAATCACTGTAACTTTCATTCACAAAGTAGCGGAAGAAAACCTGACTGAATATGGAGATGTGAACCACAAGATCTGCTACAGTTAAAAAGTCAAGAGGAAACAAGAGCCACACGTATGGCAGTAGTCAAAGAATAAGTAATTACATTTGTAAGACGAAATCCAAAACAAGTGTGACTGCCAGCGTTCAAATAAACAGGAACTAGACAAAAACACGAAAAAAAGAATCGAATAAGAACGCGTATTTAATACAACAAGACAAGACAAGCGCAAATTTTCGGGCAACTGGCCTTCGCCAAGCGTAAGATCACAAACAAACAAACAAACAAACACCAGATACAAAAACTAGGAGAAAAAAGGACAAAAAAGAAAAAAGAAAGAAAGATTTTTTTTTTGTATCTGGTGTTTGTTTGTTTGTTTGTGATCTTACGCTTGACAAAGGCCAGTTGCCGAAAATTTGCGCTTGTCCTGTCTTGTTGTATTAAATACGCGTTCTTATTCATTTTTCGTGTTTTTTCGGGTTCACATTAGTAAGGCGCCTAATCTTGATACACCACCACCAACAACAACAACAACATTAAAATAGTAATAACTATAATAATGATAATAAGAATAACTATAATAATGATAATAATAATAATAATGATAATAATAACAATAATAATGATAATAATAATAATAATAATAATAATGATAATAATAATAACGATAATAATAATAATAATAACAATAATAATGATACTACTTCTACTACTACATACTACTACTACTACTACTACTACTACTACTACTACTACTACTACTACTACCACTAATAATAATAATAATAATGATATGATGATGATATATAATAATACACATACACACACACAGACACAAGTTTCGGTTTCAGTTTCAGTTTCTCAAGATGACGTCTCCGCGCTCGGATGAATTCCATAGCACTAACGTCACAAGTGCCGTGTGATAGAGAAGATCCAGAACGATCACGGCACAAGCCTTAAACCTGCACATAAACCCACGAGCTGGCCAGGTCCTGAAGTCCTACCTAGATATTCCAAAACTCTGGGGTCGTAGGGGGAGTGAGGTGGCAGCGCCCTCAAGTTTTCCCGGGCCAGCACCACGAGGGCGGCGCTCATCCCGTCTCCCTCGCTTCAACTTCATATTCAAATTCACTTTTTTTTTTAAACCAAGACTTCAGAAAGGCAAGAAGCTAAACTGGTCTTCAAGGGGTGGGACGTGGAAATCAACCTATCTCTCCAATGTTTTATACCAATGAAGCCGGGCAATGCCCTGCTCTTCACGATTTTCAATTGCCGTGGGATATGTAGCGTGCGCAGCCAGAAGGCACACGGGTCCGACTCAAACACACACAAACACACACACACACACTGACGAAACTGACTACTGTCAACAAAACGTCAGTAAGTCAAAGTCCTCTCTCTCTCTCTCTCTGTCTCTCTCTCTCTCTCTCTTCTGTCTGTCTCTTCTCTCTCTCGTCTCTTCTCTCTTCTTCTTCTGTCTGTCTGTCTCTCTCTTGTCTCTCTGTCTCTGTCTTCTCTCTCTCTCTCTCTCTCTCTTCTCCTCTCTTCTGTCTTCTCCTCGTCTCTCTCTCTGTCTCTCTCTTCTCTCTCTCTTCTTCTCTCTCCTCTCTTCTCTCTTCTCTCTCTCCTCTCCAGTACATGTTGCGTTACTTCACATTGTTAGTATTACTAATCTCTAGTTTCTTCTTTCTTTCATTTTTTCTTTTTCATTTTCTTTTCTTTTTTTATCTGTTGTTGTTGTTGTTGTTGTGATGTTTTTATGTTCCAATTCGTTTTGTTAACCCTTTGCCCTCGCACCCTACATCTAACTGCAAACACTTCACTTGACTCACTTGCACCAAATACATTCTGCAGAGGCCGGAGACAGGGTTAGGGAGTCAAAGGTTAAGTTTTCTTTGCTAGCATGGGTTGACAATGCAGAATGCTGGTGGATAGGATGCGGAGTCAAAGGGTTAATATAACTCCTCCACTGGTAAGAAGAGTCTGAATGCAAACAGTGCAGGTCTTCGCTGAGCCTATGACACCAGCAAATAGATTTTGAAGAAAAAGTGTTCTTAATCGTTTCTTGTGTACAAGTGGGTTGAAAGATTCGGGGTGGGGGGGGGGGGGGGGGGGGAGGAGAGTGCTGGGGAAGTATTCATATTCATATTCATTATTCATTTTTCTTTTTGTCATATTGCATTTTACTCTGTGAAACCCGGATACTGACCCCGTTGTGACCGCGTCATCTCCATGTAGTGCCATCCACGTTGTTTATTTATTGATTTATTGATTTATTTATTCATTCATTCATTCATTATTCATTCATTCATTCATTCATTCATCATTCATTCATTCATTCTTTATGTATTTATCATTTATTCTATTTTATTTCTTTATTCATTGGTTTATTCATTTCTTTCTTTCTTTCCTTCTTTCTTTCTTTTTTGCTATCTTTACCTGTTTATTTAGTTATTATTTATTTATTCGTTTATTTATTTATTTATTCATTTGTTTATTTATTTATCTATTTATTTGTTCATTCATTTATTCATTCGTTCATTCATTTCATTTTTTTATTTATTCATTCATTTATTCATTTGTTGGATTGTTTGTTTGTTCTTTCTTTCTTGCTATTTATCTTTATCTATTTATTTGTTTATTTATTTGTTATTCATTTATTCATTCATTTATTCATTTATTTATTTATTTATTTATTTATTTATTTAATTTATTTATCTATTCATTCATTCATTTATTTATTTGCTCATGTTTGACTGAAACTTCAGCAAGGCAGGAACGCTAACTGACCTTCAAGAAGAGAGACCTTGGGAATGAACCTATCTCTCCGATGTTTTACACCAGTGCGGCCAGGCGAACGTCCCGCTGTTCACGATTTTCAACTGCCGTGGGATATTCTAACGTGTGCAGGCCAGAAGGCACACGGGTCTGACTCGTTTTTTTCCGTCACTTTTGGAAGGACTAAACGTTCAGTTCCATTTTCCGGTCAAGCTGAAGAGAAAAGTCGAAGCCTAAACGGGAAACGAACCCTGGAACCTCGATCAACCCCTTGACTTTCGCACCCGATCCATCAACTGCAAATCTTAACCCTTTGACTGCCTCACCCTCCTATCACCAGCTTCTTGAAGTCTAGGAAGCTGGTGGATAGGGTGAGGGAACCAAAGGGGTTAAGTTTTTTGCATTCGGTGAATAGGGTGAGGGAGTCAAAGGGTTAAGTTTTTGTTTTGTTTCTGCCTCCATCAAGACTATCTCGTTTGTTTTCTTTGTTGTCCATCGAACTCTCAACATTCTTCTTAGAAACCACATCTCGGCTGTCTCAATCTTTTTCTGGCGTTGATTGTTGACTGTCCACGCCTCACAACCGTATAACATTATCGGTTCTATATAACATTCAAGAATTCTCTTCCTGATGTTAATTGGTAGACATTTGTTGGTAAGAATGCTTTTCATCTTCTTAAATGCAGTTTTGGCTCGGCAGATTCTGCTGGCTATTTCTGATGTGTATCTGCCGTCTGGTGAAATGGTCGTTCCCAGATATTTAAACGTGTCAACCTGTCTCAAGGTTTGCCGTTGCTGTTGTTTTGTATGAGGGGATTTCATGTTTTTTACTGATTACCATGACTTCAGTCTTCTTGCTGTTTAGCTCCACCCCTTACCTTTGCTTTCTATTTCTAGTATATTCACAAGGTTTTGTAGGTCCCTTTCATTTTCTGCAATTAGCACGGTGTCATCTGCGTATCGAATGTTGTTTATCATGTTTCCTCCAACCAGGGTATTCCTCCAGATTTCTCATGATGTTTTCGCTGTAAAGTCGTATAGCATTATCGGTTCTGAATAAGATGGGCACGGTGTGGGGGTCAAAAGGTTAAATTAAAGTTACTGGCAGACGAAGAACGTCTGAACGATCATGTCACCTTTCGAAAACCTTTTTCCCTGGGGAGGGCTGGGGTATGTGCCTGCATGTTGTACATTATGTGGATGACTCTAAATTATACGATAAGTGTTGGGCACGTGTCTCGTTACTTGTCGCTATCTGTCGCTTTCCTCGCCAGCTGCTGTTGCCACCATTACCATTACCATCACCACTACCATCACCACTACCACTATCACCATCATCATCGCTAACACCACCACGCCACAGCATTGCACAGAAATCAGACGAAAT
>JAPXFY010000023.1:32746680-32751680 GCA_030674185.1 Monoplex corrugatus | reverse complement strand
GTTTTTTTGTTGCCGTCGTCGTCGTTTTTATAAGTCATAGGATACTGACATAACTCATAAAAGATTTTAAACATGCCTTTTTTTTCTTTTTTTTTTTTTTGTCTGCATGTCTGTACAGATATTAAGACACTGCACACACACAACACACTTGTCATTACAATGTAAGCCAGAATTGCTCTTCACTTCAGCTTGTTTCGGTCCGTTGTTGGACATATAAAGCCTTCCTCATCGCACGCCACTGTTGCCGGTTAACTGCTGTTCTGGTCCATTGTTTGTTGAACTTTCACTGGCGACCCCCTGTTCCTTTTTTGGCTTCGAGGGATCCAGTGCGTCACTTTGGTGGTCCATCTGCTGTCAGATCTCCTAATGACATGACCAGCCCAGTTCTATTATGTCTTGGACCTTCGTTTTTACTCTTACCCATGTCGCCCTTTTCCGGTCCTTCCAGGCGATTCCAGTCATGATCTGTTCGTGGGCCCTTTGTATGGTTCGCAGTTTTAGGAGCTTGACGTTTCGTCAGGTTCCATGTTTCGGTTCCATATGTCACAGTCTGCGTTATGCATGCATCGTACACTCGGCGTTTTAATACAATCGGCATATCTTTATTTCTAAAGATAAGGGATAAGGGATAGAATTCGTATGGAGGGCCATGATCGCCAAAGCCATGCGGCAGGACACATGATGATGATGATGATGATATGATGATGATGATGATTAGTTATTAGGCTCTCATTAGAGCATCATCATGTGTCCTGCCGCATGGCGTTGGCGATCATGGCCCTCCATACGATACGAATCTATCCCTTGTCGCCGAAAAGTACATCTATCACCCTCTCTGTCCTCGGCCACCCAGCAAAGTCCGTCCAATATTAACTAATACAAGATAAAAAAAAACCGTACGCTAGATAGGACCTCATGTCCTGGTCAGCTCATGGGGGTTTTGTGCAGGCTTAAGGCGTGTGCCATGACTGTTTTGGGAGGTGACATATTGTCTGCCAACCTCAGAGACCGTGTCAACCTTCGACGTGGACAAGGCAGAACCCTGACTCTGAAGGCTGATGTTACGAATGATCTTGACCACCTCGGCGTTTCCCCAGCAATTGTCATGAACATGAACAGCATCCAATTTTCACAATTGATTGGTTCGTTCTAATTTGCTGAGCGTTAAATATATATATATATGACTGTTTTGAACCTTCTCCATCGTGTGGCACCAGTGTTGTTAAGTGGGTAAGGAATTCATTCCGAGCGCGGAGACGTGATCTTGAAAAACTGACTTAAAACTGAAATACGGGTTAATCAGGGGGAGATCAGACACATCGTCACCTTTAACCCTTTAACTGTTATTGTTATTGCTGTTTAAAGCCCAGCTGACTGCGTAGAGCCATATCAGGGCTAGATCTATAACCGTTTCAAAACATACAAAGCTTCAACAAGGAAAAAAAAAAAAAGAAAAAGAAAATTAAGTACACACATTAATGTATTCACGCACATAATCTCAGGACGTGCCCCTGGCGTGTACTTAATTTTATTTCCAGGATTTCTATCTTTCAGGGTCATCGAGGTCTTCTTTTGTGCTTTGAGACAGTTATAGCCCTATATGGCTGTGCGCAGTCGGCTGGGCTTTATGAGTAATAATAATAACAATATACAATAAAATAATAATAATAATAATAACAATGATGATAATAATATTAATAATATTAATAATAACAATAATAATAATGATAATAGTAATAATGATAATAACAAATAATAGTAATAATAATAATAATAATAATAAACAATAATAATAATAGTAATAATAACAACAATAACAACAACAACAACAAGCAACATTCACAGGGCATTTTATGAGGCAAGAGAAATTGGAGCACCTTGTCACAGCAGGAAAACGGGAGGGAAAAAAGAGCACCAAATAGACCCAGGGAGAAAATATCGGACGGACTTGTGGAGTGGCTGAAGACAGAGAGGGTGGGAGACATACTTGCAGCGACAAAAGATAAATTCGTATGGAGGGCCGTGATCGCCAACGCCATTCGGCAGGGCACATGAATAATGATGATACTACTACTACTACTACTACTACTACTACTACTACTACTACTACTACTATTACTACTACTACTACTACTACTACTACTATTATTACTACTACTACTACTACTACTACTACTTCTTTTACTAACAATGATAATGATAATAACGGAAACAAAGACAAAAGCAAACATGTGAGACTGATGAAGGCAATGGGTGTATGTGAAGAAAGGACAAATAAATGTTCAACAAAGCCATAATGATGATGATGATGATGATGATGATGATGATGACGACGATGACGATGACGATGATGATGATGATGATAGTAATGATAATAATAACAACAATAACAACAATAATAATAACAACAATAATGATAATAACAATAATAATAATAATAATAATAATAATAATAATAATAACAACGGAAACAAAGACAAAAGCAAACAGGAGAGACCGATGAAGGCGATGAGGGGAGGGGAGGGGTGAACAAAGAACAAAAGAAATGTTCAACAAAGGCAGAGAGAAAATTTAACACATTGGCAACAATTTGTAAAGGAACAAACAGAAAGGAAAAAGACAATCGAGAGTTCAATGAAATTTGCAATGATAGCATACACAATGTTCTCTTTTTGTAACTACACATTCTTGCGATAAATTGGACGGAGTGGTCAACGCCAGGGGCATCTCCTTAGATTATGTGCGCGAATGCATTGATGTGTGTACTTACTTTTTTTTCTTCCATTGTTGAAGTTTTGTATGTGCTTTGAAACGGTTACAGCCCTGATATGGCTCTACGCAGTCGGCTGGGCTTTAAACAACAAAAACAAACAACAACAACAACAAGTACATGTTAACTGCACATCGCATGAACCGTTTTGCGTGTCCTTATCCATGCGTCCCCCCCCCCCCCCCTACACTCCCGGGAGCTCTTTCAATATAAATAGTATCCCCACTTTCTGGACATTCTGTGCTAGAAATTTCCTCTTTTCTGTCACTTTTCGTTTTTTGTGCCTTTTTGTGCGTTTTTTGTGCTTTTTGTCATTTCTTCCTGTCATTTTCTGCCTCGCTGGTCTATTCACCTGTATGTGTTCGATGAAGTTTTACGTATTTTTTCTTAGGATTGATAACTGGATACGTGTATTACTAGTAAATGCATTTTTGGATGTGGGGAAATGAGATATGCATAAGCAATTTAAGTAATTCAGACCGTTTTTATACATGTTTTGATGTCCTTAGTGGTGTTTAGATCTATCCTCAGGTATATTTTCAAAATCCCCCGTGTCATAAACTGGACGGAATGGTCAACGTCAGAAGCATTTCCATAGATTATGTGCTCAAATGCATTGTTGTGTGCTTAATTTTCTTTTCTTTTTTCCTTGTTGAATAGCATGTTTTTTAAACAGGTTATAACCCTGATATGATATGGCTCTACGCAGTCGGCTGGGCTTTAACAAAAATGACAATAATTTAACAGTATCCTGCGTCCACCTGGAAATATACATTCGTTTGTGTACGCCCTATCGGTATACTCAGCCCTATCGGTATACTCAGCCCTATCGGTATACTCAGCCCTATCGGTATACTCAGCCATATCGGTACACTCAGCCCTATCAGTATACTCGGTCATATCGGTATACTCGGTCATATCGGTACACTCAGCCCTATCGGTATACTCGGCCCTGTCAATACACTCAGCCTATCGGTATACTCAGCCTATCGGTATACTCAGCCCTATCGGTATACTCAGCCATATCGGTATACTCGGCCTTATCGGTATACTCAGCCATATCGGTATACTCAGCAATATAGGTATACTCGGTTCTATCGGCATACTCGGCCATATCGGTATACTCGGCCATATAGGTATACTCAGCAATGTCGGTATACTCAGCAATATCGGCATACTGAACCCTATCGGTATACTCATCCATATCGGTATACTCATCCCTATCGGTATACTCAACCATATCGGTATACTCAGCCCTATCGGTATACTCAGCCCTATCGGTATGGGAGCAGGTGTTTTCCATCCCACACATCCCGATTAACAACTCCTTCCCTGAAGCACTAAGCACTGGCAGTCGGATCTGTTACCTATGACGTTAGTGCATATGGAATTCATTCCCAGCGCGGAGACGTCATCTTGAGAAACTGAAACTGAATCTGTTACATGGATCACATTTCTGGCACCGGTGCACAGCCGCACAGCCAGCGCACATAACCACGCAAAACTTAATATCATTGATTTGATTCAGTTTTTACGTCGACACCCAACCTCGGGTGATATGGCCGACGGGGATAACCATCCCAGGGAAGTGGGGCAAGGGGGACTTGACTTATCTAATCCTAAACTGACACCACCAGAACAACAGTGATGTCAAGATGGGACAGTGTGATGGCCAGTTTTAATATAGCTCACCCCGGGATTCGAACTTAATACTCGTACATAACACCTTATATTTTATACGTACACTCCTTCCGTTTTAGAAGTTCAAGTTCATATTGCTCATAGCCCAGCCGACTACTAGAGCCATATCAGGGCTAACACCACGTCAAAAACGACACCTCGGTTAAAATAAAAGATAACAGTTAAAACCATGCTCACCGTTAACTTTGTAAGCCTAAAATGCAAAAGAAAAATAACTAAATAAAAAGAAAGGAAAAAAGCAGTAAAACATCATATAGGACGAATTAAAAAAAGAGATGTTTCTTTAGTGCACATCAGATCGAAATAGGACTGTCTACCGAAATGATGAATTGCCTTTGAACAATTTCTTGGGGGTGCAAAAAAAATGTATCACCGTTCGCTGTAAAAGCAGACGAAATCAAAGTAGTCGGGATAGGAAGGCCAAACTGTACCAAGGAATTTTAAAGTGCATTCTAACTTATCGTGACCTCTGATAAGTGCATTTCTAATTAATCGTGACCTCTGATAATGCATTTCTAACTTAATCGGA
>JAPXFY010000023.1:32726680-32731680 GCA_030674185.1 Monoplex corrugatus | reverse complement strand
CAATGGATATATATATATAAATGGTTAACGAAAACGTAACTTAAAAAGCAAAGACGTTTCTCACTAAACGCTTTTGACTCCAGATATATTCCCTAATACTTTGTTGTTGTTGTTGTTGTTTGTTGCTCTTGTTGTTGTTGTTGTTGTTGCGTTGTTGTTGTTGTTGTTGTTGTTCACCAGTTAAAAGCAAAAAACATTCCCACCGAAAAGCGTTTTAAATACTGAATCCATCCCCTAATAAGTTTCGTTGCTTGTTTGCGGGCTTGGTGATAGAGAAGGGGGGGATTCAACATTTATTAATACCTCGAGTAAAGAATCCCACCTGCCCACAACAGTAAGAACTGACTCGTTCGCTGTCCATCTGAATATTTTGTCATTTTTAACGGTTGTCAGCTTAGCTGTTTCATAAATCCCGATTTTCCGAATATCCTATAGATCTACCCCATCCCCACCCACCCCACACACCCCACCCCCAAAAAGAAAAAAGAAAGAAACATACAAAAAAAACAAAACAACAACAACAACAAAAACAACAACAACAACAACAACAACAACAAACAGCCCATTTCAAGACCATTCCAGAGTATAAGATTTTGTACAGAATCAAGGAGTTTGGTAGATAATTTCTGGCAGATTTCGGTGGAGCGCATATGGGACTGTTTCAAGTGCTATTATGAAGCCTTGAATGAACTCCAAACTTAAAACTCCTAGAGTCTAGTAGTATAGAAGAAGTAGGAGCGTATGTTTCAGCTGTGTTCGTCATTCGATGATGAACAGAGCAAGTGTGGATGCTGTGAGGATATGGGTGAGTGAGTGTGTGTGTGTGTGTGTGTGTGTGTGTGTGTGTGTGTGTGTGTGTGTGGTGTGTGTGAGCGCGCGCGCGCGCGTGTGTGTGTGTGTGTGTGTGTGTGTGTGTGTGTGTGTGTCTGTGTTGTGTCTGTGTGCGGGCGTGTGGGTATGTATGTATATATTTATTTTTATTTGTTTATTTTGATCCCTTACCTGTTTATTTATCTACATACTCCTTTATTTTGTATTATTTATTCACCTACTTACTTACTTACTTACTTCGTATTCACTTGCTTACTGACTGACTGACTGACTGACTGACTTACTCACTTAATTCCTCACTTACTTACACACCAATCTGTGATTAAGAAAATATTGTCTTCACCTAGTTGATAGACAGCTGAGCATGCATGCATCGACTGAGGAATAGGAATGCGTTTCTGTTTCAGTTATGTGAGGCGAGTTCATACAGAAGAGCTAGTTGTGTTGTGATTCAGACCTTTCATTATCTATTTATTTGCTATATATATATATATAATATATACAATGTATGTAATGTAATGTATGTATATGTATATGTTTCTTTTTTGAAGGCAAGATACACAGATACACATGCCCTTTATATGCATTAATATGCTCTCTATAATTTTCCATTGCTTTTATTCTTTCTCCCCATTTACAGCTTGTGTGTGTGTGTGTGTGTGTGTGTGTGTGTGTGCGTGCGTGCGTGTATATGTGTGCGTGCGTGCGTGCGTGTGTGTCTGTTCAGCGCTTAGATTTGATTTTTATCAAGATTTTGCGCTATATAAACATTGTAATTATTATTATTATTATTATTATTTACATGTAACCAAGATTATTCCAGTGACAGGCTGATTAAAAATACCAGTATAACATATATAGTCTAGATGAAACATAGTCTAGGTAAGGGCCTCAGGACCTGGCAGCCAGCTCATGGTTTGGTTTATGCGTACGCAGGCTTAAAGTAATAAGGCATGTGCCGTGATCACCATACACATGGCACCTGTGTGACGTTAGTGCACATGGAATTCGTTCTGAACGCGGAGACCAGACGTCATCTTGAGAAACTGAAACTGAAACTGAAAACTGAACTCGTCATTCGATGTCTCAGTCTTTCCATTCCCTTCCCTCCTTCCCTTTGAGAATCTCCACGGGACAACTAGTTCAAGCAGACGACGACACGGAGGGGCCATATGTTTTTATGGCCAGTTCACATCCGGACCCTGAAGCTGAGGACAAAACAGTGGAAATCCCCACACCATTATTTCTGGGGCAATATTGTGAAAGATTGTTGACAAGTAGATCTAGTAACGCTCGCAGTAGTGAAATGATGATGATGATGATGATGATGATGATGATGATGATGATGATGATGATGATAATGATAGTATTGATGATAATAATAATAAAAATAATAATTACAACAAAAATGTACAATTAAAGCGAGCCAAAACAGTGCCCGAGGCGCTTATGATTTTACAATACAGTTTTATTTATATCTATATATACATACTATATATGTATATATATGTATATATATATATATATATATATAACATATATATATATATATATATATTGTAGTTGTGTGTGTGTGTGTGTTGTGTGTGTGTGTGTCTGTGTGTGTTATTGTTGTTTAAAGCCCAACCGACTGCATAGAGCCATATCAGGGCTGTGTGTGTGTGCGTATGTCTATAACATACATTCACTGTCTTCAATGACAATAATATATATATATATATATATATATATATATATATATATATATATATATATATATATATATATGTGTGTGTGTGTGTGTGTGTGTGTGTGTGTTATATATATATATATATATATATATATATATATATATATATATATATATATATATTCATATAGCGCGCTTAACAGTGTTCTACACGCTAACATTTCTACATGACAAAAAAATATCTAAAACACATATGTAAGGCATATTCACTAGTTTTAATGATAATGATGCAAATTCATAGTGCACCTAAGAGTGCTGTAGCCGCTTACAATTCTACAGTAGGCCTACAAGAAACAAATGAAACGAAATACACATGTAGCACGCATCAACTTATTTCTTACCCATTAAAAGCATGCATACTCTCTCAGTAACACCCATAAGGACGATAACGTTCCACAAGAACGCACCAAAAATGGAAAGGGTTAATGGTCAGTACGAACAAAGTTGATTTAAACAGAAGGATTCACGGAGGAGATGGGTTCTAAGTGGGAAATTTAAAATGTAAAAGAGGAAAAGCTAGGCACCAAAGTTCTCAGATCAAAGGGTGTGGATTATTCCACAGAAATAGAAAAAAGGCCCAAAATGGGCGAAAGATCGGAAAGCGTGAATGAAGTACAAGCCTTGTTGTGTCTGAATCTGAAAAGAGTAAGTTTCACACGACAAGTTTCGGTTTCAGTTTCACAGGAACACAGAATAGTTCGAGTATGTACGTACAGCGGTAAAGTGATAACCAAGTATTTTTCATAGTCTCGTAGAAGTTTTAAAAACATCGTAAAAACCGACACAGAATCGTTAAAAAAACAGCACGGGATCCCTAAAGTTTATTTCTCAAAAAGTGTCGATCATCTTTTTACCTAAACATTAACTTACAAGCCACAGTCAGGTAACATGCCTACGCCATCCATTAAAAGCACCCCCACCCCATCCCCATCCCCCAACCCCCACCCAAAACCCTAAAAGACGATCCTGGAAACCTGTAATGAATTTAAAGAGCCCAGAGGTGGCGTTTTACAGGGTTTGGGGGGGGAGGAAAGTGAAAAGAGAAGAAATCCTCACCCGAAAGAAGAAGAGAAGAGAAGAGACGAGAGAAGAAGACAAGACCACGATAAACAGAGTTGACGATAACCTTTCGGCATTCCGCTTCCCACAAAATCAGAACGAGACCGTAAGGCATTCATAACTAGCTCCTCTTCTCCCGTTTTAATGGAGCAATGAAGCAAACGACAGGCAGCCAGGGAGTGTTCTTTGTGGCCGATATAAAATTTTGTAGCCGGAGCAATGAAATGGAAGAAAATATAAAAGCAGCAGCGAACTTACCGGTTGTGCACAGGCTTGCCAGGAACGGTAAGAGAGCGTCTCCCTCTCTCTCTGTCTCTCCCTCTCTCTCTTTCTCTTTCTCCTCCGACCCTGCCGTCAATGAATGAGGATAAAATTCTGCTCTCGGAGACAGGAGGGGAGAAAAGAAACTTGCAAGATTTTGTCTCTCTTGCAAAGCTTTACTTTTTTTTTTTTTTTTTAAAGAATCAGAATTTTGTTTTCAAGACAAGTCACTTGCGTGCAGATTGTAAGAAAGAATTCTGGTTCCCCCTTTTTTAACACCATTCACAGTTTGGGATTTTTTAATTTTTTATATATATTTTTTTTTACGTGTTCAAAAAGAAAATCTCTCTCAGTTCGATTTATTTTGGAATAAAATCCGATCACACGCACACACCATAAAACGCACTCTTTTTCATTCAGCACTGTTTTGCAGTTTGTGTCTTGTCAGTATTTCGACTTGGTAAAAGGGAAGGTCTCTTTTCCCTTTACCAGCGGCAGAAAAACGGCGGCACAACGACGAAGCAGACGATAGCAGCCATAGCGTTGCCACCAAGCAGTCGACATCCACACCCCCCCGCGAGCCAGGAAGGTCACGCGCGAGGGGCGGAGCTTACGAGCTCTTAATGGCCACGCCCCCTTCTCCGCTTCGTCAAGACGCTCTCTCTCCCCGCCGCAAGAGCAAATTCGCTTCGAGCTCTACTGAGAGAGAGTCTTTCAGTCGGTCGTGTATCTCTCTCTCTCTCTCTCTCTCCTCTCTCTCTCTCCTCTCTCTCTCTCCACGTCTCGCTTCTTCTCTCACTGAAGCTTCCACCACACACACGCACAGACAGAACACACACAGAGAACACACACATTCTCACATATCCACACTCATACACAGATGTGAATATTATGTGTACAGGTCGGTATAAAAGAACAATCACACGACAATGTTGGTGGTGTTTTGTACGTAATGAAACGGAGCATTTGGAAACGTATGCGTACCTCCAAACATTTATCAGTCAACGAAACTTAAGTAAACGCGTGAGCGAGCGAATGAGCGCTCGAGAGCACGAAAACGAGAGCGGGAGAGAGAGAGAGAGAGAGAGTGAGAGAGAGGGATGGAGAGAGACACACACAA
>JAPXFY010000023.1:32714180-32719180 GCA_030674185.1 Monoplex corrugatus | reverse complement strand
GTACGCAAACTCCTTCCACTACGAGACAACGCTCGTGTGAATGATCAGATATAGTCGATGAATTGTGTATACTATTCTTTATGAAAAACACTATTTTTTTGTATTATGTAATTAATCAGATATATAAATTACAACCAATCCACAATCGCCACATAGAATCGTATGTTACCTGTCAACACACAGATCAGCAGAACTCATGCCGAAAATCACAAGTCCAATAGTACGGAATAGTCTCATTTTTGCTACGAGAAGAAAACATCACACACACAGTACACACACACATACACACACACACTCACAAACACACACACACACACACACCACACACACACACACACACACACACACACACCACACACACACACACACACTACACACACACATACAACACACACACACACACCACAACACACACACACACACACACAACACATACACACACACACACACACACACACACACCACTACAAACACACACCCACACAAACACACGACAAACCTACTACGCATACAACACAGACACACACACATACACACACACACACAACACCATATATATATATATATTATATGTTGTTTGTTTTCTTTTCATTTTTTAGTTGTAACCATCAGTAACAAGAAGTCACTGAGCAGATGCAGACACCACTTCCCTGCTTCCGTTGTTTTATGGCTGTTGTTACCGTTGTTGTTATGGTTGTTGTTACCGTTGTTGTTACCGTTGTTGCTATGGTTGTTGTTACCGTTGTTGTTATGGCTGTTGTTACCGTTGTTGTTATGTTTGTTGTTACCGTTGTTGTTATGGTTGTTGTTACCGTTGTTGTTACCGTTGTTGTTATGGTTGTTGTTACCGTTGTTGTTATGGTTGTTGTTACCGTTGTTGTTATGGTTGTTGTTACCGTTGTTGTTATGGTTGTGTTACCGTTGTTGTTGTTATGCTGTTGTTATGCTTGTTGTTATGGTTGTTGTTACCGTTGTTGTTATGGTTGTTGTTACCGTTGTTGTTATGGTTGTTGTTACCGTTGTTTTACGTTGTTGTTACGTTGTTGTTATGGTGTTGTTACCGTTGTTGTTATGGTTGTTGTTACCGTTGTTGTTATGGTTGTTGTTACCGTTGTTGTTATGCTGTTGTTGCGTTGTGTTGTTATGGTGTTGTTACCGTTGTTTTATGCTGTTGTTATGGCTGTTGTTACCGTGTTGTTATGGCTGTTGTTAAGGTTGTTGTTATGGCTGTTGTTATGGTTGTTGGTTAGGTTGTTGTTATGGTTGTTGTTACCGTTGTTGTTATGGCTGTTGTTATGGTTGTTGGTACCGTTGTTGTTATGGCTGTTGTTACCGTTGTTGTTATGGCTGTTGTTACCGTTGTTGTTATGGCTGTTGTTACCGTTGTTGTTATGGCTGTTGTTATGGCTGTTGGTTACCGTTGTTGTTATGGCTGTTGTTACCGTTGTTGTTATGGTTGTTGTTACCGTTGTTGTTATGGCTGTTGTTACCGTTGTTGTTATGGTTGTTGTTACCGTTGGTTGTTGTTATCGGTTGTTGTTATGGTGTTGTTACCGTTGTTGTTAGTGGTTGTTGTTACCGTTGTTGTTATGGCTGTTGTTACGTTGTTGTTGTGTGTTGTTACCGTTGTTGTTATGGCTGTTGTTACCGTTGTTGTTATGGTGTTGTTATCCGTTGTTGTTATGGTTGTTGTTACCGTTGTTGTTATGGTTTGTTGTTACCGTTGTTGTTATGGTTGTTGTTATGTTGTTGTTACCGTTGTTGTTTTGTTGTTGTTATGGTTGTTGTTGTTGTTGTTGTTGTTATGGTTGTTGTTATGGTTGTTGTTACCGTTGTTGTTATGTGTTGTTGTTATGTTGTTGTTTACCGTTGTTGTTATGGTTGTTGTTACGTTGTTGTTATGGTTGTTGTTACCGTTGTTGTTATGGTTGTTGTTATGTTGTTGTTATGGTTGTTGTTACGTTGTTGTTATGGTTGTTGTTATTGTTGTTGTTATGGTTGTTGTTATTGTTGTTGTTATGGTTGTTGTTATGTTGTTGTTATGGTTGTTGTTACCGTTGTTGTTATGGTTGTTGTTACCGTTGTTGTTATGGTTGTTGTTACCGTTGTTGTTATGGTTGTTGTTACCGTTGTTGTTATGGTTGTTGTTACCGTTGTTGTTATGGTTGTTGTTACCGTTGTTGTTATGGTTGTTGTTACTGTTGTTGTTATGGTTGTTGTTACCGTTGTTGTTATGGTTTTGTTGTTATGTTGTTGTTAGTTGTTGTTATGGCTGTTGTTACCGTTGTTGTTATGGGTGTTGTTACCGTTGTTGTTATGGCTGTTGTTACGTTGTTGTTATGGTTGTTGTTGTGTTTGTTTTACGTTGTTGTTATGGTTGTTGTTACCGTTGTTGTTATGGTGTTGTTACCGTTGTGTTATGGTTGTTGTTTACCGTTGTTGTTATGGCTGTTGTTACCGTTGTTGTATGGTTGTTGTTATGGCTGTTGTTACCTGTTGTTGTTATGGCTGTTGTTACGTTGTTGTTATGGTGTTTTGTTACCGTTGTTGTTATGGTTGTTGTTACCGTTGTTGTTAGTGTTGTTATGGCTGTTGTTAGTTGTTGTTATGCTGTTGTTTATCGTTGTTGTTATGGTTTGTTGTTACCGTTGTTGCTATGGCTGTTGTTATGGCTGTTGTTACCGTTGTTGTTATGGCTGTTGTTACTGTTGTTGTTATGGCTGTTGTTACCGTTGTTGTTATGGTGTGTTTTACCGTTGTTGTTATGGCTGTTGTTACCGTTGTTGTTATGGCTGTTGTTACGTTGTTGTTGTTACGTTGTGTTTGTTGTTTTACCGTTGTTGTTATGGCTGTTGTTATGTTGTTGTTATGGTTGTTGTTACCTGTTGTTTGTTGGTTACCGTTGTTGTTACTGTGTTGTTGTTATGGCTGTTGTTACGTTGTTGTTATGGCTGTTTTTACCGTTGTTGTTATGGTTGTTGTAACTGTTGTTGTTATTTAATGTTGTTGCCATTGTTGTTATGGTTGTTGTTACCGTTGTTGTTATTGTTGCTGCCGTTATTGATATGTTATGCTGCTGCCGTTACTGTTATTGTTGTTGTTACCGCTATTGTTATGATTGTTGTTGCCTTATTGTCATTTGTGGTTGCTGCCGCTAGTGTTCGTGTTGTTGTTGCCGTTATTTTTATAGTTGTTTTTACCGTTGTTGTTATTTGTTATTGTTATTGTTGCCGCAACAGAAAAACCGTTGAGGAGAGCTGGACACCAGAAGATCCTCGGAGGAGAACTCCCCTCCTCCCCCCCCCCTCCAAACAAGTGTTTCCGCTCTGAGCCCTATCGAAAGGGATTGAAATCGAAACAGTATGTCTGAGTACATGGGTTTCGTTTTGTTTTTTTTGTTTTTTGTTTGTTTTGTTTGTTTTTGTTTCGTTTCGTTTTGTCTTGTTTTTGTTTTGTTTCGTTTCAGATTGGTTCGAGTATGCTCTTGTCACTTCTCTTGTCTTTCCAGCTCACCTTCAGGTAGAAACTTTGATAGTCTGTTTATCTGGAACTTACATATGAAGGATCTGTAAGAGAAAGCCACATAGATACTCTCCTGATGAAAAACAGCAACAACAACAACAACAGAAAAACCAAGCAACAACGAGCAGCTATGAAATGTGGTTCTATGGACATCTCTTATGGAAGACTGGAAAGACAAGAGAAGTGACAAGAGCATACTCGACGAGCTGAAAACCTGCAGGTCGTCCTTCAAAAAGAAATTGACCTTCTTTGGAATTGTCTGCATAAACAACAAAAAATTCACTCTCGACTTTTGTGGACAATTTCTAACTCTTTAGGCCAATCATGTTCGTAATATGTTCTCGATGCATGGGATTGGAAGTCTGCGTTTCTTCTTTAATTTAAATGGTCCAGCTCAACAGCATCTGGAAAGACAGAGGCATACCAAATGGCCTGAAAGTTAGACTTTTAAAATGTTTGATCTGGCCAGTCATGAATTATGGCTGCGAAGTCTGGACTTTGAGAAAAAAAAAACTGATTGCAGAAGAACTGAGGCAGCAGAGGTGTGTTTTTATCGAAGACTAATACGTGTCAAATGGACAGATAGAAGAACTCATCAAAGTGTCCTGGAAGAACTTGATACCACCAGGAAACTACTAGCAGACATCAAGAAGAGAAGACTAAAATGCATTGGCCATGCGTCACGCAGCGAGAACACGGACCTCATAGCAACCATCTTTCAAGGAAAAATAATGGCACAAAAAAAAGAACAGATGAGGAGGTATGTCATAAAATCACACAGGCCAATAGAACTCGTGATGCTGTATCTCCTCACAGTTGCTGAAAAATTCAAAACAATTTTTATGGTACTGTACATCTACCATAACAAGGTCGTCGAACCAGGGTTAGATTTCTCAACCAATTTCCATATCAAACTTGACAAACTGCTCATTTGGAATTCACATATGAACGATCTGTAGTATAGAAAGCAACAAAGAAACTCTCCTTGATGAGAAAACAAAACAAAAAAACAAAAAAAAGAAGAAGAAGAAAAACACACAGGCAACCATGAAATGGGGCGCCGATGGCAAGATCTTCAAACACGTGTGTAAGGACACACACGCAGACACACACACACACACACACACACACACACACACACACAACATACACACACACACACACACACACACACACACACACACACACACACACACACACACACACACACACACACACAAACACACACACGCAGAGACGGAGACACACACAGACGCACACACAAACACACACACATACACACACACAGACACACACGCACGTGATCAAGACACCTGAATCGCCAAGACCGCAGGATGGGATATAGTAATAATAATAATAATAATAATAATAATAAGAGACCATTTATAAGCGCACATCTCTGCCTACGGCGGAGCTTATGACGCTTTACAATCATTCACTCACAATATTTCAATCTCTCAGATCTCACGTACATACAC
>JAPXFY010000023.1:32694180-32696680 GCA_030674185.1 Monoplex corrugatus | reverse complement strand
AGAAGAATGCGAAGAAGAAGAAGAATGCGAAGAAGAAGAAGAATGCGAAGAAGAAGAAGAAGAATACGAAGAAGAAGAATGCGAAGAAGAAAAAGAAGAAGAAGAAGAAGAATGCGAAGAATGCGAAGAAGAAGAATGCGAAGAATGCGAAGAAGAAGAAGAAGAAGAAGAAGAAGAAGAAGAAGAAGAAGAAGAAGAAGAAGAAGAAGAAGAAGAAGAAGAAGAAGAAGAAGAAGAAGAAGAAGAAGAAGAAGAAGAAGAAGAAGAAGAAGAAGAAGAAGAAGAAGAAGAGAAGAAGAAGAAAAAGAACAAGAAGAACAAGAACAAGAACAAGAAGAACAAGAACAACAACAAGAACAAGAACAACAAGAAGATGATGATGATAATGATGATAATGATGATAATGATGATGATGATGATAATGATGATGATAATGAAGAAGGAGAAGAAGAAGAAGAAGAAGGAGAAGAAGAAGAAGAAGAAGAAAAGAAGAAGAAGAACTAAATAAACAAATAGATAAATGATAAATATATAAAAAAAATAAATAGATGAACGAATAAATAGATGAACAAATGAATAAATAAATAAATAAATGAATAAAGTAAGTAAGTAAGTTTGTAAGTAAGTAAGTAAGTAAGTAAGTAAGTACGAAAATAATCAAGCAGGCAAATAATCAAGAAAGCAAGCAAGCAAGTAAATAAGTAACGCACTAACTGCTAAAAACAGAAGGAACAGCGTCTTTCATTGACGTCAAACACTGGCCAAAACGAAACGAGCGCCCACATGAACCGCAATTTATACTGACGTCATCACCAACCTACCCCCTGCGGTCAAGATGACCAGACAGCTGACTACACACATTGCAGAGATGTCGCCTGTATCAAGTGGAGCGACAGCAGACATGACCGACTACAACTCCTTTGACCAGCAAGTTCTATGTTAGCCTGCAGGAACTAGAGAAAAAAAACAAAAACGGCCACAATCATCGCGCGCCAGATATGGCTTGACCATGCTGACGGCGAACGAATACAAAATAAGAATATCAAAATAGGCAAACAACAACAACAACAACAACAACAACAACAAAACGAACTACGGCAGAAGATGTGGACCTACTCTAAATTAATCGTCCAGAAAGAAAGCGATTTCACAGGCAAACAAGTCAATTTGCTTTTTTTTTTTTTTTAAATTAGAAAAAGAAAAAGAAAGAGCGAGAGAGAGAGAGAGAGAGAGTGAGGGAAAGAGAGAGAGAGAAAGAGAGAGAACAGAGACAGACAGACAGACAGACAGACCGACAGACCGACATAGAGCCGGAGAAGGAGAAAGGAGAGAGAGAGAGAGAGAGAGAGAGAGAGAGAGAGAGAGAGAGAGAGAGAGAGAGAGAAGAGAATGAGAGAGAGACAGAAACAGACAAATTTTGAAGAGAGAGAGAGGGGACAGAGAAAGTGACAGAGACAGAGAAACAGAGTGAGAGACACAGAGAGAGACAATGAAAGAGACAGATAGACCGATATCAGAGAGAGAGAGAGAGAGAGAGAGAGAGAGAGAGAGAAAGAGACAGACAGACAGACAGAGACAGACCGAGACACAGAGAGAGAGAGAGAGAGAGAGAGAGAGAGAGAGAGAGAGAGAGAGAGACAGAGAGAGACAGAGAGAGACAGAGAGACAAAGAGACAGACAGAGACAAACAAAAATTTCATCAGGTCCTCTCCAACTCAGATATCACTAGTTCAACCCTCTTAGCCCGCAACATCAAAAAAACTTACCTGTTCGCTGCCCAGCGTAATGTTGACATCAGTCTGGTCATGTCAGCTTAACGTTTCTTTTTCGGTCGCTCCCCTACACATCCTCATTTCAAGACTATGCCAGCGTGCAGTCCTGCTTCTGCACAGGTTCAGGGAGTTTGCCAGATAATTCCTGGCAGATTCTGGTGGAGCGCATATGCGACTGTCCAAATGTGATGAATTCTTGTAAACAAATTCCAAATCGATTCTCCAATAATCATTGAATGTTCAACGGAATATTAGGGGAGTTATTTGATAACCCCTCCCCCCCCCCCCCCCACCTCAGTCTCGTAAATTTGTTTCTTTGCTGTCTTTTGCGTATGCTAGACAAAGACAAGCTGGCAGAAAACTTATTTTCTATTTTCTTAATTAAATATGAAAATATATTATTGGGTCTGCTTTGTTTTATTCATAAATAAAGTAATATTTCACAAACACTTTATGATTTCATAAAAATCATCGTTTTCTATTCTGCGAGAAACATCACGGAAATTTTACTATTTTCCCCTCTAAATTTTGTCGTAGTTGTTCTTTGTTGTCTTTTTGTGTACTTGTGATAAAGAATGACCTTAGATGAAAATTTGCGCCTGTTTTGTCTTGTTATATTGAATTCGCGTTCTGATTTTTGTTTGTTTGTTTTGGTTTGGTTTATATTTGCTTGAACCTGGGCGGTCACTTTTGCTCTGAGATTTTGTTTATATAAGGAGCAAACCGAT
>JAPXFY010000023.1:32684180-32689180 GCA_030674185.1 Monoplex corrugatus | reverse complement strand
GTGCAGACAATTTTTTTATGTCCAACGTGGTCAAGGCAAAACCTTATAAACAAGTACCTAATATACGACCTTCTAAGCAAGTACCTAATACGCGACCTTCTAAGCAAGTACTTATTAATACACGACCTTCTAAGTAAATACTTAATACACAATCTACTAGGCAAGAACTTAAGACCCAACCTTCTAAGCAACGTATTTAACACACAACCTTCTAAGCTCGTATTTAACACAGGACCTTCTGGGCAAGTAATTAAGACCCAACCTTCTGAACACGTACTTAAGACGCGACCTTCTAAACACGTACTCAATACACGACCTTCTGAGCACGTACTTAAGACAACACCTTTTAAACACGTACCTAATACACGACCTTTTAAGCACGTATTTAAAAACACAATTGATGAGCAACATACTTAAAACACGACCTTCTAAGCAACGTACTGAAGACACAACCTTCTAAGCAGCGTACTTAAGACGCGATACTCTAAGCATGTGCTTAAAACACTACCTTCTAAACAAGTACTCAAAACCCAACCTTGTAAGCACATACTTAAGACACTACCTTGAAACAAGAACATAAAACCCAGTCTTCTGAGCATGTTCTTAAGACACGACCTTCTAAACAATTAACGCAAAACCCAACCTTCTGAGTACGAATTTAAGACACGACCTTCTAAACAAGTACATAAAACCCAACCTTCTAAGCATGTGCTTAAGACGCTACCTACTAAACAATTACACAAAACCCAACTTCTAAGCATGTGCTTAAGACACGACCTTCTAAACAAGCACATAAAACCCAACCTTCTAAGCATGTGCTTAAGACGCTACCTACTAAACAATTACACAAAACCCAACTTCTAAGCATGTGCTTAAGGCACGACCTTCTAAACAAGCACATAAAACCCAACCTTCTAAGCATGTGCTTAAGACGCTACCTACTAAACAATTACACAAAACCCAACTTCTAAGCATGTGCTTAAGACACGACCTACTAAACAATTACACAAAACCCAACTTCTAAGCATGTGCTTAAGACGCTACCTACTAAACAATTACACAAAACCCAACTTCTAAGCATGTGCTTAAGACACGACCTTCTAAACAAGCACATAAAACCCAACCTTCTAAGCATGTGCTTAAGACGCTACCTACTAAACAATTACACAAAACCCAACTTCTAAGCATGTATCTAAGAAACGACATTCTAAGCACATACTGACATCACGACTTTTTAACACATCCGTGATGAGCCGCGACTATAGTCGTGAACGCCGAGCTTCACCTACTGCCGGGCCGCGCTAAAAGTCTTTTCGGTGATATATACTACATTCTTACCAACAAATGCCTGTCAATTAACACCAGGAAGAGAGTTCTTGAATGTTATATTGAACCAATACTGTTATACGGATGCGAGGCGTGGACAGTCAACAAACAAAGCCAGAACAAGATTGAGGCAGCCGAGATGTGGTTTCTAAGAAGAATGTTGAGAGTTCCATGGACAGCAAAGAAAACAAACGAGATAGTCTTGATGGAGGCAGACACAAGTAGATCACTCATAAGGAAGATTAGGAAAAGACAGGCAACATCTATAGGCTATTTTATGAGGAAGGGGGCTTTGGAGCACCTGTTCACAACGGGAAAGCTGGAGGGAAAGAGAGCACGGGGTAGACCCAGGGAGAAAATGCTGGACGGACTTGCAGAGTGGCTGGGGACGGGGAAGGTGGGGGAGATGCTAGGGGCAACGAGAGATAGACAGATGGAAGTCCATGATCGCCAACGCCATGCGGCAGGGCACTGGATGATGATGATGATGATGATGGTACAGAACTGAATGGCGGCTAAAAACTATTTAAGTAATAGGTTTATAAGTAGCACAGCTAAATTCGCATCCTTTTTTCATTAAGTGCACAAATTTTGGTGACAACTGGACTTCATTCAGGCCTGCTAGAGAGTTTTTTTTTAGTTTTTTTTTTACAACTACTGGTTCTTTATTAGGGGCAGGCTCAGGCTGACCGGAAGTTCAGGCAGAGGCGAGGTCAGTCACAATAGTGTTGCCTTGTACTTAAAATACCATCCATGGGCACGTACCAAAAATAAGAGTTTTAAGTATTACGTACGACACGACCATCTCAGCACGATTAAGACATGACACTCTAAGGTCGTGTCACATGTTTAACACACAGCTATCTAAGCAGGTACTTAAAACACGACCTTCTGATCATATACTTAAAACAGGATATTCTAAGCACGTACTTAAAAGTCACGGCTTCTTAAGACCCGACCTCCTAGGTACATACTGAGCTTCCGACCCTTTAGGTATACACTTAACACACGAACTTCTACGAATGTACTTATGGCACGACCTACAACATTTTCAATGTTTTCGTACTTCTCTCCCTCCCCCCCCCCTCTCTCTCCTCTCTTTCTTTCTCTCTCTCTCTATATATATATCTCTCTGTCTCTCTCTTTTTCTCTCAAAATATATATATCTATATCTC
This sequence comes from Monoplex corrugatus, assembly GCA_030674185.1. Lineage (NCBI taxonomy): Eukaryota > Metazoa > Mollusca > Gastropoda > Littorinimorpha > Ranellidae > Monoplex > Monoplex corrugatus. Next base: position 32,686,679 of record JAPXFY010000023.1, on the reverse strand, counting down.
TCAAAATCTCTCTCTCTCAAAATCTCTCTCTCTCTCTCAAAATCTCTCTCTCCCTCTCAAAATCTCTCTCTCTCTCTTTCCCTCACAAAATCTCTCTCTCTCTCTTTCTCTTTCTTTTTTATCTCTCTCTCTCTCTCTCTCTGTGTCTTTGTCTGTCTGTCTCTCTCTCTCTCTCAAAATCTCTCTCTCTCTTAAAATCTCTCTGTCTCTCTCTTTCTCTGTCTCCTTCCATCTGCCTGCCTGCCTGCCTACCTGCCTGCCTGTGTGTCTGTCTGTCTATCTCTCTCTCTTCCATTTCTCTCTCTCCTCATCCCTCCCTCACCCTTTTGCACTCTCTCTCCCTCCACCCCCCTCAACATACCTTCACCACACATTTTTGGCTATGGCTCAGCACCTCTGCCAAGCTGAATGGCCTGTCTCCTCGTACAATCATGACTGACCGTTCTTTCTTTCTCTCTGACTGTATTGTGTCTCGTGCATGCATGATACGTGCCTACATACATACATCATTACCTCCATATATACATACACACATACATACATATATACAAACGTACATACATACATATATACAAACGTACATACATACATACCTACATACCTCCATACCTCCATACCTCCATACATACCTCCATCCATCCATCCATCCATCCATTCATCCATACATACATACACACATACATACATACATATATGCATACATGCATACATACATACATACATACATACATACATACATACATACATACATACATACATTCATACATACATACATACATGCATACATACATTACATACAGACATACACACATAGAGACATACACACACACATACACAATACATGCATACATACATACATACACGCATACATACATGCATACATACATACATACATACACACATACATACATGCATACATGCATACATGCATACATACATACATGCATACATACATACATACATACATCCATACATACATACATACATACATACACACATGCATACATACATACATATATATATATATATATATATATGTATACATACATACATGCATACATACATACACACATACATACCTCCATACATACATACCTCCATACATACATACATACATACATACATTCATACATGATACATACATACCTCCATACATACATACCTCCATACATGCATACATACATTCATACACACATACATACATACCTCCATACATACATACATTCATACATACATACATACATACATACATACTTCCATATATACATACATACATTCATATACACATACATACATACCTCCATACATACCTCCATACCTCCATACATACATACATCCATACAGACATACCTCCATACATACATACCTCAATACATACATACATACATAAATACATACATACATACATACATACATGCATACATACATACGTACGTACGTACGTACGTACGTACGTATATACATACATACCTCCACACACACATACATACACACACACATACATACATACATACATACATACATACATACATACATACATACATACATAATTACATATATATATATATATATATATATATATATATACATACATACATACATACATACATACATACACACACACATACATACATACATACATACACACATGTATGCATGTATTATGTATTATGTATGTATGCATGTATGTATGTATGTATGTATGTATGCATGTATGTATGTATGTATGCATGTATGTATGTATGTATGTATGTATGTATGTATGTATGTATACATGTATGTATGTATGTATGTATGTATGCATGCATGTGTGTATGTATGTATGTATGCATACATATATATATATATATATATATATATACATATATATATATATATATATACATATATATATATATATATATATATATATATGTATATGTATAAACATATACATACAGCAGATATGATAAAGGATGCGGAATAAAGGTATTATAAAGGATAGAAAAACGAATCATTGCAAAAATCACATTGCAATTAAAAAAATTATTTACCAAAATGTAGTAACAACTGCGAAATTTACTAGTAGCATAGCATAACAGTGATAATGACAATACTACAATAATTTCATTATCATCATCATCAGGTGCCTACCGCATGGCGTTGGCGATCATGGACTTCCATCTGTCTCTATCTCTCGTTGCCCCTAGCATCTTCCCCACCCTCCCCGTCCCCAGCCACTCTGCAAGTCCGTCCAGCATTTTCTCCCTGGTGCTCTCATTCCCTTCAGCTTTTCCGTTGTAAACAGATGCTCCAAAGCCCCCTTCCTCATAAAATGGCCTATAAATGTTGCCTGTCTTTTCCTAATCTTCCTTATGAGTGATCTACTCGTGTCTGCCTCCATCAAGACTGTCTCGTTTGTTTTCTTTGCTGTCCATGGAATTCTCAACATTTTTCTTAGAAACCACATCTCGGCTGCCTCAATCTTGTTCTGGCTTTGCTTGTTGACTGTCCACGCCT
>JAPXFY010000023.1:32671680-32674180 GCA_030674185.1 Monoplex corrugatus | reverse complement strand
GCTTGACGACAGTAGAATGCAACATCAGTGAGACCAGGTGGGACACCGAGCCATTTTCTTGTGTATTTGTTGATTTTGGCTTCCATTGCTTCGACTGTGCTGGTGCAAATGTCATAGATTAGCAGTGGCCACAGCAGCTTTGGTATCAGCATGAACTGTAGACACCAGACTTTGTATTTGCCTGGCAGTCCGCAGTTATCTATTTTCTTCAGGCCTTCTTCTGCTGTTTGCTTGGTTTCACATCCCCTTTGTGTGTCTTTCAGGGAGTCATCATACCATCTTCCGAGACTTTTTACTGGCTCTTCTGTGACAGTGGGGATGGCTTGGTTGGCTACCATGAATTTGACTGAATCTGCCACTTTTCCTTTTCGCAGTGAGAGACTTCGGGATTTCTTAGGTTTGAACCTCATTCTTGAAGAGGCCACCAGCTCATCCAGCTGCTTTAAGATTTGGTGTGTCTCTTCCTCATCCATGGACAAGACTGTTGTGTCATCCATGAAAGCTTTCAGAGGAGGCATCTGGTATCCATCTCCCAGATTCACTGGACCTGAACTCTTCATTGCAGCTTTCAAGATGACTTCCATTGCCAACACGAACAGTATGGGAGAGATTGCACAGCCCATTGCAATGCCCACCTCTAGGTCTATCCAGTCCGTGGTGTATTCTTTGGTAGAGAACCGCATTGAGAACCCTTGGAAATACTTCCTCAGCATTGTTCGGATGTTTTCTGGGATGTGATACATTTCAAGAGCCAGCTGGATCATATCGTGTGGAACTGATCCATATGCATTCGCCAGATCAAGCCAAACTACGTCAATGTTTCTCTTCTCTGTTCTTGCTTTTTGGATGGCATCCCAAATCAACGTGGCATGTTCCAAGCATCCAGGCATTCCTGGTATGCCTCCCTTTTGGACTGACATATCCAGATACTTGTTTTCAGTCAGGTATTTTGTCAATCTTGCTGCCATAACAGAGAAGAAGATTTTCCCCTCGACGTTCAGAAGTGATATTGATATTAGTAGTCCCAAAGATTTCGGAGCAGCATTATCTGCATTCAAGCAAACACAGGTAAAGTGCATACAACCGCGTGAACAAGACTCATTATACAAGAGTTTATGTTGCATGGGTCCCCATCAAAACATAATTACGCGCCAGCTCACGCATCTACCCCTACCGTGCCCTACCTACCCTACCTACCCTACCCTACCCTACCCTACCTACCCTACCCTACCGTACAGTACCCTACCCTACCTACCGTACCCTACCTACCGTACCGTACCGTACCGTACCCTACCCTACCCTACCCTACCCTACCCTACTATACCTTCACCTTCTTCAGTATCTACGCCACTAGTGTTGGTTATGTTCGCGATGTATGATATTGGAGGTCTGCCTTTCTTCCTTTTTGCCATTGTTTTTCCTTGAAAGATGGTTGCCGTGAGGTCTGTCTTCTTGCTGCGTGACACATGGCCAACGTATTTTAGTCTTCTCTTGCTTATGTCTGCTGGTAGATTTCTGGTGGTATCAAGTTCTTCCAGCACACTTTCATTAGTTCTTCTATCTAACACGTAGTAGTCTCCGATAAAACCACATGTCTGCTGCCTCAGTTGTTCTGCAATCATGTTTTTCTCAGAGTCCAGGCTTCACAGCCATAAATCATGATTGGCCTGATAAAACACTTTAAAAGTCTAATTTTCAGGCCATCTGGTATGCCTCTGTCTTTCCAGATGTCGTTGAGTTGGACCATTTTTTGCTTTGCTATTCCAGTTCTTATTTTGATGTCTTTGGAGCAGGTTCCATCATCAGTTTCTACAGAACCAAGATATTTGAAATCCTTAATAATTTCTAAAGGAACTGTATTAGCTAAGAAGCCATGATTGTTTTCAGGTTCTTTGCCATTGCTTTGTAGCACTTTTGTTATCCTGGCGTTCAAGTTTAGACCAGGTTTTTGCACGCTGCATCTACTCTATATATAATTCTTTTTATGCTGGTAATGTTGTCTGCTAACAGCGCAGTATCATCGGCATAGCGCAGGTTTGTAAGATTTTTTTCCTCCAACTTTTATGCCCATGCCTTCTATATCAGCATCTCTGATGACTTGTTCCATGTACATGTTAAAGAGATACGGTGAGAGGGTAAACCTTGCCTAACTCCCTTATGGATGTTGACGAATTCACATTTCTGATTGATCTCTCCAGCTGTAGCCTTCTGGTATTTGTATAGTGAGGCAATTAATGCAATAGGGTGTTTGGGAAAGCCCATTTAGACCATTGTGTTGAAGAGGTGGAGATGAATGACGCTGTCAAATCCACACACTACCCAACCCTAACCCTACAGTACCCTAACCATACACTACCCTAACCTTACTTTACCCTAACCCTAACACTAATCCTAACCCTAACCCTCACCCTAAACATAAACCTAACCCTACTCTACTCTAACCTAACCCTAACCTTAACCCTAACCCTAACAACAACTTTAACCCTAACCCTAACCCTAC
>JAPXFY010000023.1:32650787-32656580 GCA_030674185.1 Monoplex corrugatus | reverse complement strand
TGGAGATTGGGTTCCATCCTTTGTTTGGAGTTCGTTAGGGCTAAGTGCTGTTGGAGAGTTGTTCCATCCTTTGTTTGGAGTTCGTTAGGGCTAAGTGCTGTTGAGAGTTGTGGTTTCCATCCTTTGTTTGAGTTCGTTAGGGCAAAGTGCTGTTGGAGAGTAGTTGTTCCATCCTTGTTTGGAGTTCGTTAGGGCTAAGTGCTGTTGGAGAGTTGTGGTTCCATCCTTTGTTTGGAGTTCGTTAGGGCTAATGCTGTTGGAGAGTATTTGTTCCATCCTTTTTTGGAGTTCGTTAGGGCTAAGTGCTGTTGGAGAGTTGGGGTTCCACCCTTTGTTTGGAGTTCGTTAAGGGCTAAGTGCTGTTGGAGAGTTGTGGTTCCACCCCTTTGTTTGGAGTTCGTTAGGGCTAAGTGCTGTTGGAGAGTTGTGGTTCTATACTTTGTTTGGAGTTCGTTAGGGCTAAGTGCTATTGAGAGGGGTTTGGTTCTATATTTTGTTTGGAGTTCGTTAGGGCTAAGTGCTATTGGAGAGTGGTGGTTCTATACTTTGTTTGGAGTTCGTTAGGGCTAAGTGCTATTGGAGAGTGGTGGTTCTATACTTTGTTTGGAGTTCGTTAGGGCTGAGTGCTATTGGAGAGTGGTGGTTCTATACTTTGTTTGGGGTTCTTTTAGGGCTGAGTGCTATTGGAAGTGGTGGTTCCATACTTCAATTGGAGTTCGTCAGGCTGAGTGCTGTTGGAGAGTTGTGGTTCTGTACTTCAATTGGAGTTCGTCAGGGCTGAGTGCTATTGGAAAGTAGTTTCCTACTTCGATTGAGTTCAACAGGGCTGCCTTCTGTCCCCCCACCACTTTTCAGCACATTCCTACAATGGATCATGGCTGACCCACTGAAGATCATGTAAACACATTTAGCATTGGAGGAAGAATGATCACAAATCTTTCCTTCGCCGATGACACTGATATTCTTTGCAGGCGGTGGTGAGCAAGAACTTGCTAAGCTTGATAAAAGATAAGATGAAATGTCGACAAGATATGGCATGGAAATCAGTGCCTAAAAGACCATGTTGATGACAAGCCACAATACCACCCATCTTTTACTGATGTAAACTATCCGTAGACTAAAGCCAGGAAGTGTTAAACAAATTTACTTATCTGAATTTTTCGGATGAAACAAAAACCGAGATCCCTTATGCAGGACGCAGTTTTGTACATGCTAAAGATCCCAGGGCAACAAATACATTGTCTCTTAACGAGGGATCCAAACCAGAAATTCTCCAGAAGACAGCAAAGGCAACATCAGCATCGTCCAGGCTGAAGCTTCTGCTTTCCATGGAGCACACGATCAGACTCCTATGTAGATGGTATACATCATCGTCTTGTATCCATGCCAGACTGTCCCCTCGCTGTGGATTTGAAAAGACGAACCCAAGCCACGGACAGAGGGGTTATCACAAGATGCTAAACGTCAGATAGTGATCATATCACCAATGAACAAAGTGTGCCAAATCATCAAACAACACATTGGACCATTTGAAGAACTACTGACGTTAGCAAAGTAAAGAAAACAAAGTTGGTATGGTCATGTAACAAGCTCAAAATATCATGGCCTTACTAAATCATTCCTGACGGAGGGAGACGGATGGGAAGGGGGAAAAATACGCGAAGTAAAAGAAAAAAGATGGACTGACAACGTTACATAATGGACGATTAAACCATGAGCAAAGACCAGGGATTTGGCACACAACTGACAGAGCTGGAAGAATCTGCTGAACAGTTCTTTTGTAGGACGCCCCATGGAGAAGAAGAAGAAGAAGAAGAAGAAGAAGAAGAAGAAGAAGAAGAAAGAAGAAGAAGAAGAAGAAGAAGAAGAAGAAGAAGAAGAAGAAGAAGAAGAAGAAGAAGAAGAAGAAGAAGAAGAAGAAGAAGAAGAAGAAGAAGAAGAAGAAGAAGAAGAAGAAGAAGAAGAAGAAGAAGAAGAAGAAGAAGAAGAAGAAGAAGAAGAAGAAGAAGAAGAAGAAGAAGAAAAAGAAGAAGAAGAAGAAGAAGAAAAGAAGAAGAAGAAAAGAAGAAGAAGAAGAAGAAGAAGAAGAAGAAGAAGAAGAAGAAGAAGAAAGAAGAAGAAGAAGAAGAAGAAGAAGAAGAAGAAGAAGAAGAAGAAGAAAAGAAGAAGAAGAAGAAGAAGAAGAAGAAGAAGAAGAAGAAGAAGAAGAAGAAGAAGAAGAAGAAGAAGAAGAAGAAGAAGAAGAAGAAAAGAAGAAGAAGAAGAAGAAGAAGAAGAAGAAGAAAGAAGAAGAAGAAGAAGACGATGATGATAATGATGATGATGATGATGATGATGATGATGACTAGGATGATAAAGATGATGATAAAGAAGAAGAAGAAAAAGAAGAGAAGAAGAAGAAGAAGAAGAAGACGATAATGATGATGATGATGATGATGATGATGATGATGATGATGATGATGAATGAAGAAGAAGAAGAAGAAGAAGAAGAAGAAGAAGAAGAAGAAGAAGAAGAAGAAATAAATAAGAAGAAATAAATAAACAAATAAATAAATGATAAATAAATAAATAAATAAATAAATGGATAGATAGATAGATAGATAGATAGATAGATAGATAGATAGATAGATAGATAAATAAATAAATGAATAAATAAATAAATAAATAAATAAATAAATAAATAAATAAATAAATAAAGTAAGAAAATAATCAAGCAAGTAAATAAACAAGAAAGCAAACAAGCAAGTAAATAAGTAACGCACTAACTGCTACAAACAGAAGGAACAGCGTCTTTCATTGACGGTCAGACACTGGCCAAAACGAAATGAGCGCCCATGTGAACCGCAATTTATACTGACGTCATCACCAACCTGCCCCCTGCGGTCAAGATGACCAGACAGCTGACTACACACATTGCAGAGATGTCGCCTGTATCAAGTGGAGCGACAGGAGACATGACCGACTACAACTCCTTTGACCAGCAAGTTCTATGTTAGCCTGCAGGAACTAGAGAAAAAAAAACAAAAACGGCCACAATCATCGCGCGCCAGATATGGCTTGACCATGCTGACGGCGAACGAATACAAAATAAAATATCAAAATAGGCAAACAACAACAACAACAACAACAACAACAACAACAACAACAACAACAACAACAACAAAACGAAATGCGGCAGAAGATGTGGACCTACTCTAAATTAATCGTCCAGAAAGAAAGCGATTTCACAGGCAAACAAGTCAATTTGCTTTTCTTTTTTTTTTTAAATTAAAAAAAGAAAAAGAAAGAGCGAGAGAGAGAGAGAGAGAGAGAGAGAGAGTGAGGGAGAGAAGAGAGAGAAAGAGAGTGAGGGAGAGAGAGAGAGAGAGAGAAAGAGAGAGAACAGAGACAGAGGCAGACAGACAGACCGACAGACCGACATAGAGCCGGAGAAGGAGAAAGGAGAGAGAGAGAGAGAGAGAGAGAGAGAGAGAGAGAGAGAGAAGAGAATGAGAGAGAGACAGAAACAGACAAATTTTGAAGAGAGAGAGAGGGGGACAGAGAAAGTGACAGAGACAGAGAAACAGAGTGAGAGACACAGAGAGAGACAATGAAAGAGACAGATAGACCGATATCAGAGAGAGAAAGTGAGAGACAGACAGACAGAGACAGACCGAGACAGAGAGAGAGAGAGAGAGAAACAGAGAGAGACAGAGAGAGACAGAGAGAGACAGAGAGACAGAGAGATAGAGAGACAAACAAAAAATTCATCAGGTCCTCTCCAATTCTCATATTAGTATTTCAATCCTCCTAGCCCGCAACATAAAAAAAAACTGACCTGTTCGCTGCCCAGCGAAATGTTGACATCATTTTGGTCATGTCAACTTAACGTTTCTTCGGTCCCTCACCTACACAGCCTCATTTCAAGACTATGCCAGCGCACACGCTTCTGCAAGTTTCAGGGGGTCTGCCAGATGATTCCTGGCAGGTGGAGCGCATATATGCGATTGTCCAAAAGCGATGAATTCGTCTTGAACAAATTCCAAACTCGATTCTCCAATAATCATAGGATGTTCAACGGAACATTAAGGGAGTTATTTGATAACCCCTCCCCCCCACCTCAGTCTCGTAAATTTGTTTCTTTGCTGTCTTTTGTGTATGCTAGACAAAGACAAGCTGGCAGAAAACTTATTTTCTGTTTTCTTAATTAAATATGAAAATATATTATTGGGTCTGCTTTGTTTTATTCATAAATAAAGTAATATTTCACAAACACTTTATGATTTCATATAAATCATCGTTTTCTACTCTGCGGAAACATCACGGAAATTTTACTATTTTCCCCTCTAAATTTTGTCGTAGTTGTTCTTTGTTGTCTTTTTGTGTGCTCGTGATACAGAATGACCTTAGCTGAAAATGTGCGCCTGTTTTGTCTTGTTATATTAAATTCGCATTCTGATTTTTGTTGTTGTTGTTTGTATCTGCTTGAACATGGGCGGTCACTTTTGCTCTGAGATCTTATTTATATAAGGAGCAAACCAATATTTTTTTTCATCAATGATAGAATCAAACAAGTCATTTATCTATCTGTTTAGTTTCTTTCTGTATGTGATCAAGCATTTATTGATATTATTTGTTTATTTATTTATTTATTATTTATTTATTTATTATCTATTTATTCACTTATTTGTTTATTTATTTATTATTTATTTATTTATTTATCTATTTATTTATTTACTTATTTATTTATTCGTGTAGTTTCTTGTACATTATTAATTTTTTCTTCTGTCTGTCGTCTTTCTTTTTTTTTTTCTCTCTTTTTTTTCTGTTGTTTTTTTCCCTCTGTCTTTCTAGTTTTCTGTTGTGTTTAGTCTTCCTCTCTTTTTTTTCTTCTGTGTTTCTTTCTTTCTTTCTTCTGTTTCTCTTTCTGTTTTTCTTTCTGTTCTTCTTTTCTCTTTCTTTCTTTCTTCTTCCTCTTCTTTCTTTCTGACTTTTTTGTGTTTGTTTGTTTGTTTGTTTTTCTTTTGTTTGTTTTTCCATTTTGATTTTCTTTCTCTTTCATACTTTCTGTTGTTCCTTCTTTCTTTTTTCTTTGTGTTTTTCTGTCTTTCTTTCGGTTTTTTTTTCTTTGATTTTGTTTTCCTTTCTCTCTATTTTTTAATTAATCATCAGAATGGATTTTCCACGTGGAATTCAGGCTATTCTCCCCCGAGAAAGCGCGTTGCCGCAGTGCTCAGCCACCCATTTTTGTTCTATTTTTCTTTTTTTTTTCTTTTTTTTTTTTTTTCGTTTTCTCTATGCGTGTATTATTATATACCCTTAAAAATCCATCTGTCTACAGTTTTGCCAGGGGAAACTCCTTTGTTGTCATGGGATCTTTTACATGCCCTGAGGTGTACGTGTTGCGAACGGGACATCGGTCTATGGTCTCGTTAATAAGAGTAGCACCAAGATCATCATTAAGGTTCTAGTGTTGAAGGGTGGGTCGTGGTGGGTTGGGGAGGGAGAGAGAGAGAGCGGGGGGGGGGGGGGGGGAGAATTTCTGTCTGAGTGATCTTGAGCAAGTGATTATTAGGCCTATCACCGAAAAATCAAATGTAATGGTGTTTAGAAGAAAGAAGAAGAGAGAGAGAAAAAAAAAAAAGGAACAGTACAATTTGTTCATATCAATGAAAAATGAAACCAAATAAATAAATAAATAATGAACAAAATAAATAAATAGATAAATAAACAAGTTAATAAATAAGTGAATAAGTTATTGAATAGATAGATGAATAAATAAACAGACAAATAAACACAGAAATAAATAAATAA
>JAPXFY010000023.1:32643287-32645787 GCA_030674185.1 Monoplex corrugatus | reverse complement strand
ATTGAGGCAGCCGAGATGTGGTTTCTAAGAAGAATGTTGAGAGTTCCATGGACAGCAAAGAAAACAAACGAGACAGTCTTGATGGAGGCAGACACAAGTAGATCACTCATAAGGAAGATTAGGAAAAGACAGGCAACATCTATAGGCCATTTTATGAGGAAGGGGGCTTTGGAGCACCTGTTCACAACGGGAAAGCTGGAGGGAAAGAGAGCACGGGGTAGACCCAGGGAGAAAATGCTGGACGGACTTGCAGAGTGGCTGGGGACGGGGAAGGTGGGGGAGATGCTAGGGCAACGAGAGATAGACAGATGGAAGTCCATGATCGCCAACGCCATGCGGCAGGGCACCGGATGATGATGATGATGATGATGATGATGATGATGATGATGATGATGATGATGGTACAGAACTGAATGGCGGCTAAAAACTATTTAAGTAATAGGTTTATAAGTAGCACAGCTAAATTCAGCACCCTTTTTTCATTACGTACACATTTTTTTTTGTGACAACTGGACTTCATTTAGGCCTGCTAGAGAGTTTTTTGTTGTTGTTTTTTACAACTACTGGTTCTTTATTGGGGGCAGGCTCAGGCTGACCGGAAGTTCAGGCAGAGGCGGCGCCAGTCACAACAGTGTTGCCTTGTACTTAAAATACCATCCTATGGGCACGTACCAAAAACAAGAGTTTTAAGCATTACGTATGGCCACGTACCAAAAATAAGAGTTTTAAGTATTACGTACGACACGACTATCTCAGCACGATTAAGACATGACACTCTAAGCTCGTATCACATGTTTAACACACAACCCTCTAAGCAGGTACTTAAAACACGACCTTCTGATCATATACTTAAAACAGGATATTCAAAGCACGTACTTAAGTCACGGCTTCTTAAGACCCGACCTCCTAGGTATTTACTGAGCATCCGACCTTTTAGGTATACACTTAACACACGAACTTCTACGAATGTACTTATGACACGACCTACTATGTTTTCAATGTTTTCGTAATTCTCTCTCTCTGTCTCTGTCTCTCTCTCTCTCTCTTTTTTCTCTCAAAATCTCTCTTTCTCTATCTCAAAATCTCTATCTCTTCTCAAAATCTCTCTCTCTCAAAATCTCTCTCTCTCTCTCTCAAAATCTCTTTCCCTCTCTCTCAAAATCTCTCTCTTTCTCTCTTTCTCTCTCTCAAAATCTCTCTCTCTCTCTGTCTCTGTCTCTTTTTCTCTCAAAATCTCTCTCTCTCTCAAAATCTCTCTCTCTCTTTTTCTCTCTCTCTCTCCCTCTCAAAATCCCTCTCTGTCTCTCTCAAAATCTCTCTCTTTTTCTTTATCTGTCTCTCTCCTCTCTCTCTTTCTCTGTCTCTTTCCATTTGCCTGCCTGCCTGCCTGCCTACCTGCCTGCCTGTGTGTGTGTCTGTCTGTCTATCTCTATCTCTTCCCTTTCTCTCTCCCCCATGCCTCCCTCTCCCTTTTGCACTCTCTCTCCCTCCACCCGCCCCCCCCCCCCCCCTCAACGTACCTTCACTACATGTTTCTGTATAGGCTCATCACCTCTGCCAAGTTGAATGGCCTGTCTCCTCGTACGATCATGACTCTGACGCTTCTTTTTCTCTCTCTGTATTGTGTCTCGTGCATTCATGATACGTGCCTACATGCATACATCATTACCTCCATATATACATACGTACATACATATATACAAACGTACATACATACATACATAATTACATATATATATATATATATATATATACATACATACATACATACATACACACATGTATGCATGTATTATGTATGTATGTATGTATGTATGCATGCATGTATGTATGTATGTATGTACGTACGTATGTATGTATGTATGTATGTATGTATGTATGTACGTATGTATGTATGTATGTATGTATGTATGCATGTATGTATGTATGCATGTATGTATGTATGTATGTATGTATGTGTGTGTATGTATGTATGTATGTATGTATGTATGTATGCATGCATGTGTGTATGTATGTATGTATGTATGTATGTATGTATACATAATTATATATATATACATAATATATATATACATATATATATATATGTATATATATATATATATATATATATATATATATATATATATATATATGTATAAACATATACATACAACAGATATGATAAAAGATGCGGAAGAAAGGTATTATAAAGGATAGAAAAACGAAACATTGCAAAAATCACATTGCAATAAAAAAATATTTACCAAAATGTAATAACAACAGCGAAATTTACTAGTAGCATAGCATAACAGTGATAATGACAACAATACCATATTTTCATCGTCATCATCATCAGGTGCCCTGCCGGATGACGTTGGCGATCATGGACTTCCATCTGTCTCTATCTCTCGTTGCCCCTAGCATCTCCCCCACCCTCCCGTCCCCAGCCACTCTGCAAATCCGTCCAGCATTTTCTCCCTGGGTCTGCCTGGTGCTCTCTTTCCCTCCAGCTTTCCCG
>JAPXFY010000023.1:32613287-32618287 GCA_030674185.1 Monoplex corrugatus | reverse complement strand
GGCTAGAATGGCGCAGCCATCTTGTTTTCCTTCAATTGTTTTATCTTAAAAGCGAGATGGCTGAAATACCTTGGCATTTTATTTTCCTTCTATTGTTTTATCTTATAAGGGAGATGGCTTAGTAAAGCTTGGCCATCTTATTTTCCTTCAATTGTTTTATCTTAAAAGGGAGATGGCTCAGAATAGCTCAGCCATACTTGTTTTCCTTCCTTCAAAATGCAGATACTGGGATAAGTGGTAAGTTGTCCATTCTGTGATTTTATTTTGCCTGTATGGGTTTTTGATGCGTCCTTTATCACACGTTTTATAGATATTTCTTAATTTAATTCTGAGGTGAGAAATGATGTGGAAAGGGTGGGAGCCCTCCAGCATAGACCTGATTGTTATCGATGGGAGTTTGGTGTTGTGTTTGTCTTTAGTCTCACTGACTGAATTTACTTGATTGCCCCCTGTTTGTGGTGTGTTTGTGGGCCAGGCTGAATTTTGATGAGGATACGCTTCTGAATTTGTATGGGTATGATTGATTTTGTAGTCTTGGCATGGCTACAGATAGGTCTATGATATGTGTCACTGTGTGAGTGTAGATCTGTCTCTGTCTGTGTGTCTCTATCTCTTTGTCTGTCTGGCTGTCTTTTTGTCTGTCTCTGTCTCTATCTCTCTGTCTGTCTATTACTCGGTCTGTCTGTCTCTGTCTCTCCTCTCTTTCTCTGTCTCTGTTTCTCTCTCTGTGGTGTGTGTGTGTGTGTGTGTGTGTGTGTGTGTGTGTGTGTGTGTGTGTGTGTGTGTGTGTGTGTGTGTGTATCTGTTCCTTTTTCTGTCTGTCTGTCTCTTTCTGACTGTCTCTGTTTCTTTCTTTCTGTTTTTCTTTCTGTCCTCTGTCTTCTCTCTCTCTTTCTGTCTATCTGTCTCTGTTTTTCTGTCTCTGTCTCTCTGTCTGTTTGTCTTTGTCTCTGTTTGTCTGTCTGTCTGTGTATCTGTCTGTCTGTCTCTTTCTTCATATACACATATGTACTCTGACTGACTGAATTACTTGATTACCTCCTGTTTGTAGTGTATTTGTAGACCAGGCTGAATTTTGATGAGGATACGCTTCTGAATTTGTATGGGTATGATTGATTTTGTAGTCTTGGCATGGCAACAGATTGGTCTATGATATGTGTCACTGTGTGAGTGTAGATCTGTCTCTGTCTGTGTGTCTCTGTCTCTTTGTCTGTCTGGCTGTCTGTCTCTGTCTCTATCTCTCTGTCTGTCTATTACTCGGTCTGTCTGTCTTTGTCTCTCCTCTCTTTCTCTGTCTCTGTTTCTCTCTCTCTCTCTCTCTCTCTCTCTCTCTCTCTCACTCTCTCTCTGCTGTATCTTTCTCACTCTCCCTCACTCTCTCTCCCTCTTCTCTATTTCTTTGCATTTCTCTGTCTGTCTGTTTGTCTGATTCTTCTCTGTTCGTCTGTCTGTTTGTCTGTCTCTCTCTCTCTGTTTCTTTTTTCTGTCTTGTCTGTCTCTTTCTGACTGTCTCTCTGTTTCTTTCTTTCGTTTTTCTTTCTGTCCGTCTGTCTCTCTCTCTCTTTCTGACTGTCTATCTGTCTCTGTTTTTCTGTCTCTGTCTGTTTGTCTTTGTCTCTGTTTGTCTGTCTGTCTGTGTATCTGTCGTCTGTCTCTTTCTTCATATACACATATGTACTCTGACTGACTGAATTACTTGATTACCTCCTGTTTGTAGTGTATTTGTAGACCAGGCTGAATTTTGATGAGGATACGCTTCTGAATTTGTATGGGTATGATTGATTTCGTAGTCTTGGTATGGCTACATATTGGTCTATGATATGTGTCACTGTGTGAGTGTAGATCTGTCTCTGTCTGTGTGTCTCTGTCTCTTTGTCTGTCTGGCTGTCTGTTTGTCTGTCTCTGTCTCTATCTCTCTGTCTCTCTATCACTCGGTTTGTCTGTCTGTCTCTGTCTCTCCTCTCTTTCTCTATGTTTCTCTCTCTCTCTCCCCCCTCTCTCTCTCTTTCTCTGGTGTGTGTGTGTGTGTGTGTGTGTGTGTGTGTGTGTGTGTGTGTGTGTGTGTGTGTGTGTGTATCTCTCACTCTCTCTCACTCTCTCTCACTCTCTCTCCCTCTTCTCTATCTCTTTGCTTGTCTCTGTTTGTCTGTTTCTCTGATTCTTCTCTGTTCGTCTGTCTGTCTGTCTGTATGTATGTCTGTCTCTCCTGTTTCTTTCTTTTTTCTGTCTGTCTGTCTGTCTCTTTCTGTCTGTCTCTGTTTCTTTCTTTCTTTTTTCTGTCTGTCTGTCTGTCTCTCTTTCTGTCTATCTGTCTCTGTTTTTCTGTCTCTCTGTCTCTTTGTCTTTGTCTCTGTCTATCTGTCTGTCTGTCTGTCTGTCTGTCTCTCTCTCTCTGTGTCTTTATGCATACATATTTGTACATGTAGATTCATTTAATTTTTTTTTCTTCTTCTTGCTTAAAGCTGTTCTTCAAATTCGGACCCACTGCACATAACACGTAATCAGACTTTTTTGTGGAGCATGGGAAACTCAAGCTGTTAGGCCAGCTGATCCACATTCCATTTTGATGTTGTTCAGTCTACCTCTTTGGTAGGGTGTGTATGTCAGATGTTCTCAACTTTTCATAAGCCACCTAACACTGGCATGGCTTACGGGATATTTAACGTGCATAGTTCATGTTCTGAATACGTTTATACATGAAACGAAACTGGATACTAGTAGGTCTGCATATACGCTGACCTGAGACATTGAAAAATGGCTCTTCCCTTTATCCACTAGGCGAAACGCGCTCAAGCAAGATGGAACACCACACCTTCAGACAAAAAAACAAAAAACGACCAACAACAAAACAAACAAAACAAAACAAAAAAAACAACTGATGTTTTTACCAATTGAAATAAGGCGCTAGTCTATTGTTCCCTCTAGAAAGGGAAAAAAATGACAGAATGGCTTAACCTTCATGTTTGTATTTTAGATTACAAACACTGGGATAAGTGGTAAGTTGTCCATTCTATGGTTTTATTGTGCCTGTATGGGTTTTTGATGCGTCCTTTATCATACGTTTTATATATATTTCTTAATTCTGAGGTGAGAAATGATGTGGAAAGGGTGGGAGCCCTCCAGCATAGACCTGATTGTTATCGATAGGAGTTTAGTGTTGTGTTTGTCTTTAGTCTCATCGATTGAATACTAATTGCTTATTGTTAATACTGTGTTTCCCCCACGTTGAATTTTGATCAGGCAGTTTTTGTGTAAATGATTTCACAGTATTGACATGGCCTTAAGTAGCCCACCAGTCTATAGTACTCATGAAAGTGAATGTAAATCTACCGGTATCTACCTGTCTCTCTGTCTCTGTCTGTCTGTCTCTATCTCTCCCTCTCTCTCTCTCCCTGTCTCTCTCTTTCAGTCTCTCTCTCTCTCTCTCTCTCTCTCTCTCTCTTCCTCTCTCTCTCGCTCTCTCCCCAGCCCAGCAGGTCAAAGGTGGCGGATGGTGGATGGCGATCAGATTCAGAAGTTACTGCAAAAGAAACAAAGTTTTTCCAGGACGATTAAAGAATGGTTCTTGTTGGGTTGAGTCCTGGATACCCATTTGCTGTCGCCATTTTTTTCCTTCCACCTGAGTTCAAACCATGTCTCCAAGTTGGTCGGGCGACTCAGGGCCAAGTCACCTTTGTGATGGATGTCTAAACAATTCAGTTGTGTGACATTTGCTACACGTAGGCAACTATGCGAGCTGGTGGTAGGGCGAGCTGCCCGAAAGAGAGCTGAAGACCAGAGTGAGGCGAGGGAAGGCTCTTCCATTCTCTCTTGGTTCGGTGGCTGGACTGGACTTGCTTGGTGCATGTTGTGTGGCTATGTCCTTAGGTTTGTCCATTCACCCACCTTGCCATTCAGTTTGTAAACAAGGTAACTGATGACTGGGTCCGAATGGGTCATGCCACGTATGGATAGCCCCCCCCCCCCCACCCTATTTGCTTGATGAAATGACTATCGAATGCCGTCAGGAGCTTGGGAGGTGATTGTCTGGAGAGTGGTGAGTCACTAGTTTTTCAGGTTCCATCCGCACCCTCGTGGTGGTGTTTCTCTTTTTCTTTTTTTTTTTTTTTTTTTGTTACGTTAAACTATATAAAGCTCACTTTTGTTCCTCTTCGACCAGTTCAAGACTGAATTCTTTTGGCTGCATCTGTCACTGCTTTAGGGACTCTGGTCTTCTCCTTCTCAGTAATTGCAAGCTGTTTTATGACGTTATATGCAGACCTGATCACCTATCCCATAAAGCGAGGACTTTGGCTTGAAAGCTGGAATTCCTAAAGTTGCTGGGTAGACTGGTATATTTCTTTTTTGTCTTGAATATATACAGTTCTTCCATTTTCATACGACAAAGTGCGTTCGATCAGAATCTTTTACTTTGATGAATGAAAGTGGTGTACTATATTCAGTCTCATTCGGGTTTTTGCTGATAATTTTTGGGTGAGGTTTTTTTTTCAATCTCAAAGACCTACCGCCCACTCTCAGGCATCTTCTCTATTCAATAGACCCTGATACCATGTTCTAGATATGGCAACTTTTCCAGACCACAGTTTGCTATCTTCTGTCATGTAGAACATTGCCATCGCTTCTGGTGGTGTGGTATTTCCCCTGGCTGGATTGATCTCACAGGCTTGTCTCCAAAGTTCTGAAGCGTGCTCAGAAGCCTGCCCTTTCCCAAGCTGTACACCCAGTCCTCGACGATGGATTTTAGGTGTAGCTTCAACTTTGTTTAGCGTTAATAAAACGCAAGATCGATGAGACCAGGCGGCACACCAAGCCATATCCTTGTGTATTTGTAGACCAAGAAGATGAAAAGCATTCTTACCAACAAATGCCTATCAATTAACGTCTGGAAGAGAATTCTTGAATGTTATAAAGAACCGATAATGTTATACGGTTGTGAGGCGTGAACAGTCAACAAGCAAAGCCAGAACAAGATTGAGGCAGCCGAGATGTGGTTTCAAGAA
>JAPXFY010000023.1:32605787-32608287 GCA_030674185.1 Monoplex corrugatus | reverse complement strand
GGTTGCCCTGCGTGTGTCTTCCATGGTCAGCTAGCTCTGTCTGTTTGTCTGTCTATCTGTCTCTTTATGTCTCTCTGTCTGTCTGTCTTCTCTCTCTCTGTCTGTCTCTCTGTCTGTCTCGCTCTCTCTGTCTGTCTCTGTCGATCTGTCTCTCTGTCTGTCTCTCTCTTTATGTCTCTCTCTCTGCGTCTCTGTCTCTGTATCTCTCTCTGTCTGTGTCTGTCTCTTCCTCTTTGTTTGTCTATAAGTCTGTCTGTCTGTCTGTCTCCTTCTCTCTCTCTCTCTTTCTCTCTCTCTCTCTGTCGGTCTCTCTTTTCTCTCTGTTTCTCTCTGTCTCTCGGTCTGTCTGTCTCTCTGTCGGTCTGTCTGTTTATCTCTGTCTCTGTCTCTTTGTCGGTCTGTCTGCCTGTCTGTCTTTTTCTGTCTCTGTATCTGTCTGTCTCTCTGTCTCTGTCTCTCTGGCTCTGTCTCTGTCTCTGCTGTCTCTGTCTCTGTCTCTGTCTCTATGTCGCTCTCTATGTCTCTCACTCTCTGTCTCTTTCTCTGTCTCTGTCTCTGTCTGTCTCTCTGTCTCTGTCTCTGTCTCTGTCTCTCCCTCTCTCTCTCTCTCTCTCTCTCTTCTTTTCACCTAAGAAAAGTCCGTAGGTATTTGAAAATATTAATTTCGTGGTTCATGAGATGATCAATATCGCGATAACTTTTGTAGAGCCGGGTGGGAATATACACATGTACTTAAGGTGAAGGAAAAGAAAATAGTCCAATAATGCAATCACAAGATTTATATCTTCAACAAAAGATCGGAAATAATTTTGGTACACCGTACATACATTTTCATTGACAAGAAAACAAGCCTCGTAAGAGTACATGTATGGATGTCTTGATTTTTCAAAAAGTGTAACCTGCCATTTAAATGAATGCCGGTCATTTGAGAACTGCTGGAAAAGGCTTGCAAAATCGATTCGCTTTGAATTCTTGGATAACATTTTAAACTCCTTTTATATTTGGACAAAGAATAATTCAAGGGAATGAAACTGATTTTACCGTTTTCCCTCTCCATAAGAACAATAATGCTATAAACCCCAATATTATAGTGGTCTTTCTCTTTGTGACGCAACGAGTAAAATTTAGTGATTGTATTAATCATAGCTAAAAAAACAAACAATTATCACTGAAGAATATCAAGCTGGATTCTACCAGAGATCACATGTTTACTTCAATGGCTTTTGTGCAAACATTTTCTTTAAACAATAAATATTCAAAAGGCATTTGATTCTACCAGTTGAAGTATCCTTTGGTCATTACTTAAATTGTGAGAGAGGAAAATTGTTCAGATATATATAATGAGTATGAATACTTGTGTGAAAGCAAGAGTCATGTGTTGTGGAGGGTTGATTGACCTAGATTCAGTGCACTTGTGGTTTAAAACAAGGTGAAGTGTGCAGCCTTTTTTTTAACGAATTAATTTTTGAATGGTTTGTAATGCAAGACATGGTCTCAGTTTATCAGAAATATGTTACAGATATTTTCCCCTCGTTTTGTCAAATATTGTTGTTCTATTGAGTGAAAGAGTTGTTGGTCTACAAACACAACTAAACGGTTTACACTGAGGTGCATCTTCTTTCCGACTGAACACAACATTTCCAAGAGCAACATTACTGTATTATTAAGACAAGCAGAGGGGAGTGGGTATCTAGGGATTAGAGAACAATGAATTTACAATGGGGATATCATGCATGTCGTAAATATCTATATCCACACTTAGGAATGTATTTTTCGACCTGCTGAGGTTTTAAAAACACTTCAAGCAGAGCAAAACAAGCGATATTCTAAAATCAGAAACTGTCTATAGTGGAAACAATTCCTTTAAAACTATTTGTAATTTTTTTTTTATTGAAAGTTCCGCCTATTACACAATATAGAATAAAATTATGGAGTATCGACATATATGCAATATAATGTGTAAATGTTCATCTGTTTGCCAAGAAAAGAAATTCTTGATTTGTGAATGCAAATATCTAATGACCATGTTTTTTGAAGAGGCAAAGATATATTCAATTCTTCTTAATTTTGTTTTTCAGCGTATTTGTTATTTGTTAAAATTAATACAGTATACCAGAGAAAAGTTTCCCAATGGAAAACACGGATTAAGTCTGGTTATCAAAGGTGAGAGGTTTAAGTTGCTTTAGCTGGAATGTGGATGTGTGTGTGGATGAATTAGAGTGTCGGAGATATATATATGTATTTGTTTGTAAATTTCTTTGACATAATGATTGTATGTGGAAAAATTGGAATACTCATGTACAAAACATTCTTGATTTTTTTAACAGACAAGTTAAAAATTAACCTGTCGCATTGCATTCTCACTTACTTATCTATCGAAGTTTGGCCTTGGGGTGTCTAAGATTCATGCACATTATCGTCGGTGTAAACATCATAATAACTGATTTTATTTGTCCATTATGTTTAAAAAGCAAGAGGAAACAAATTTCTTGTCTTTTTG
>JAPXFY010000023.1:32598287-32600787 GCA_030674185.1 Monoplex corrugatus | reverse complement strand
TCAAAAAATTTGCCCCTGTCTTGTGTGGTAGTATTAAAGATGCGTTTTGATTTTTTTTACGTGTTTTCTTCTGGTTCTTGTTTACTTGAACGTGGGCAGTCACACTTGTTTTGGATTTCAAGATGATAGGTGCAAGAACATGGCATCAGGTTAGCCACAAAAGTTGCTGTGTACAGAGCAGTAGTCTTGAGCGTCCTGCTGCATTGCTGTGAGATCTGGTCTATCTACCGGACAGCACTTTCAACAGCTGGATCAGTTCCACTAAAGATATTTGCTCAAGATCTGATATCATTTGGGAAGATCGAGTGTCCATTGTTCAAGCTCTGAAGAAGAGTTCTGTTTTATTTTATTTTATTTTTTTAAGGATCATTGCACTCAGGGAGGTTACCTTTGTGCTCGCCTTTTTATTCGTCCCATTTTCTACGCCACTTTACTTTAATGGCCACAGAAACTGGAACAGTTTTTACAACGCGACGTGATGATGTCGATGAGGATGAGGATCATGATGCTATGGAGTTCCATCTAGGATTAAGACTGCGTGTCAGGGTGTACTCTACGCTTACTATCATAAGATATCCTGGCTTCAACCAGGCCCGAGAGATGCATACACTTGCGGTGTTGGTCAGACGATTTGAGTTATGGTTTTCGCTTTGCTTCGTTTTGTTTTGCTTGTTTTTAATGTTTTTCTGTTGTTTCTTATGGCCATCGCCAGGGAGACAAAAACTCCAATTTCCCTCGTTTGGGACTCAGGATATGTACCCATGTTTATTCTTCTTGATAATGCAGAATCTTTTTCCCTCCCCCATCCCGCCCCCGCCCTTAGATTATCTTGGCTACATACGCACAGCAAGTCAGTTAACAAATTGGTTAAACCTTGCAAGATTTAAAAAAAGAATGAAAAGAAACTCGTATATTTTAACTGTAATATGTGTGTTTGTGCGTAAATGTGTGTGTGTGCATGTATGTGTGTGTACACGCATCAAAGGTAGTGAAGAACAGAAAGAGATGGGTAGGTAGAATATAGGCTTATATAACCATCATTTTGGATTTTC
Organism: Monoplex corrugatus; assembly: GCA_030674185.1. Taxonomy (NCBI): domain Eukaryota; kingdom Metazoa; phylum Mollusca; class Gastropoda; order Littorinimorpha; family Ranellidae; genus Monoplex; species Monoplex corrugatus. The sequence continues at coordinate 32,599,735 of JAPXFY010000023.1, read as the reverse complement.
TCCATCACGTGGCATCTGTAAACGTCAGCGCATAGGGAATTTATTCCGAGCGCGGGGCTCACATTTTGAGTAAACTGAAAGGGTATTGCCGTTTGTTTGTTTATTTGTTTCGTTTGTTTTTGTTACTTGGTCATGTACATATATAGATAGGTGATTTTACAAGAAAGTAATTGTTACTGATGTAAATTAATAAAAAGCTCCGTAATTTTCTGTGCAAATTGAATATGTTTCTTGCACAGTGGTAGTTCTTAGCTGAAAGAATGAAGAGAGAGAGAGAGATGAGAGAGAGTAAGATGAGGAGAGAAGTGAGTGAGTGAGTGAGTGATGAGATGAGAGACGAGTAAAGGACGAAGAGACGAGACTGAAACAGATGAGAAGAGAGGACAGATATGAGTGAGTGAGAGATTTTGAGATGAGAGAGAGAGTGAGAGAGAGAGAGAGAGAAAGAGAGAGATAGAGAGTGTGAGAAAGTGAGGACGAGAGACAGACACAGAGACGACACAGACAGAGATAGAGACAGAGGCAGAGACAGACAGACAGAAATAAACAGAGAGAGAGAGAGAGAGTGAGAGAGAGAGACAGGCAGACAGCAGACAGACAGAGAGAAGAGACAGGAGACAGGCAGATAGACAGAGAGACAGAGAGAGGAGAGAGAGTGAGAGAGAGAGAGACAGGCAGACAGGCAGACAGACAGAGAGAGAGAGACAGAGAGACAAGCAGATAGACACAGAGAGAGAGGAGAGAGAGGAGAGAGAGAGAGAAGGCAGACAGACAGGCAAACAGAGAGAGAGTGAGAGAGAGACAGGCAGACAGGCAGCAGACAGAGAGAGAAGAAGAGAGAGAGAGAGAGAGACAGGTAGACAGACAGGCAGACAGAGAGAGAGAGAGAGAGAGAGAGAGAGACAGCAGACGGGACAGGCAGAGAGAGAGACAGAACAGAGAGACAGAGACAGAGATAGAGATAGAGACAGAGACAAGCAACCGAAGACAGAGATAGAGACAGAGGCAGAGACAGACAGACAGAGAAAAACAGAGAGAGAGAGAGGCAGACAGACAGACAAACACACAGACACACAGACAGACACACAGGGACAGAGACAGAGACAGAGACAGAGACAGATACAGAGCGTGCTAGTTAATGGCAAACAAAGAGCGGTGTGATAACAGAAACAAGCAATCCCGTAAAATGAGCGCATTAACACGCGACCTTTCACCCCAGGAGTGTGAAAGGTCAAGCGAAGTGCAGAGTGATACAACGAAGGGAGCTAAGCACGACACAGCTTAATCAAGGAACGATAAGTCCTACTGGATCATTGTTTCCGTGGGAACTGTAACTTACTACTTCTTTCCTTCCCCATCCCTCTTTCTTTCGTTTTTCTTTTTTTTTTTTTTTTCTTTCTTTCTTTTTTTTTGTTCTGTCTTTCTCTCTCTCTCTCTCCTCTCTCTCT
>JAPXFY010000023.1:32578287-32590787 GCA_030674185.1 Monoplex corrugatus | reverse complement strand
AGTTCCTTTCCTGTTTATGGACGACTCTGCATCTGTACTGAATGTCTGGCAAAGCCATGACAGAACACGAAGTCTGATTATTTGATTTTATATTCAGAATTTTAAGTTTGGCGTTTATTCAAGAGGCATTCATCGGTCTCGGACATTCCTATATGGGCTTCATCCAATCTAAGAGTAATTATCTATCAGACTTTTGCAGCCTTCGCCAAACCTCATGCTTTTGCGCAAGATCTTACATTTGGGAGGCACCACCATACAGATGCCCCGGAGGCTCTTTCAGTATAAATAGTATCCCCACCTTCTGGAAATTCTGTGCTAGAAATTTCCTCTTTTCTGTCATCTTCTTTGTTTCTTTCTTCGTCCTTTGCTTTCTGTCATTTCTTCCTATCATTTTCTGCCTTGCTGGTCCATTCACCTGTATGTGTTCGATAAAGTCTTCCATACTTCCTCTTAGGATTGATAATTGGGTACATGTATTAAGTGCATTTTTAGCTCTAGGGAAATAAGATATGCGGAAGCAATTTTAGGTAATTTAGGCCTGTTTTTTATACATGTTTTAGTATCCTTAGTTATGTTTAAATTTGTATTCGGGTTTGTTTTTTTAAATCCACTGTGTGATTAATTGGACGGAGTGGTCAAGCAAGGGCATCTCTTAGATTATGTGCACGAATACATTGATATGTGGTGGAGCGCATATGGATTTGTCCGAGTGTGATGAATCCATCTTGAACAAACTCGAAATTCCAAAGTCATCTAACACAACTTTCTCTTTGTGTGTGTGTGTGTGTGGGGGGGGGGGGGGGGGTTGGGGGGGGGGGGGGTGGGATGGGGGTTCTACCATTCTTATTAGCCGTCATTTTCCCTTGTCGGTTTGCCTTCCAAAGGCGGAAAAATTGTCTTTCCTTCAAAGATGACCGCCTCAAGCTAACGGGTATTCACCTCCCTAGAGTATAGTAGAGTACCCGGATAGCCTCAATGCAAGCTTACAACAACAGCAGAAAAGAGGGGGTGGGGGGGGGCACCAATGAGGGGAAGAAATCCCCCATCTCTTTCTATGTGGCATTGTGTTCAAATTTAGTACCACAAGCAAACGCTTGCGTGAAGAGGGGTGTGAAATTTCGTGTGTGTGTGTGTGTGTCCAACGAACTGGGCGGAGCACCTGTTTGGGTCTAATTCCAGGCTTAGAAGATGGTTTGGAATAGCAGTAGGGGGTCAGTGGACGTTTTAGGTATAGGAGTTGTGGGGGTTTGGTCGGTACTCTTGGCGCGTTGAGGACAGAGAAAAGACGGAGGAGGAGGTTTCTTTTGTCCGACGGTTCGAGTGGACGTCCAAGGTACCCGGTAGAGGCAGATGTTGTTGGCTTTTTTCTGGATGTTTTGAAGAGCTTGTGGAGAAATCGGTAACGTTCAAAGATTGTCGCGGAGTACCCGTCATCTCTGTTGTTGAAGCGTGTGAGTTTTAAGGGAAGGCTTAATGGTTTGGGATCTGTTTGCCTTGAACTTCCATAAAATGTTACATTGATTTTCATTTCGAAAGTCGTTGTGAAGCGGATGGGGGCATGGCGAAGGGAGGAAGGGAATGGGGTGGGGGGATGATGATGATGGCAGGGGATGGAGGATAGGGGTGGGGTATTTCATTTCCCAACACGCTCGTTTGCATTGACAAATACGCTTGTGTGAAGTCAATGTGCTGGTTTACAGATCGTGGGAGCGGATGTATAGCATACGGTAGAACTTTCGAACATTCTTTCCCTCCTTCTTCTTCTTCTCCTCCTCTTCTTCCTCATCCTCCTCTTCACAAGAAACGTGGAGGTGAAAAAATGGACTAATCAGTTATAGAAAACCTAGATGTAAACAACAACAACAACAACAAACAAACAAACAAACAAGCAACCACCACCACCACCACAACAACAACAATAACAACAAAACTGCGATCGTCAGCCTGTCGATACAAAACTAGATGTAAGGTGATTTTGTCTAGATTTGTAGCATCGAAATTGTAACTGAAGATTATTTTGGTTAGGATGAATAGGAACCAGAGGAATTAAAAAAAATTACAACAAAAACAACAATAATAAAAATCGACTTTTATTTCCATATTTACATTTGAGTTCAAAATAATATCATGATGTTTGTTATTCTTAAAAACAGAATAAGGCTTTGATATTTATCAGGGAAGAACTGGCATCAGTATTACGTTTAAGGGAACTGGATCTGGGGTGACATTGACAATGGCTTGCAACATCAACATCAACATCAACATCAACACAATATTTCGTTGTTCCTTAATTCCGTTTTTTTTTAACCACATTCGAATATATTCAACAGCAATAATGTTACTTCTCTCAAACAAACACATGCACGACCCTTCTCCCCCCCCTTCCATCGCTTCTGTTTCTCTCTATCTCTGTCTCTCTCTCTTTCTGTCTCTCTCTCTTTCTGTCTTTTCCTCTCTGTCTGTCTGCCTGTCTGTCTGTCCATCTTTATCATTATTTTTATTTTTCTCTCACTCTTATTTTGTCCTATCCTCTCTCTCTCTCTCTCTCATCTCTCTCTCTCTATATATATATATATATATTATATATACATATATCATCATCATCATCATCATATACAGACATATATATGTATATACATAGACAGATAGATAGATAGATATATACATATAGATAGATAAATAGATATAGATAGATAGATAGATAGATAGATAGATAGATATACGTATATACATGTATATACACATGTATATTTTTCTCTCTCTCTCTCTCTCTCTCTCTCTCTCGTTCACACACACACACACACACAACACACACCACACACACACACACATACAACATACAACACACACACACACCACACACACACACACAACACACACAACACACACACACACACACACACACACACACACATACACTGCACACTCACACATACATACTGCAAACTACACACACACACACACACACACATAGTACACAACATTATACATTACATATACATACACACACACACACACACACACACACACACACACATACATACACACACATACACTACACACACACACATACACACACACACACACACACACACACACACACCACACACACATACATGCACATCACACTACATACTCAACTACACACACACACACACACACACAATACACACATTACATACACACATACACACACAACACCACACACACACAACACACACACACACACACACACACACACACACACACACACCACACAACCCCAGACCCCATGACACCCACAACCACCTACCCTGAATTGAAGACAGTGATACCGTTACCAGGATCACTCACTGACCACGCGCGTCATGTTATCTGATCTCCTTGGCAGGGACCCCACATGGAGAAGAAAGAAGAGGAGAAGAGGAGGGGGAGTAGGAGAAGGAGGAGAAAGAAGAGAAGGAGGAAGACGAAGAGGAGGAGCAGGAGGAAGAGGAGAAGAAAGAGGAGGAATAGGGAGAGGAAGAGGAGGGAGGGGAGGGGGAGGAAGAAGAGGAGGAGGAGGAAGAGAGTTAGGAAGAGGAGGAGGAAGAGGACGAGGATGAGATGGAGGAGAAGGAGAAAGAGGAGGAGGAGGAAGAGGAAGAGGCAGATGAGGAAGAGGAGGATGTTGAAGAGGAAGAGGAGGTTGGGGAGGAGGAGGAGAAAGAGCAGAAGGAAAAAAGGCGGAGGATGAAGAGGAGGAGAAGAAGGAGGAGGAGGATGCAGATAAGGAAGAGGAGGAGAAGGAGGAGGAAAAGTAGGAAGAGTAGGAAGAGGAGGATAAAGAGGAGGAAGAGGAAGAAGAGGAGAAAGAGGGAGAGGAGAGGAGAAGGTGCAGGAGGAGAAGGAGGAAGAGGATGAAGAGGAGGAGGAAGAGGGAGAGGAAGAGAAGGAGGAAGAGGTGGAGGAGGAGGAAGAGAGGAGGAGACAGTCTTGAAGGAGGCAAGCACAGAGAGAGAGAGAGACAGAGAGAGACAGAGAGACGAGAGACAGAGAGAGATAAAATTAATGAAAAAGACTACGAAAAGACAAGCAACATTACAGGACATTTTATGAGGCAACAGAAATTTGAATACCTGATCACAACAGGAAAGCTGGAAGGAAAAAAAAAACAAAAACAAAAACAAAAACAAAACAAACAAAAAATACGCCATGCGGACCCAGGGAGAAAATATTGGACGTGGATGTGAAGTGGATGAAGACAGATAGAGTGGGAGATATACTTGCAGCGACAAAAAAGATAAATTCGTATGGAGGGGCCATAATCGCCAACGCCATGCGGCAAGGCACATGCTGATGATGATAATGATGATGATGATGACAACGACAACGGCAAACGACGATAACGATGACGACGACGACGACGACAACGATGATGACGACGACGACGACGATGACGATGACGACGACGACAACGATGATGATGACGACGACGACAACGACGACGACAATGATGATGATGATGATGATGATGATGATGATGATGATGATATGAGTGACGACGACCAAGTCAGTGTCTGCATTCCTACCAGTATCTGAACCCTCTTCGTGTGCATACGCGCGCGGAACGTCAAGCACGCACGTTAAATATCCCGTAAGCCAGGTAATTGCACTCCCACCAAAGTCGGAAAATGCAGACTGTGCAGCAACATACCGCCTGCGCATCTGAGAATATTGCACCCTTTAAACAAAAGAAGAAAACAAAGAAGCACAAAAACAAAACAAAACAAGAAAAACATTGAGTTTATGCAATTCAGACCAGCCTAACTCAATGTAACTCTGAAAGATATCCATAGGTTTCCGTTTAGTTTATTTCGCGCGTGCGTGCACGCACGCAAACACACATGCACACACATACACGCACACATACAAGTACACACACTACACACACACACACACACACACACACACATACACACACGGAGAGAGAGGAGGAGAGAGAGAGAGAGGAGAGAGAGAGAGGAGAGAGACAGACAGACAGACAGACAGACAGACAGACACAGAGAGAGATAGACAGACAGACAGACAGAGACATAGAGAGAGACAGAGACAGAGAGAGACAGAAAGACAGAGAGACAGAGAGACAGACAGACAGACAGAGACAGAGACAGACAGATAGATAAACAGACAAGCAGAGAGACAGTCACAGTCCATATCATTTCATGCACAATATGAAGTGCAATATGAAAGTCACATTTTACACCTTGTAAAGACATTAAGGTGTCAAAAAACCATGAAACACCCGTAGAAGGTGTAAAAACATTACGAAAGCATTAAAAAGGATGTCAAGATTTTCAATCACATTAACAAAAATGACACACCAGCTACCATCAAACCATAATATGAATTAATGTTCACCCATTTTTATCTGTCGCTTTCTATCTGTCTCTCCAGCTCTCGCTTCGTCTTTGCTACAAACGCGTGTCTGTCTGTCTGCCTGTCTGTCTGTCTTTCTAGCAAGCTTTAAAGTAACACATCGTGTCTCATTTTCCCAAACGTCAAAATTCTCAAAATAAATAAATAAATAAATAAATAATAAATAAATAAATGAATGAATAAGCAAATATATAAATGAATTAAATAAATATATGAATAAATAAATAAATAAATAAATAAATAAATAAATAAATAAATAAGCAAATCAATAAATAAATAAATAAATAAATAAATAAATAAATAAATAAATAAATAAATAAATAAATAAATAATATAAATAAATAATATATAAATAAATGAATAAATGGAAAACGTTTGTCTGTAGATTTTCAGATATATCAGCAGTTAAACTTGATTTAGATAATGTGTGTCTGTGTTTTTGTTTTGTTTTGTTTTTGTTTGCTTGTTTTTGTTTGTTGTTTGTTTGTTTGTTTTGTTTGTTTTTTTACTCCGTATCCTCTTCCCAATATTCCTTCCTTTTTCTTGAATTAAAATCAGAACGCGTATTTAATGCAACCAGACATGACAGACGCAAATGTTTGGCCAATTGTTCTCTGGCAAGAGTAAACATAAGGCAACAAAACAAAAACTACACTTCAAGGTTTGAAGATGAAGTGGCAGAATGAGAAGAATAAAGAGAGACAGAGAGAACAGACAGACAGAGACAGAGGGAGGGAGACACACACACACACACACACACACACACACACACACACACACACACACACACACACACACACACACACACACACACACAAACGAGACAGAGAGAAGAGAAGAAGAAGAGAGAGAGACAGACAGACAGACAGACAGACAGAGACAGACAGACAGGAGAGAGGACAGGCAGACAGACAGACAGACAGACGGACAGACAGACGACAGACAGACAGACAGAGAGAAGGAGACAGAGAGACAGAGAGAGAGATAGATAGAGATAGAGACAGACAGACAGACAGACAGAGACAGAGACGAGGAGCGAGAGCAGAGCGAGGAGAGAGAAGAGAGAGAAGAGAGAAATACAGAGACAGAGACAGAAACAATGACAACGAGACAAAGAAAGAGAGACAGAGACACACATAGGTACAGCAGGAAGAATGAAACAGACAGAAATATGATAAGCTAAGACCAGTGAATATTTCCAAGGGTGATAGGTAAGAACTTTCCTTGCTTCTTTCAATAAGTCGTTTTCCCACAGAAAAATTAAATGCCTCATCTAAATTACATAATTTTGCCCCTTTCCCCACAGAATAATCAAATACATCACGTAAATGACTTAATTTTCCCCTTTCCTCTTAGCAGAATCAAATACCTTATCTAAATGACTTAATATTTTTCCTTTTCCCACAGAAGAACCGAATACAAGATACAAGATACAAGAAGATACAAGATACAAGAATACAAGAATACCTCGTCTAAATGACTTATTTTCCCCCTTTACCCACAGAAGAATAAAATGCCTCATCTAAATGACATAATTTTTCCCTTTCCCCAGAGAAGAATCAAATGTTCATGTAAATGACTTTATAATCCCTTCCCCACAGAAGAACCAAATGCCTCATCTAAATGACTTAATTTTCGCTTTCCCCAGAGAAGAATCAATGTTCATGTAAATGACTTAATATCCTTCCACAGAAGAACCCAATGCCTCATCTAAATGACTTAATTTTCGCTTTCCCCACAGAAGAATCGAATTCCTCATCTAAATGACTTCATTGTTTTCTTTTCCTCACAGAAAAATCAAATACCTCAAACTAAATGACTAATTTTCCCCCCCCCCCTTCCCCACAAACGAACCAAAAACTTCATCTAAAATAACTTAATTTTGAAACGTACCACTTGAGCAAATGCCATTACGCTCAACTAACATTGAAACACATATAACAAACACTAAATCCCGAAAAGATACAACGTATTACTTGAGCATATGCCATCACACACAAAAACAGTAAAAACAAAACATGATACAAATATCAAATCCTTAAAATGTAAAACGTTTCACGCGTTCACATGTTATTACACAAGACAATACCAACAAAACATATACATACATTACAACATTAACATAAAACTGAAACATACTACGTGTCAAGACTGAACGAAAGAGACGCTGGGGAGAGAGAGAGAGAGAGAGAGAGAGAGAGAGAGAGAGAGAGAGAGAGAGAGAGAGAGACAGAGACAGAGGCAGAGAGACAGAGACAGAGAGAGACAGAGAGACGAGACAGAGACAGAGACAGAGAGAGATAAAGGAGATGGGAAGAGAGAGGGAGGGGGTAGAGGGTGATCGGAAGAGAAAAATAGGGAGAGAGAGGGGAGAGAAGGGGGAACAGGGGGGCAGAGACATGAGAAAAGAGAGAGAGGAAAGGGACAGACAGAGAGAGAAGAGAGAGACAGACAGACAGAGACAGAGACAGAGAGGACAGAGAGACAAAAACAGACAGAGACAGAGACAGAGAGACAGAGAGCGGAGAAAGGGAGACGACACTTGACATTTTGAGACAGCATTAATGTTCAAAGGGATTATGCTGTTAATGAGTGTGCATGAATTAGCAATGCACGTGCAGATAATTACTAATATACTGCATACAAGTAGTATACACTTTCTAAGACAAGAATACTAATCACGACCACACCAAATGTGCACCGAGGAATCCTATGGAATCACGTATTCGTTGACAAACAGAGAGACTGGCAGAGATACCTAGATAATAATATAAATATGTATATATATATATATATATATAATATATATATATATATTATATATATATATATTATATATATCATATCCTCATACATACTAACATCTATTCTTTGATTATTATATTTTATTATTTTATATATGTATGTATATATACACACACATATTTTTATTATATATATATATATATGTATATATGTATCATCATCATCATCAGGTGCCCTGCCGCATGGCTTGGCGACCATGGACTTCCAACCATCTCTATCTCTCGTTGCCCCAGCATCTCCCCCACCTTCTTCATCCCCAGCCACTCTGCAAGTCCGTCCAGCATTCTCTCCCTGGGTCTACCTGGTGCTCTCTTTCCCTCCAGCTTTCCCGTTGTGACCAGGTGCTCCAAATCCCCCTTCCTCATAAAATGGCCTATAAATGTTGCTTGTCTTTTCCTAATCTTCCTTATGAGTGATCTATTTGTGTCTGCCTCCATCAAGACTGTCTCGTTTGTTTTCTTTGCTGTCCACGGAACTCTCAACATTCTTCTGAGAAACCACATCTCGGCTGCCTCGATCCTGTTCTGGCTTTGCTTGCTGACTGTCCACGCCTCGCATCCGTACAACAGTATTGGTTCTATATAACATTCAAGGACTCTCTTTCTGATGTTAATTGATAGGCATTTGTTGGTAAGAATGCTTGTCATCTTCTTGAATGCTGTTTTGGCTTGGCCGATTCTGCCAGCTATTTCCGATGTGCTTCTGCCGTCTGATGAAATGACCGTTCCCAGGGGATTTAGAACTTATTAACCTGTGTCAAGGTTGTGCCATTTGTTTTTATTTTGCATGAGGGAATTTCATGTTTTTTACTGATCACCATGACTTCATCTTCCTGCTGTTTAGTTCCAACCCTTTACCTTTGCTTTCTATTTCTAATATATTCACAAGGTTTTGTAGGTCCCTTTCATTTTCTGCAATTAGCACGGTGTCATCTGCGTACCGAATGTTGTTTATCATTTTCCCTCCAACCTTTAATCCAGGGTCTTCTTCTAGGTTTCTCATGATGTTTTCGCTATATAGTGAAAACAGATCTGGTGACAAAACACAACCCTGTCTGAACTCCTCTTTTGAGTATATATATATATATATATATATATATATATATTATGTTTATGATGTGTGTGTGTGTGTGTGTGTGTGTGTGTGTGTGTGTGTGTGTGTGTGTGTGTGTGTGTGTGTGTTGTGTGTGTGTGAAAAGCGCGACAGAGAAAAAGGAGAGACGGAGACAGCGCCAGAGAGAGAGAAACAGAGACAGCTACAGAGACACAGAGAGAGAGACAAGAGAGAGAGAGAGAGAGAGAGAGAGAGAGAGCAGACGAGAGAGAGACAGACAGACAGACAGAAGAGAGAGAGAGAGAGAGAGAGAGAGAGAGAGAGAGATGACACTTGATATTTTGAGACAGCACTAATGTTCAAAAGAATTATGCTAGTTAATGAGTATGCATGAATTAGCAATGACGTGCAGATAATTACCACATATACTGCATATCAGTAGCATACACTTTCTAAGACAAGAATACTAATCACCACCACACCAATTGCACCGAGGAATCCTAATGGAGTCACGTATTCGTTGACAAACAGAGACTGGCAGAGATACTGAGACAATAATATAAATATGTATACATATATATGTATATATGAACATATATATATCTTCGTTGCCGATATATGATATCATACAAATATCTATAGCTATATGATACATAGATTTGTTATATCGATCTTATATAAATGATCTGTTGCAGTGGGGAATGGAATGTCGTGGGTGTGGGGTGGTTGGATTATGTGTCTCGTGTCTTGATGGTGTTCGTGTGTTGTGATCGTGTTTTGTGGGCAAGAAAAGGAGGGACGGGCAGCGCAATGAGAGAGGACGTTCCATATGGTGGCAAAAGTTTGAGCCTTGAGAGGAGACGCCGAATTTGTGTGATGATGCTTACCCGAGAGTGCAAGGCGTGCGAAGAGAAGAGCAAACGGCAGACACTTTGATTTTTGTTGACAGCCGGACATTGTGCTGGTTTAGTACCTTGTTTTTCAGCCTACCGAGATATGTATATATGTATATCTATATATATATATCTCTCTCTATGTATATTATATATATATATATATATATATATATATATATATATATATATACACAAATATCTATATATGTAAAATATATACATATATATACATATATATGTATATATATACATATAAAGATATTTGTATATATAGTCATATATATATATATATATATATGTGTGTGTGTGTGTGTGTGTGTGTGTGTGTGTGTGTGTGTGTGTGTGTGTGTGTGTGTGTGTGTGTGTGTGTGTGAAGAGCGAAACAGAGAAAAAGGAGGGACGGAGACAGCGACAGAGAGAGAGAGAGAGACAGAGACAGCGATAAGAGAGAGAGACAGAGAAAGAGAGAGCGCGAGAGGAGACGGAGAGGAGAGGGAGAGAGAGAGACACAGATAGACACACAGAGAGAGGGAGAGAGGGGGAGAGAGAGAGAGGGGAGAGAGAAGAGACAGACAGACAGATAGAGACAGAGAGAGAGCGAGCGAAAGAGACAAGAGAGAGAGAAAGAGACACATAGAGGGAAAGAGAGGAGATACAGACTGGACACACTCACATGGACAGACAGACAGACAGACAGACAGACAGACAGACAGACAGACGGACGGACGGACTGACGGACGGACGGACGGACATACAGACAGATAGACAGGCAGAGGGATAGAGACACAGAGAGTGTGTGTATGTGTGTGTGTGCGTGAGTTTATATGTGTATATGTGTGTCTGTATGTGTGTGTATATGTGTGCATGTGTGTGTGTGTGTGGTGTGTGTGTGGTGTGTGTGTGTGCGTGAGTGTGTGTGTGTGCACGCGAGTGTAGTTGCGTGTGAGCGTGCCTGCGTCAGCCTGTGTGTGGTGTGTGTGTGTGTGTGTGTGTGTGTGTGTGTGTGTGTGTGTGTGTGTGTGTGTGTGTGTGTGTGTGTGTGTGTGTGTGTGTGAGAAAGAGGTACAGACAGAAGGGATAGAAAAAAAAGAAAGAAAGAAAGAGAGAAAGAGAGAAATGAAGGAAGAAAGGAAGAGAGAGAAGAAGAAGAGAGAGAGAGAGAGTGAGAGAGTGAGAAAGAGAGAGAAAGAGAGAGAACAAACAAGAAGAAAAGCATAAAACGATCAGGCTATTCTAATATTCTCTCTTTTTAGAAAAAATGAAAACTCTAGATTTTTTAATTCTCAATATCTTGTGACTCGAAAACATTCTGAAGAAGAAGAACAAAAGAAGAACAACAACAGACAAAAAAGAAAGAAACAACAAAACAAAACAAGAAAAGAAAAGAAAAAAAAAAAGAACAAAAGAAGAACAAGAAGAAGAAAGAAGAAGAAAAGAAGAAGAAGGAAGAAGAAGAAGAAGAAGAAGAAGAAGAAGAAGAAGAAGAAGAAGAAGAAGAAGAAGAAGAAGAAGAAGAAGAGAGAAGAAGAAAAAGGGAAGAGAAGGAGAAGAAGAAGAAGAAGAAGAAGAAGAAGAGAAGAAGAAGAAGAAGAAGAAGAAGAAGAAGAAGAAGAAGAAGAAGAAGAAGAAGAAGAAGAAGAAGAAGAGAAGAAGAAGAAAGAAGAAGAAGAAGAAGAAGAAGAAGAAGAAGAAGAAGAAAAACAACAACAACAACAACAACAACAACAACAACAACAACAACAACAACAACAACAAAGGACGAGAAAACAAGAAGAACAAGAAGAACAAGAAGATCAAGAACAAGAAGAACAAGGACAAGAAGAAGAAGTAGAAGAGAGAGCAACAGACAAAACAAGAACAAGAAGAAGAAAATTTAATGTCATTCAAAGACAACAATGAAAACAGATTTCAAATATTGTCACAAGTTCGCAGAAATGAAAGAAAGTCTGTTCACTCATATTCTTCGGTAAAAGCTAATTTATACGAATGTACACATTCCTACCCTACCTCTCCGTTCTGCTTCTGATACCAGCTTTTAGAAATTCCTCGATGCAAATGTACCACAGTCGGTCGCCGCTCTATTTCTGTGTCTGGGCCTTACACTGGAACGTTCTTTCCCTGTCTATTGGACGGTCATGTATTTCTGTCTTCCTTCAAGTCTAGCTTGAAGACATATCTTTTTGTCCAGCAGTGATTTCCCTCTCTACATGTTCACTCTTTTGTCCCACTGCCCTCCTGTTCTCTCCCTCCCTTTTGCGTGTGCTTTGTGTCTTGGAGTTTTGGTTGTTGTTGTTGGGTGATTGTTTGGTGAATGGTGAGAGTGTGGGCGTTTGGTTTGAATTCTTGTAT
>JAPXFY010000023.1:32568287-32570787 GCA_030674185.1 Monoplex corrugatus | reverse complement strand
AAACAGCAGAGGCAGGGAGGTTGGTGGTAGAGACATCTAAGATAGACAGGGGCAACGAGAGAGAGAGAAAGAAAGAGAGAGAGAGATAAAGACAGAGAGAGAGAGAAAGAGAGAGAGGCAGACAGACAGACAAACAAACAAACAGGCAGACAGACAGACAGACAGACAGAGACAGAGTCAAAGATGCTGAGAGACAGAAAGAGAGGCAGAGACACAGAGAGATGGAGAAAGATAGTGTCTCTATGCATTTGTGGTGAGTGAGTGTGTGTGTGTGTGTGTGTGTGTGTGTGTGTGTGTGTGTGTGTGTGTGTGTTTGTGTTTGTGTGTATATGTATGTGTTTGTGTGTGTCTTTGTGTGTGTGTTTGAGTGAGTGTATGTGTGTGCGTTTGTGTGTGTGTGTGTGTTCGTTTGTGTGTGCGTTTTTGTGTGCGTTTGTGTGTGTGTGTGTTCGTTGTGTGTGTGTGTGTGTGTGTGTTCGTTTGTGTGTGTGTTTGTGTGTGTGTGTGTGTGTGTACGTGCGTGCGTGTTCGTGTGTGTGTGTGTGTTTGTGTGTGTGTGTGTGTGTGTGTGTGTGTGTGTGTGTGTATGTGTAACTGTCTGTATTTGTATGTGAGTGTGTATGTGTGTGAGCGTGTGTGTCTGTGTGTCTGAGTATGTGAGTGTGTCTGTTTGTGTTCAGGTACGTGAGTGTTGTTTGTGTGTGTTTGTCTGTTTGTGTATGTGTGGGTGTTATGCGTGTGTGTTTGTGTGTATGAATGTTGTGTGTATGTGTGTGTGTGTGTGTGTGTGTGTGTGTGTGTGTCTGTTTGTCTGTCTGTGTGTATCTGTGTCTGTGTATGTTTGCCTGTCTGTCTGTAAACTGTGACACAGCCCTTAGCTGGCCGTCCAACGTTGGTAGCAGGTATATTTCATTCAGCTCATTAGGCATTGTGTCAGATGTGCAATCTGTGTAATTCACTGAAAGTGTCTCCTGGTTAAAGTTTACACAAATCCCAACTGTCCGGCCTTGGCAGGGTATGCGACGATTTAAATGGGTAATAAAAACTGAGATTTCACCCAGAAAATGAAACGTTTTATAATGTATTGATACACGGTAGAGTCAAGCCATACGTTGAAGCTTGTATGTTATGAATTTATTTATTTGTTTATTTATTTTCATTTTATTTCATTTTATTTTATTTTCATTTTATTTTGTTTTACTTATTTTATATATTTATTTTATATTTATTTCATTTTATTTCATTTCAGTTCATTTCATTTTATCTTATTTTATTTTTATTTTATTTTATTTATTTTATTTTATTTTATTTATTTATTTATTTATTTATTTATTTATTTATTATTTATTTATTTATTTATTCAACTATTTATTTATTAATTTGTTTATTTTGTTTGTTTATTTATTCTTTATTTGTTTATTTATAATCATTCATTCATTATTCATTTGTTTATTTTCTTATTGAAATATTCATTTATTTGTTTGTCTATGTATGTATGTACGTATGCATGCACGTATGTATGCATGTGCATGTATTATGCATGTATGTATGTATGTATGTATGTATGTACATGTATGTATGTATGTATGTATGTATGTATGTATGTATGTCTCTACCTGCCTACCTATCCACCTGTCTATCTATCTATCTATCTACTTCTATCTATCTATGTACATATCTATCTATCTATCTATGTACATATATCTATCTATCTATCGATCTATCTATCATCTATCTATCTATCTATATATCTATCTATCTATCTATCTCTGTCTATCTATCTATCTCTTATTATTATTATTATCATAATGTTGTTATTGCTTATTCGGTTGATGCAATCATAATGGGGAAAAAAGAATGAAAAAATAAAAGTGAAGAAGCGTATTTTTCTCACAACGAAAAACAAAAAAACAAAAACATATTGGACAGTATGTTTTGAGTTCTGTAAGGTTATTTTGTTGTTTACATACACATGTGTCAAGGATTCATCAGAACTTAGGTCCTGTATATCTCTTCTCTTCTTCTTTTCCTTTAACTTAGCAAAGAGTCATCGGGACGACGAATTAAAGAACTGTTCACTAGATTCCTCCAGCTATTTCGGTGGTGTGCCAAATCCTGGGTCTCTTCAAAATGGTTTCTCCGTCCATTTTTCAGTGTTTTCAGTCCATCGTTTCTTCTGTTTTCCCTCTATCTCTCTCCCTCAGCAATTCCCTGGAGGACTGACTTAACATGGGATCTTGTTACATGTCCATAAAACCGTATTTTTCTTTTCTTAACTGCTGTCAGCAGATCTTCATATGGCCCAATGTGCTACATGATGGTTTGGCGCACTTTTTCATTGGTGATATGAAGATCATTCGTAAGGAAGATTAGGAAAAGACAGGCAACATTTATAGGCCATTTTATGAGGAAAGGGAATTGGAGCATCTGGTCACAACAGGAAAGCTGGCGAAAGAGAGCATCAGGTAGACCCAGGGAAAAAATATTGGACGGACTTGCA
>JAPXFY010000023.1:32553287-32563287 GCA_030674185.1 Monoplex corrugatus | reverse complement strand
TATTAATTAATTAATCAAGTTATTTATTCATTTATTTAGTTTTTTGTTTATTTCTATCTATGTATCTATGTGTCTATGTATCTATGTATCTATCTACCTATCTATCTATCTGTCTGTCTGTCTGTCTATCTGTCTATCTATCTATCTATCTATCTATCTATCTATTTGTCTGTCTGTTTGTCTATCTATCTATCTGTCTATCTATCTATCTATCTATCTATCTATCTCTGTCTGTTCTGTCTGTCAATCTATCTATTTATCTGTCTGCCTATCTGTCTGTTCTCTATCTATCTATCTGTCTGTCTATCTATATATTTATCTGCCTGCTTATCTGTCTGTCTATCTATCTATCTGTCTACCTACTACTATATCTATCATCTATCTATCTATCTGCCTGCCGTCTGTCTCTCTATCTATCCATCTGCCTGTCTGTCTGTCTATCAATCTTTTTATTGCCTATTTATTTATTTATTATTCACTTGTTTATTTGTCTTTATTTGTTTTCATTTATCAGTTATTTTTACAAAGGCTGGTTGTGTCTTGGCATAGAGCCAAGGACTCCAGATTTAATATCTTGAGTTCAATCCTGGCCTGTTTATTGCATCGTTTAACGTTTTCGTCTTTCTGGTGGTGTCAGCTTTGTGTGTGGTAATACCTTCATCATCATCCTTACCTCTCTCTCACCATTTTAAACCTCACCAGCGGATAGAGGTTTAGTGCAGGCTCAGAGAATCTGTGAATAACTACTGTACTGGCAGGTTTGGGTGAAGCGCCTATGGGGTTGTCTGAATGCGATGAATTAATCCTCTTGAACAAACTCCAAGTTTCAAACTCCACACCCCTACAAGTTTGGCCAAAGACGATAAAAAGGAGTAAAGGTTAAGGTTAGGGTTAGGGAAACATAATCTACTGTCTTAGCTTCGGCTACCTACCGCGCAGGTCTGGAGGAAGAGAATTCAATGTGTGTGTGTATGTGTGTGTGTGTGTGTGGTATTGAACTAAGAGTTGGGAGTCAGCGAGTATTGGAACGGTTCGACGCCTCCTCGGCTTAAAAATACATTTGCCACATCGTCTGTTGACATCAAACGGAGATGGGTTATAGCCCGGGCTTGGGGCTAATATTGCTGGAGATGGCAGTCGAGATTCTCTACACGCTCAGACACCTTTCTGCCTCTCCTGTTTTCTTTTTTTTTATTCACACTTGTGAATGATAGTTTGTGTGTGTGTGTGTGTGTGTGTGTGTTGTGTGTGTGGTGTAGTGTAGTGTGTGTGTGTGTGTGTGTTGTTGTGTAGTGTGTGTGTGTGTGTGTGTGTGTGTGTGGTGGTGTGTGTATGTGTAGTGTGTGTGTGTGGTGTGTGGAGTGTGGTGTGGTGGGGGTGGGTGGTGGTATGTTTGTAGTGTGTTTGTGTGTGTGGTTGTTTTGGTTGGTTTGTGTTGTGTGTGTGTGTGTGTGTGTGTGTGTGTGTGTGTGTTTGTGTGTGTGTGCTTGTTTGTTTGTTATTTGTTTGTTTGTTTGTGTTTGTTGTGTGTGTGTGTGTGTGTGTGTGTGTGTGTGTGTGTTGTGTGTGTGCGTGTGTTATTGTAAATGTTGTGTATGTGTTTATGTGTTGTGTGTGTAGTGTGTGTGTATGTGTGTGATGTGTGTGTGTTGTGCTTGTGTGTGTGTTAATTCTCAAGCATATGTGAACACGAATGTTACACTGTGTGGTGCATGTTTATTTGAATGCGTGTTGTGTGCTTTGTGTGTGTTCGTTCTTAATTACGTTGTTCTAGAGTGATATTGAGAGGGGGGGGAATGGAGGATGAGAGTGGGCGAGTTGCATTGTGGGGAGAGGGGAGACAGAGTAAAAGACATAAATAAATGGGTAAATAGAAAAATGGAACAAGATCTTAACACTAACAATTAACATTAACAATGTGAAGGAAAAATTTAACGCTAAAATACTAACTTCATAAACTTAAAGCAATACATAAACAGGACTGTGAACCAATGATTCTGAAATTTTAACTGATAAAGACTGATCAGAAGTTACTTCTTTAAAATGAGTTTCAGAATAGTTTTCTTGTGTAAATATTTTTGGTAAAAAAGAACGTAGCATTTTGCAGTAAAATAAACTGTGAAACAGTGTGAATTGTTCTCCGCAAATACACTTGATATTTTTACAATATTTTGTTTTCAACGCGTTTAGCTGAATACGAAAATGAACAGCAACAATCGATCTCGAATGATATATGGAAGAATACTGCAATTTTTTACATACATTTTGTAATGAAAGTTTTATCATTTGTTGTGTCACAAACTTTTCATTGAAATGTTCATGAAATCGAATCCGTGAAGCTAATTCTAGCAAGTTGCAAGCTTCTTTTACGGAAGTTTTAATACGTAATTCTATAGTATTATCAGTGTTGTGTGCACCTTGTTTAGCTGCTCTGTCTACTACTTCGTTGCCATGAAGACCAACGTGAGAAGGCACCCAGCATAAACTGATATCTATACCTTTTGTCCTTAAACGATGTATAAGATGATTTGCCTCAGTAATTAAGTCAGGTCTTGTGTCTGTATTAAAAGACTGTAAGGCATATAATACAGATTTTGAATCAACAAAGAGAACCACTTTAAAAAAGACAGGTTTAAGGTCTACTAAATAATGCAACGCTTGTGTAATAGCGACTAATTCCGCTGTAAATATAGATATATTTGGCCCAAGGAAAAATGACTTTTGTATTTTAAATTTTGGAACATAATACGCTGCTCCAGCAGATTTATTTTCTAAGACTGACCCATCGGTAAAAATATGGAGGTGGGTACGGTAATTTTCATCGACGTGTTCTCTTGCTGTGCATATCGAAATGTTAATGTTTTCATATTTCTTAGCATCTGTATAATCAATATCAAAAGTGGCTTTAAGCATTTCCCATGTAGGGATAGGCGTTGTGGATGGTGTCTCAGCTATTTCATCCAAACTTATGTTAGACTGTTTGACTAAGTCAGATACGTAAGTTACAACAGTCATTTGTGATGAAATGTTGCTTGCTCGTTTTGGAAAGTCAACATCAGACCTTAGTTTAATTTCCTTGCTCACAAAATTGTCCGTTTGTGAAGTAGTTCTGATTGCAAACTTTGCTGTCGCTAGCTCACGATAGCTGTTCAGAGACAGAATTCCAGCAACTTTGTACGTTTCCAGATTTGAAGCATGGGCTGGTACACCTAGTGCAATTTTAAGACTTTTGCAGTCTAAACTTTGAATCTTCTTTAGTAAATATTTGGGTGCACTGAAGAACACCTCTTGTGCATAGATAATTTAGATCTTACAAGTGCTGTTGATAGATGGAGAAGTATGTTTGTATCCATTCCCCAGGGTAATCTACTTATTATCTTTAAAAAAATTAAGGCTTTTCTTGCTTTTGTTAAAATATAATCAAAATGGGCATCCCACTTTAATTTCGATGTTATAAAGACTCCCAGAAATTTTACAACCTGTTTGTAATGGATCGCTTCACCATGCAGCCTGAAAGTAGGCAAGTTATTTAAAGTACCACCAGGATTAAAGAGCATCATGTTAGTTTTTTTCTGCTGACAACGTCAGACCATTTTCTAACATGTAGTTTCCAAGACTATCTAGATCAGATTGATACAACTTCCTGATGTAATTCTGCGCTCTCTGGGGAGTTGTCTTTTTTAAAGTAATATTCATCCAGATGCATATATCATCAGCGTACTCTACCAAAACAACACGATTTGAGAGTACATTAGGAAGATCATATATAAGGATATTAAATAAAATAGGTGCTATCACTGAACCTTGAGGAATTCCCATGTCAAGAGATCGTGAAGAAGAATAACTTGTTCCCACTCTTGCTTGAATTGTTCTATTGGCTAGATAGGACTTAATATAATTATACATATTGCCAGATAGACCAATAGATTTCAGCTTGTACAATAAACGTTTATGCCAAACTTGATCATAAGCCTTTTTCACATCAAAAAATGTTGCTAAAAGACTTTTTCTACAGGCAAATTGTTGTTTTATCTGAGTTGTAAGTTTAACCAGGTGCTCAACTGTGGATCTCCTTTTTCTGAAACCTGCCTGGTTTACCGGAATAATGTTATTTCTATCACAGTAATGTATAAGTCTGTTTAGGATCAATCTTTCCATTAGTTTGCTCGTATGGGACGTCAAAGCAATAGGTCTGTAACTGTTTTTATTGCTTTTAGGCTTTCCTGCTTTTAATATTGGTATAACAACAGACTTTTGCCATACCTGTGGTACAGTTCCACTCACCCAGCACTTCTGAAAAATTTTATGTAAGAAAATAATATAATTTTCTGGAAGATGCTTAATCATTTCATTTGAAACTGCATCGACACCTACCGAACTCCTTTTGTTGTGTAGAGACAAGATAGTGTTTTTTAGCTCTTCTAAGGTGATCGGAGAATTAAACCAGCGATCATTCTGAGGTAATGGATCTATGAAGATAGGGTTGTTAGCTGCCGTTTCTCTGTAGTGTTTGCTGTTAGGAGACAACCCGTCTACTTTACTATTTTCAGCAAAGAGTTCTACAAAAGTTTCAGCTTTGTCCATGTCAGAAGGAAATTTGTTACATGTATCAATCATTATTGGACACGTGGGTAAATTGGCCCCGTTTTTCATTTGATTCATTTTTGTCCAGACTTTATGGAAATCCTTAAAATCAGAAATTTCTTTGGTGCAGTATGATGCCCAATAATCTTTTTTTGCTTCAGCAATGATTTTATTACACTGGATGTTAGCTTTTTTCATTTCCATGTGATCGTCGGGTTTTCTGCTTTTGATGTAGATTTTGAATTTATCTTTTTTATACTGAACTGCTTTCTCACATTCCTCTGTCCACCAAACATTACCCAAACGATTATTGGACTTATAAGTTTTGAGTTTCGGGATGGAGAGGTCCGCAGCAGCTAGAACTGACTCCTGGAACTTAGAAAACATAACGTCTACATTTTCACTTTCATAATGCTTATATTCTTGATTAGCAAGAGCAGTCCGAAACAAGGACCACTCAGCGCGCACGTAATTATATTTTGGTTTGATGTCAGGAGTGCTGTCTTTCATCCTGATGTAATAATAATAATAATTACAATATTTATATAGCGCAAAATCTTGATAAAATCAAATCTAAGCGCTGAAGCAGACACACACGCAAGCACGCACGCACGCACGCACGCACACACACGCACGCACACACACACACACACACCCACACACACACACCCACACACACGCATGGCTATAAATGGGGAGAAAGAATAAAAGCAATAAAAGCAAGAATAAAAGCAATGGAAAATTATAGAGAGCATAGCATATACAATTATATATTATAACCATGTGATTCCCTCCGAGCGGAGACAGGCTGCAGAGGGGGGGGGGGGGGGGGGGGTTGAGTGAGGTTAGGATTTTATGCGGAGGAGAAAAGGTGAGTTTTGAGAGCGGACTTGAAGGAGACAAAAGTAGGTTGCTGACGGACTGAGAGAGGAAGTTTGTTCCAGGAGAGTGGACCAGAAACAGAGAAGGCTCGTGGACCATAGGTATTGAGCTTAGTGCGTGGAAAGCGAAAAGTCAGAGGATCAGAGGCAGAGCGGAGGGTACGTGAGGGAACATAGATCTCAAGTAGGCTTGACAGGTAATCGGGGGCTGCGTTATTGAGGCTTTTGTAGCACATGGTGTCTAGTTTGTACTGTATGCGCTTTGATACAGGGAGCCAGTGAAGTTGTGCCAGGAGAGGAGATATGTGGTCAGCTTTTTTCTTTTTGAGTACAAGGCGTGCAGCATTGTTTTGAATGCGCTGTAGGATGTGAATGGTGGAGGCAGGAAGACCAGACAGGAGTGAATTGCAATAGTCAATGCGAGACATTATGAAGGAGAGAACGAGTTTTGCAGTTGTTTCGACAGAGAGATACTTCCTGATCAGCCTTATACGATGGAGATGATAGTAGCAGGATCTGGCAGTTTGAGAAACAAAGTTGTTCATAGAGAGGGTAGAGTCAATGCAGACACCAAGGTTTTTAGCTGAATCAGAAATTGGGACTGATGTGTTACATAATGGGAGAGAAAGAGGAGGCAGCTGAGAAAGTTTTGTCCAGACTTTATGGAAATCCTTAAAATCAGAAATTTCTTTGGTGCAGTATGATGCCCAATAATCTTTTTTTGCTTCAGCAATGATTTTATTACACTGGATGTTAGCTTTTTTCATTTCCATGTGATCGTCGGGTTTTCTGCTTTTGATGTTGTCATAAGTTATTGTTATAATGATAGGTAAGTGATCACTTCCCAAAGTATCTTTGTGAGTGTCCCAGGTACAGCATGGTACTAATTCTGGTGATATTAGTGACAGATCGATGGCTGTTGCCCGGTGTTTGGAAACATCAGGAATTCTAGTGACACTCCCATCATTCAAAAGGTAAAGCGCACTGTCAACTATATTTTCTACTAAACGATTGCTTGTAACAGTACAACAATCTTTTTCCCAAAACGGGGAGTGGGAATTAAAGTCTCCACCTATTAGCCATCTACCGTGCTGCAGATCCGGAATCGTATGCAGCCATTCTGTGTTGTGGTCATTTGGACCTGCTGGCAGGTAAACTGACAAAACGTTCAGGATGAAAGAATTACTGAATTGTACTGTGGCGGCACAAGCGTGTAAGTGTTCAGTTGATGTTAAAACTGGGGAATTAAATATGTGATACTGCAACTCTTTAAGTATATCGCAGTGGCTACCTTCTTCCCAAGATTTCCCAAGTCATATATCGGAGGATAATAATAATTTTGGAAATTGGGAAGTTTGGTTGGGATAACATTAAGCGACTGCAAAATTAAAACTTCACACTGATTTGATGAGAGAAAATGTTCCAGGTATGCGGAATTGGTGGAAATAGATCTACAATTCCATTGCAAAAATTTGATTTGTGATTGTTGGCGCAATTTCATTGTTGGCTAGTCTCTTATGTTAAATTATTGGTTATTTTTTTGATAATCACAAAGACTTTGGTTTTCTATGTACGATAAAAATGGCCAGAAAGAAACCATTAATTACTTAGGCTACTATTGAAAGGTAGAACAAAAATGTAAGTAAAACTATGGGGAAAAGTCCTTCTAATAGAGATAAGAGGTGATTAAGAACAGAAACAAATTACATGTACAAATAAATGAAACAATGGTATACACGCCGTCAAATGTACGGAGATTATAGTCTGACTGAGTCCTTATAGTCTGACGAATTGTCAGAGATGATGTGGAAAAAGTCCTGTGACAGGAATCGTTGATAACTGTAGATCAACTAAAACATATCATATGGCAGCCACCACGGTTCGCAGTTAGCAAAATGGTGGAACCGTCCTAGGGGGAATCTAGAGGAGTGTAGCCGTGAAGAACGTGATCGTGTTGTTCTCTTAGGGGTCTCCCAAAACAAATCTCGAACGTGTCGTCCAAGGTTCCCCGCTATCACGCTGCTTCCTCTGGCAGTGGGGTGTATATTGTCGTATAGAAAGTGCTGGTTAGTACGGAGGTTTTCATGTGAAACAAAAGAAATGTTTTTTATGTCAACAAGCTCAGCGGACAAGAAAGCGTTGAACAAATTCCGCTGAACCTCCGTATGTGCATGTCGGACAGGGGCGATCTTGCTGATAACTATCTTTGATGTTGGGTATGTTTGTGCTGCATGTTTTATGCAAGAAGCGAGATGTTGACTAGTTGCTGCGATGTCTTTGTTATTTAGTTCGTGGACACCACAATGAAAAACGATACAGTCAGCAGGATTGTCAAATTTAGATAGTGCCTTGTCTAAAGAGCCTTTTATGTCAGGAATGTTATTCACAGCACACGAGTCTCCTTCAAAACCGTAAGATCGTCTCAGTCGTCTTGAATTGACACCTGTCAGCACCGAATCGTGGACAGTCAAAACGTAGGGAAGGTCGTGATTCTTCTTACATTGTTCTGGTATCTTCTTAGTGTGTGACGTTGAATGTTTCGGCTGTGAAGTGACGTCTTTAGCTTTTTTGATGTCATGTTGTTCTTTCCCGTCTTTGGCTTTCTTCTCGGTCGCTATTTTCGGAAGCATGCCAGTTTGTCACAGGCCCAGTTTGTCACAGGCCCAGTTTGTCACTCTATCTTCGGCCTGCACCAAGAGGTCTGGCAGGGTCTGGGTCATGTCCGTCCACTCTTTGATGTTGTCGAACCAGCTCTTTCTTTGTCGTCCTCGCTTGCGCCCACCCTCGACTGTGCCCTGCATGATGGAAGTTATCACTGACACTCTCAAAAACAGTAAATGAATGATTGATTGATTGTATGAATAGAATTTTATTTTTCAATTGTTTTTAACCAAAGAACATTCATTGTTGAAATTTTTACAGAGTAATTTGCTTTGATTTGCATACAAAAAGGAAGAAATTTTGAACAACACAAGCTGAACTGACATTTTAGAGGGACTATCTGTACACCACCAATTCGAACCCGGTTTCGAACCCGCCCAAGCCTACACTTGGTGCAGGCCGAAGATAGGGTAGGGTAGCATGGAGGTAGCAAGTAGTCTACCCACTGTGACAAACTGGGCCTGTGACAAACTGGGCCTGTGACAAACTGGGCAGCCCCCGCTATTTTCGCTGGCTTTGATTTAGGCCTATTGCTGCTACTTGTTGTTTTGTCTGATTTTGGGGGCTGTTGGTCGTCCTGTCTGCGTGTTGGTTTCTGTTTGAGAACGTCTGCGTACGTGGGATTTGTTTCATGGAGATCTGTCTGTGTCTGACTGTTACTGGTGATCTTGGTGGTGGTGGTGGTTGCTGTCGACCGGTCCGAGATCTGCGCAAGCACAGTCTTTTCTAGAGAATTTACTTGCTTGCGCAGATCCAGTACGATGTTTTTGAGTTCGACAATCGTACTCACCAGTTCCGCAGAGCTGAGTACTGGCGTGGTGTGTGTTGTCCCACTCTGCGTACCAGTGAGAACCGCGGTCGAAGCGCCATTTGTACGGACAGTCTCAGCCTTTTCGGTCTCATCTCCCTCGTCGCTAGTCGTTTGGATCTCCTGATCGGCCATTCTCACTGTCGTATCTTCTTGCTTCTGCTGAGCAAGGCGGCTTCTTCTTGTCCTGGTCATTTTGGACTGATCCACGATGTCTCTGACTGCCGGAATTTTACCAGTTAGCAATCTCCGCCATCTTGAATGTGTGTGTGTGTGTGTGTGTGTGTGTGTGTGTGCACATGTTTTATGTGTGAATGAGCCTGTGTGTGGGGTGGTGGTGGTGGTGGTGGTGGTGGTGGTATGGTATGTGTATGTGTGTGTGTGTGTGTGTGTGTGTGTGTGTGTGTGTGTGTGTGTGTGTTCACGTGTGTATGTGTGTGTTCACGTGTGTGTGTGTTCACGTGTGTGTGTTCACGTGTGCGTGTGTGTGTACGTGTGGTGTGTATGTGTGTGTGCCAGAGAGAGAGACAGACAGACAAACAGACAGAGGCAGAGTGACAGAGAGAGACAGAGACATAGACAGAAACAGACAGACAGATAGACAGAGGGAGACAAAGAGAGACAGAAAGAGACTGACACAGAAAGACAGACAGACAGACAGACAGACAGACAGACAGACAGACAGAGAGAGAGAGAGAGAGAGAGTAGAATACACATTGCTCTTTTTATTCTCTCTCTTCATTTTCTTTTTTCTTTTCCTATAAAAGGAAGATTATTTCACATCGACTAGAGTTGAGTGTTTTGTTTGTGCGGGCGTGGGAGCTGTCAGTCTGTCTGTCTGTCTGTGTCTTTCTGTGTTTGTCTGTGAGTGTATCTGCGCATGCGTGTCAGCACGTCTGTGTTTGTGGTTGTCAGTGAGAAAATACGAATGATCCAGATTTTCTCAGATTTTTAAGGGTGAGTGGTATCCAGATGTTTGTCAAAATGACTCGCGAAAGAGTTAAATAGGAGAGCAAGGCACCAACGTCAAGATCCAAACCAAAAACAAATAACAAAAATGACAACA
>JAPXFY010000023.1:32513287-32545787 GCA_030674185.1 Monoplex corrugatus | reverse complement strand
AGAGGAGGAAAGAAGAGAAACTTGAGAAAATGCTGATTCAAGGCAAAAAAGATATAAGTATTCAACAAGACTCTGGGATATTTACGTTAATGGGGGGAAAAAAGCAAAACAATAAAGGGGGCTAGTATTGTAAGGGAGGTGGAAAATAAAAACGGGGGTGGGGGGGCGGAGGCAGCAGGGAGGGGGGAGAGGATGAGGGGCTTTGGTAGGTTCCCTTCATGAACGGAGATGATGGACAGCCCCAGAGATCAGACGCGACGGACTATGCTAATTGTGCATGTCGTAACCTTAATTGAACTCATTCGTTCAGACGAAAACAACCTCCTACCCTTCAACGTTATCATCCCACATCCTCCTAGACTACCATCAGCCACCACTAGCTTATTAGATTCTTAAAAAGCCGTGGATTTAAAATCTGCTATCTCGAGTAAAATCCCAGCTAAACACATCCAAAGAAGCTGGTTTGTCCAATGCCCATCTTAAACTTTAGACTCCCGCACCCTATCCACCAACTGCAAAAACTCAATCCTTTGACTCCCTCACCCTATCCACCAGCTTCCACTTAACCCTTTGAATTCCTCTGTCTATCCATAAGTTTTCTGCAGGAAGCTGGTGGATAGGGTGAGGGAATTAAAGGGTTAAGTTTTTGCTTTGCTAGCATGGTTGGCAATGCAGGATGCTGGTGGATACGATGTGGGAGTCAAAAAGGTTAATATTTCCATCATTCTGTTGGTTTCAGCTTACTGTTTGATAGATTCTCCACCACGACCACCCTCACCCCCCCCCCCCCCCACTCCCACTATTTCTCCCCATTTCAAGACCTTGCCAGCGCATGTTTTTGCTTGTTTGTTTTGTTTAATATATTTTTGTTGTTGTTTTTTTATTTTGCGCAGGACTAAGGAGTCTGCCAGCTATATGTTTTTTTGCTGGCAGATCTGGGTGGAGCACATATGGAGTTCTCTGAGTGCCATGAATCTTTCTTGAACAAATCCCAAACTCCAAGGAGAACACACCTTTTCCCTTTTGCCTTTTATCCTTTGCAAAGTCTTTTTCTTCAACTTTTTTTTATATAATCATTGTACCTAGGGAGATTGTCTATGTGCTCACTTTTTTTTTTCTACGCCACCTTAATGGCCACAGAAGCTGACACAGTTTTTAAAATGCGATGATATGATGATGATGTCGATGAGGATGATAATCATGATGCTATGGAGTTCCGTCCGGGCCGGGGTTAAGACTGCGTGACAGTGCTGTGCTGTATGCTTACTCATGATTTCATATAATCATAATATCATAATATATCTTGGTCATATTCCAGACCAGAGAAATACAAAAACCTGAGGTGTTGGTCAGAAGATTTGAGCAACACCCTCAATGACGCATCCTTGAAGTGGATGAGTCTCGACTGTGTGGTCCCAGTCTTCCCAATGACGCCATAGAACGCTCAACTTTGAGTAAGAGCCAGTTTTAGCCGGAAAATCTCATACCGATTTTTGAAGGGACTGGTTGGGATTTGAACCGACAATCTTCCAGTCGGTCGTCCGTTGCGATAACCACTACACCACCACGACTTGTTATACGTCATTGTTTTGACTTAGTGCCAATTTGCCTTAAATTCGTGGTAGTGTATGTAAGTTATGTATAGTAGACATTTATCTACATCAAATACAAATGACGGAAAGAATAAGATTGCGGATACGACGAAAATAAGGCGAAATGGCGTAAGTGCATATAAGACACAACAGTACTTTCCTTAAGTTCAAAATTCACAACCGAAAATCAGGGAGTTCATTTGACAAGGCGAATATGGGAATAAAAAATGGCACAAGTGCATAAGGCAAAACGGTGCTTTCCTTAAGTCCAAAATGTGCAGCCGAAAAATCAGACACTTTATTCAAAAAGGCGAATATGGGAAAAATGACACAAGAGCACAAGGCAAAAAGATATTTTCCTTAAGTCCATGTCAAACAGTTGTGCCGTACTCTGTACTATCAGCTACGCAGAATAGGTAAGATTCGCTCCTTCCTTTCCACTGATGCTACCAACAAGCTTGCTGTCTCTTTCATACTATCTAGACTGGACTATTGTAACTCTCTATTCGCAGGTCTCCATGACAATCAACTATTTAAACTTCAGCGCATACAGAACCACGCGGCTCGCCTTGTTCTCCGCAAGCCCAGGCGTGAGAGTGCAAAATCTCTGCTTAGAACATTTCATTGGCTCCCGGTAAAGGCTAGGATTCAATATAAAGTTGCCTGTCTCTGCTTTCATTGTATCTATCACGAGAACATGCCATCCTATCTTGCCAACCTCCTGCAGGGTTACAAACCTTCTCGAACGCTCCGCTCTTCTGACACCTCACTGTTGACTGTTCCTCGCTTCACTCTAGACACCTTTGGTAAAAAATCTTTCTCTGTCTTTGGCCCAAATGTATGGAACTCTCTACCACTGTCTCTCAGAAAAACTAAGTGTTTCTCAACCTTCAAACGGCACCCGAAAACCACCTCTTTCAAACTCATCTAACCTGAAGAGCCTTAGTTTGCAAGTCTGTCATCAGACTAATCTCTCCTGCCTGTATAACAGTATTTTGTATAAGGGCCTGTAGAGCAAGGTGTGTGTGCGTGCATGTGTGTATGTGTGTATGTGTATGTGTGTGTGTGTGTTGTGTGTGTGTGTGTGTGTGTGTGTGTGTGTGTGTGTGTGTGTGTGTGTGTGTGTGTGTGTGTGTGTGGTGTGTGTACTTGAGTGAGCATGTGTGTGTATCACTGTATGTGTACAGCTGAGGAAGGGATAGGGAAGAAATTGAGTGGGAAAGAGACTGAAATACTTTAAGAAACTTTTTTAAATCTTTGTTTGTATGTAAATTGTGATGTATGATATGCGAATAGTTTATAATTTGTGAGATCATTTTGATTGTCAAGGTGTTAATGCTGTAATACTGAAGTTATAATGTTTTTCCTGTATGTGGATTAGAATTTTTGTTTTTAATCTTCATTCAAAATATTGATTATAATTTTATGTAAAACTATTACATGCATAAACACACACACACGCATGCAAACATAGCACACACGCACTCTCTCTTCTCTCTCTCTCTCTGTCTCTCTCTCTCTTCTCCCCTCTCTCACACACACATACACACACACATTCTTACAAACACACACGCGCACAGCAACGCACACGCACGCACACACACACGTACACACACACACACACACACACACGTACGCATGCACACACACGCAGCAATATATAAACACAGTATGCCTCTTTATTCATATGAAAAATCTGTAAATCTTTCTTCATTACATAAGTCAGTGTTTACATTTTATTATTCTGTGGTTTCTTATGTGTCTTCTTACTTGTATAGCTTTAATGTTAGTTGTTATCTTATTGTGTATGTAATTGTGAACATTTTTTATCACCTTTTGCCTTTCTTGCGAAATGTAAAGCGCTGGTGAGCATGTTTTTATATGGAATATGCGCTATACAAATAAACATTATTATTATTATTATTATTATTATTATTAAGTCCAAAATGCATAGCCGAAAAGTCAGAGAGGTTTTTGTTTTGTTTTGCTTTGTTTTGTATTTGTTTTTGTTTTGTTTTGTTTTGTTTTTTGAAAAGTCGAATCTGTGGAGAAAAGGCAAAACGGGATGCCACCATTCTAAACTCTTACTGCAGGGTGAAAGGTGGGTAAAAGCTGGTGAATAGTCTGAGAGAAGAAGTTGGAGTAAATAAACCAGTGTAAATCAGCAACAGCGTGTCCCATAGCAGAATAATAAATGGAAGCAGTGATGATGGAGGTTTTACAGTGTCCTTGATGCCCCCACCACCACCCACCAACCACCACCGCCACCACCACGACCCAAATCTCCTTACCCCCCCCCCCCCACCTCAAGCCATCCCTCCCCCCCCCCTTTTAATTGCTGATTACAAAACGATCTTTAAAAGTGCAGATTTTATGGCGGTGGAAAATTTGTTTGTTTGTTTATTTGTTTGTTTGTTTGTTTGTTTGTTTGTTTGTTGTTTTCTATTTTGAGGAGAGGGTCAAATGTTTCTCACGGAGATATGACCCACTGGAAGACTGACTCATAATTTCTGTTTCAATGTCAATGATAGACTCCCTTAAATGCCGAAGAGAGAGAGGGGAGAGAGAGAGAGAGAGGGAGACACAGAGAGAGAGAGAGATATACAAGAGAGATGGGGAGGAAAGGAGGAGGAAGAGACAGTGAGAGAAAACGAAAGAGAGGAGAGAGAGGGTGGAAGAAACACAGACAGGCAGACAGTGAGACAGACAGATGGTAAGAGAGAGAAAAGAGAGAGAGAGAGAGAGAGAGAGAGAAGGGGGATGGATAGGATGGAGGTGGGAAGAGATAGTGAGAGATAAAGACAGAGAGGGTAAGAGCGAGAGAGATGGAGAGAGAGAGAGAGAGAGAGGAGGGAGGTAGAAAGTCGGCAGACAGACAGAGACAGAGAGACAGAGAGAGACAGGGAAAAAACGAAGACAGAGAGAAGAAGAGAGAGAGAGAGAGAGAGAGAGAGAGAGAGAGAGAGGGAGACAGACAGACAGACAGACAGACAGACAGACAGACAGACAGAACGGCAGTGGCAATGATGCTCTATTTTCCAAAAGGCGTCGAATCAAAAGTAAAGAAGAGAGTAAAGGCAGCATTAAGGAAAAACAAGGGAAGCGGAAACCAAGTCAGCTTATGCAATGTTGAAAGTAGCTGAACAAAGCCCATAAAATATCAAACATATCATAAACTGGCAAATACTAGTAAATGATACAATACCAAACAAAACGTAAATTGACAAATAGTATTAAAGTATACAATATCAAACAACTTATCAACGGACAAATACTATCAAATTATACATTATCAAATAAATCATAAATTCCAAATACTATCAGTTTATACAATATCCAAAAAAAAATCATATACAGATAAATAGTATCAAATTATGCAATATCAAACAAACTATGTATTGACAAATAATATCAAATTATACAATATCAAACAAATCATAAATTGACAAATAGTATCACATCAAACAATATAAAAAAAATAATCCATTGACAAATACTATCGAATTATAAAATATCAAACAAATCATAAATGGACAAATAGTTGCAATTTATACGATATCAAAGAAAGCATAAATTGTCAAATATTATCAATTTATACAATACTGAACAAATCATAAATAGACAAATAGTATCAAATTATACACTACCGAACAAATCATAACTTGACAAATATTGTAATGTATACAATACCAAACAATCATGAATTGACAAATACTATCAGTTTATACAAAACCAAACAAATCATAAATTGACAATACTATGAAATTACACAATACCAAACAAATCATAAACTGACAAATACTATCAATTTATACACTACCAAACAAATCATAAATGTACAAATTCTATCATTATACAATGTCAAACAAATCATAAATTGACAGTTACTATAAAATTATACATTACCGAACAAATCATAAATGGATAAATAGCAATAGTATACATAGTATCAAACACATCATAAATTAACAAATACTATCAAATTATACAAACCGAACATGTCATAAATGGAGAAATAATATCAAATCGTACAACATCAAACAAATCATAAATTGACAAATACTATCAAATTATACAATACCAAACTCATCATAATGACAAATACTATCAATTTAAACCATATCAAACAAACCCTAAACTGACAAATATGATCAAACTATATGATACAAAAAACAAGTTGTAAATGGACAAACAGCATCAATTTATGCAATCTCAAACGCATCATAAATTGACAAATACTATCAAATTATAAAATACTGAACACATCATAATGACAAATACTATCAGTTTATACCATATCAAACAAACCATAAATTGACAAATACTCTCAGATTATACAGGACCAAACAAATAATGAATGGAGAGAAAGTATCAATTTCTACAATATAAAAAAAAATCATAAATGGACCAATACTATCAAATTATACAATATCAAACAAATCATTAATAGACAAATACTATCAAATTATACAATACCAAACAAATCATGAATGGACAAATAGTATCAATTTATACAAAATCAAACACATTATACATTGACAAATAGAATCAAATTAAACACAATCAAACAAATCATAAATTGACAAACATTACAATTTGTACAATATACTGTCATTATACAACATCAAACAAATTATAAATCGACAAATCCTATCACTTTATACAATATCAAACAAATCATAAATTGACAAATACAATCAAATTATACAATACCAAACAAACCATAAATTGACAAATGTCATCAATTTATACAAAATCAAACAAACCATAAATTCACAAACTATCAAATTATACAATATCAAACAAATCATAAATGGGCACAAACTATCAAATTATACAATACCAAACAAACCATAAATTCACAAACTATCAAATTATACAATATCAAACAAATCATAAATGGGCAAACAGTATCAAATTATACAATACCAAACAAATCATAAATTCACAAACTATCAAATTATACAATACCAAACAAACCATAAATTCACAAACTATCAAATTATACAATATCAAACAAATCATAAATGGGCACAAACTATCAAATTATACAATACCAAACAAACCATAAATTCACAAACTATCAAATTATACAATATCAAACAAATCATAAATGGGCACAAACTATCAAATTATACAATACCAAACAAACCATAAATTCACAAACTATCAAATTATACAATATCAAACAAATCATAAATGGGCAAACATATCAAATTATACAATACCAAACAAACCATAAATTCACAAACTATCAAATTATACAATATCAAACAAATCATAAATGGGCAAACAGTATCAAATTATACAATACCAAACAAACCATAAATTCACAAACTATCAAATTATACAATATCAAAACAAATCAAATGGGCAAACAGTATCAAATTATACAATACCAAACAAACATAAATGCACAAATATCAAATTATACAATACCAAACAAACATAAATCACAAACTATCAAATTATACAATATCCAAACAAATCATAAATGGGCACATAATATCAAATTATACAATACCAAACAAACCATAAATTCACAAACTATCAAATTATACAATATCAAACAAATCATAAATGGGCACAAACTATCAAATTATACAATACCAAAAAAATACAAAACACATTAAAATCAAACAAACTATAAATTAAATACAATTATCATCAAACAAATCATAAATGGGCAAACAGTATCAAATTATACAATACCAAACAAACCATAAATTCACAAACTATCAAATTATACAATACCAAACAAAAAATCAATGGGCAAACAGTATCAAATTATACAATACCAAACAAAAAATCAATGGGCAAACAGTATCAAATTATACAATATCAAACAAATCATAAATGGGCACATAGTATCAAATTATAACAATACCAAACAAACCATAAATTCACAAACTATCAAATTATACAATACCAAACAAATCATAAATGGGCACATAGTATCAAATTATACAATACCAAACAAACCATAAATTCACAAACTATCAAATTATACAATATCAAACAAATCATAAATGGGCAAACAGTATCAAATTATACAATACCAAACAAACCATAAATTCACAAACTATCAAATTATACAATACCAAACAAAAAATCAATGGGCAAACAGTATCAAATTATACAATACCAAACAAATCATAAATGGGCACATAGTATCAAATTATACAATACCAAACAAACCATAAATTCACAAACTATCAAATTATACAATATCAAACAAATCATAAATGGGCAAATAGTATCAAATTATACAATACCAAACAAACCATAAATTCACAAACTATCAAATTATACAATACCAAACAAAAAATCAATGGGCAAACAGTATCAAATTATACAATACCAAACAAATCATAAATGGGCACATAGTATCAAATTATACAATACCAAACAAATCATAAATGGGCAAACAGTATCAAATTATACAATATCCAACAAATCATAAATGGGCAAACAGTATCAAATTATACAATATCAAACAAATCATAAATGGGCACATAGTATCAAATTATACAATACCAAACAAATCATAAATGGGCACATAGTATCAAATTATACAATATCCAACAAATCATAAATGGGCAAACAGTATCAAATTATACAATATCAAACAAATCATAAATGGACAAATATCATCAATTTACACAATATCAAAAAAAAAAAAAAGTTAAATTGACAAAATATTATCAATTTATACAATATCAAATAATAAATGGACAAATATCAAATTATATAAATCAAGCAAATCATAAATTGACAAATATCATCAATACCTAACATATCATAAATGGACAAATAGTATCAAATTAAATCAACAGGATGAGAGTACAATGAAGAGAAAGAAATTTAGTATTCAAATGCAGAAAGATAACTTAAAACCAGGATACAAATGATAACGGACATAGTAATGAGCTTGACAAAAGGCTTTAATGGCACAATCTATGTACATCTAGAAAAGGAGTTTCGACAAGGACAATTATTCATGTTATTTCAAACGTATATTTGTTAAGCAGTAGGGATTTCGACAAGGACAAATATTTGTTATTTCAAGCAGATATTTGTGTGTAGCAGTAGGGATTTCGATAAGGACAAATATTCATGTCATTTCAAGCAGTAGGGGTTTCGATAAGGACAATTATTCACATTATTCCAAGCAGATATTTGTGAAGTCTCCTTTCCTGCAGGAAGCTGGTGCATAGGGTGAAGGAATTAAAGGATTAAGTTTTTGCTTTGCTGACCTGGTTGACAATGCAGGACGCTGGTAGACAGGGAGCTGGAGTCAAAGGGTTAAAGCTGTTTAATGATATACAGTACTTGGTACTAATAGGAAAAAACAAGCAACCTTTATAGGCCGTTTTTGAGGAAAGGGGAATTAGAGCACATGGTCACAACAGAAAAGCTGGAGGGAAAGAGAAACACCAGGTAAACCCAGGGAAAACAATATTGGACGGACTTGCAGGTGGCTGAGGATAGAGAGGGTGGAAGATGTTACCTGCGGCGACAAGGGATAGATACATATGGAGGGCCATGATCGCCAACGCCGTGCGGCATGGCACATGATGATGATGATGATGATGATGATGATGAGGTACACTTGGTATTGGTGGACAACTATTCCAGAGAGATACAGACCAGAAAAGGAGATGCTTTGTTTGGTGATATGTCTAATTTTGGTCTTGCAAAGATAATGGTTGTGTTTTGAGTGTGTGTAGTGTGTTTGACATGCATAGGATGATTAGTTTTGCTAAATATTTGGGGGGGGATCTTTGATAACCTTGTACATTTGTACGCTTTTGTTGTAGGCCTACTTTATTTTTTTTTCATTGGTAACATTCACACGCGCACAGACAGACACAGATACAGACAGACAGACAGACAGACACACACACACACACACACCACACACACACACACACACAACACACACACACACACACACACAACAACACACACTATAATTTTTTTTTGTTTGTTTGTTTGTTTTTTTTTGTTTGTTTGTGCGTTTAGTAATCTTCGGTCTGTGGTTAGGGAGCCTCTCTCTCTCTCTCTCTCTCTCTCCCTCACACCACACACACACACACACACACACACACATCACACACACACACACACACACAACCACACACACAACACACACACACACACAACACACACACACACACACACATACATACACACACACACACAACACACACATACTGATTTGTCTTCGTTTGTTTGTTATTTATTTGTTTGTTTGTTTGTTTGTTTGTTTGTTTGAGTGTTTAGTAATTTTCGGTCTGTAGTTGGGGAGTTCACACACACACACACACACACACACACACACACACACACACACACACACACACACACACACACACACACACACACACACCGGCCCACACACACACACACAAACACACATACTGATTTTTCTTTGTTTGTTTATCTGTTTGTTTTTGTTTGAGTGTTTAGTAATTTTCGGTCTGTAGTTAGGGAGCTCTCTCTCTCACACACACACACACACACACGCACGCACGCACCACACACACACGCACGCATGCACAAACGTGCTACAGCTGCACAATCTGCACGTGGAATTACTTGTCCATCACGTGAATTCGTATCACCCTGAGTTTGATTTTTTTCAGCTGTCGGACTTTCAAACTTCAATCACATTTGAGCTCTGCCACAACTAGTGCCAGCAGTGAAAAGAAACCAGTGCTGTTATTTACTTACTATTTATTCAGGCATTTATATTTATTTATTGGACCATTTAGAAGTGTCAACGGGCGATTGAAAAGGCCCAAAGCGGAAATCAAATCAGCTAATACATCAACTCTGTGAACTTTGGACAGGTTACGGGTAAGTATCTTTCTTTAAACGTATTTTAGACTTGCAAGGTTAATATAATGGAGGACATGACATTTTAACGTTGTCTTTTTATTTTACCTGAGTCACGGTGAGTGTCGTTTTTAACGTGGTGTTAGCCCTGATATGGCTCTAGTAGTCGGCTGGGCTATAGGCAATATGAACCTGAACCTGAAAGAAATATATCTTCTTTCGAAGTACGTTATAACCCTCATGTCCTGATTTTTACACTGGCTGTTGGCTCTGTTGATAGGTCCGTCGACTAAATATCTAGTGTCTCGAGTTCAATCCCGGTGGATAACTTAAAAACTGGCCTGTTTGTTGCTCATCTTAATGTTTCAGAAACAGTTATGGCGCTAGACTTAGGACTTATAACTGGGTACATGTATTAAGTGCATTTTTGGCTCTAGGGAGGTGGGATATGCAGAAGCAATTTGCGGAAATTTATGCCTTTATGTATGCTTAAATTCGTATTCACGTGTTTTTTTTAAATCCCCTGTGCGATAAATTGGACGGAGTGGTCAACACCAGGGGCATGTCCTTAGATTATGTGCGCGAATGCATTAATATTTGTACTTAATTTTCTTTTTTCTTTTGTATGTTTTGAAGCGGTTATAGCCCTGATATGGCTCTACGCAGTCGTCTGGGCTTTAAACACAATAACAATACCTCCCTCCTTCCCCATTTAAAGAACTAACCATCACGTAAGGAGTTTGCGCAGGTTCAGGGAATAGGATCGGATAATTGCTGCCAGATTCTGGTGGAGCGTATATGGAATTGTCTGAGTGCAATGAATTCATCTTGAAACTCCAAACTTTATAACGCTGATCACCCCCCCCCCCCCCCCCCCGTGGGGATGCCGGAGACTTTCAATAATAAATATCCCCACCTTCTGGAAATTCTGTGCTGCAAATTTCCTCATCTCTCTTTTTTGTCTTGTTCCTTTACTTTCGGTTATTTCTTCTATCATTTCCTGCCTTGCTGGTCCATTCACCTGTATGTGTTCGATAAAGTCTTACGTACTCTCTTAAGATTGATAATTGGGTGCATGCAGTAAGTGTATTTTTGGCTCTAGGGAAATGACATATGCGGAAGCAATTAAAGTTAATTTAAGCCTGTTTTTATATATGTTTTAATGTCCTTAGTTATGGTTAAATTTGTATTAATGTATGATTTTTAAACACATTGTGCGATAAATTGGACGGAGTGGTCAGTACCAGGGGCATCTATAATATAATATTACAATATTTATAGCGCGAATCTTGAAATCAATAAGCGCATCTGCATAGATTATGTGCGTGAATGCGTCGTATATGTACTTAAATTTCTTCTCCCTAATTTTTTTCCTGTTGAAGTATTGTACTAATGTATTGAAACGGTTGTAGCGATATGCTGTACGCAGCTGACCGGGCTTTAAATTAATAAATAACAATAACAAAGCTGATCAACCTAGGATACAAGAAACCCAGATTTCATTACTGATTGTGTCTGCCCTCCCATTTCTATTATACCTTTGTGGTGGTCTGATTGCTAGTCTTTAGATGAGATAATAAACTTAAGTGCCGTGCACAGTATACATCTAGCGCACGTAAAAGATCATACGGTAATAAAAGAAATGCATCTGTTAAAAATCTGTAGAAAAATGTGGTTCATGAATAAACAAAAAATACACTATAAAAATGTGACAACGCACTTCGGTGATTTCCTTTCCCCGGAA
The DNA here is from genome assembly GCA_030674185.1 of Monoplex corrugatus. Taxonomy (NCBI): domain Eukaryota; kingdom Metazoa; phylum Mollusca; class Gastropoda; order Littorinimorpha; family Ranellidae; genus Monoplex; species Monoplex corrugatus. The sequence goes on along the minus strand of JAPXFY010000023.1, from coordinate 32,533,610 downwards.
GGAGCGGCCCATTTATCGCATGGGAAACCTTGAAATTCGTTGTGAACAACAAAACGTCACAATCCAGCCCAGTTCGGAGTTCAGTCCATCAAGTATATCAATATCTGAAACAGTGCGCCTTTTCAATTCCAGGCACAACTAGCACAAGACCAAAATATCGTGAACCATGATTATTACCGTTTTTATGCAGAACAGTGCGCCTTTTTAATTCCAGGCACAACAAGCACAAGACCAAAATATTGTGAACCATATATTTTGTATTTTCATCCAGCACAATGCGCCTTTTAAATCCCAGGCACAACAAATATATGACCAGAATATTGTGAATCATGATTATTGTTATACATTCTGATAAAAGTTCCTGTGTCCACAGAAATGTGACAGACTGTATCCTCCTTCACTGTGCCTTCGTGGACAAAAAGCCCCGCACATCCAGTACCCGTGTCAACACCCCCAAGACACAAGGCGTCATTTACACCTTTTTCCACCGTCTGGTCCATCTCGTCCGATCTTCATGATGACCCGGTAAGTAACTAGACCAACACTGAAAACTGGGGGGTGGGTGGGATGGGATGGATAGAGGAAGGGGGAGGGGTTGCGAAAGGAGGAAATGAGGTGATAAGGATTTCAACTTTTCTAGGGACCAGCATTGTGATGGCTGTGCCAGTCTATTCTCCATCTGATGGACTGACTCAGCCCAATACATCGTTGGCATCTAGAACACTGAAGATCCTTCCCTCCTCTGTTCTGAGTCGGCCTGTGTATGTCCTTCAGGGCCTTGAGATCTCCTTGTTCTGTTTGTGCCATGATATCCTTGGTCTTCCTCTTTCGCGTTTTCCTTCGTGCAAAAAAGTGGCAGAATGGTTAAGACGTTCGCCTGCCAATAATTAAAATCGCGGCTCCAGGGTTCATTTACCGTAACAGGCGTTGTCTTTTCTCCTTAGCTTGACCGGAAAATCGAACTGGACGTCTAGCCCTTCGGAAGGGGACGAAAAAACGAATCGAACTCGTATGCCTTCTGGCATGCGCACCCTAAAGAATCCACGGCAGTTGAAAGTCGTGAAGAGCAGGACATTCGCCCGGCTGACATGGAAAAACAACTGTCGGTATTGGAGATAAAGGCTCACTTCTCAGTTCCCTTCCCTTGAGACCCAATTAGTCTTATTGCCTTTCTGGGGTCTTGGTGGAAAAAAAGTGACAGAGAAGACAACTTGGGTCAAGGGTCATTTGTCGAACTGGCTTGAGTGCACTCTTAGCATGTGTGTGTGTGCGTGTGTGTTACGTACGTGCGTGCGTGCGTGTGTGTGAATGCATGCATGCGTGTATGTGTGTGAGTGCGTTCGCGTGTATGCGTGGCGTGTGTGTGTGCGTGCGTGTGTGCGTGCGTGCGTGTGTGTGCGTGAGACAGAAGATGACCGGCTTGGGTCAGGGGTCACACGCCCTAATCCTGTCCTGTTCCCCACCCCACCCACCACCCCAGTTTGCGTGTGTTCGTGCCCTGGAGGTTTGGTCGTTGTTGGCGATTGCTTTGGTGAATGATGAGAGGGCGTGCCTTGATTTGATTCTTGAATGAAGATTTGGCGCCTTACTGTTACATTTTTTCCATTATGTCCAGTGAAGGGCAGTCTGGATAGTGTGATTCTGCCGTCTTCGAGTAGTTACTGGTTGGAGATGGTGTTAGGCCAGATGATTCCTCTGATTCTTCAAACAATTTCTTGTATATAGCGTTGACAGCTTGATAAGGTCGCTCTGTGTCATCCTCCATTATTCTGAAACTTAAAATGGGGTGAAAAGGAGATAGATTTAGGGGAATGATCAATGCCGGGAGCATATCTTTAGATTAGTATGCACAGGCATTGTTATCTGTACTTAAATTTCCTTTCCATTTTTTTGTCAGGGTATCGAGATGTGTACATGTTGCTACGGTTGTAGCACTGATACAGTTCTGCGCAGGCAGCTGGGCTTTAAACAGTAATAATTATTGTAATAAACGGAGATGCTGTAAGCAGCAATTATTTCGGGCATGTTGAACATCTGCGCCAGCAAAAGTTTAATTGGCAAAAGAAAACACCCTTAGGTAACCAAAAATATATGCATATAGATATAACAAAGGGAGGTGGCGCCGTACGATGGCGATGTGCTTTGTGTTGAAAAACCTGCGGCAGCAAATTAGTTTTCAATGGCAAAAGAAAGCACCCTTAGTTAAGCAACAATACATGCATACAGATATAACAAAGGGAGGTGGCGCCGTGCGATGGCGATGTGCTTTATCCATGAAGGTCAATCCCCAGTTCACGTGGTAAAACTGCTTTACGTCCAAAAACAATGAACCCAATGCCATCCAATCCAATCCAATCCAGTCTAGTTTGTTCGATCAAAGCGACGAGAAAATTGTCCAACTGAGATTTTCTTTCTTGTTGTGAAATGTTAGTTATACAGCACAAAATGGTACATCCTTCAAAACGGAAATAGCCCCTAATTTGAGTGCAGTGACCTGAAATGCTGCTTAAGTTTCCAGAACACTTATCTATTTCCTTTTGAATCTGTTCCAGATTCGTGCGACTGTGCAACAGTTCAGAGACTAATAAGCTTGTTTGTATATTAAGTGCGTATGACCAGTTGTCTGTTTTGATTGTTTTTCCGGTGTGTGCATGTGTTTTTGTTTTCATATGAGTTTTCCACACGATTTTGCCAGAGGCAGTTCTTTTGTCGCCCGTCTATCGACATGTCTAAGCATGCATCCACTGTCTACCTTGTATGTCTGTATCCATTTACATTAAATCATTTGGACTTTTTAATTTTTTATGTCTATTTATGTATTTTGTGTAAGTCTTTGCACATACAATGTTGGTCTCACATTGTTGCAGTTTGCCCCTAATGACCTCACGCCAGACAGTAGCGTACGCTCTGCATCGTAAAAAGCGGCAGCAGCAGCAGGAAGATCAAAACCAAGTAAGTCTTCCATTGTACATGTTATAGAAACCAGAAAAAAACAAAGGAGAAACAAACAAGAAAACAAGAAAAACTAAAAACACGTGAAAAAATATGTAACATAAAAAGAAAGAACAAAAAGATGAAGAGGAAACGAAAAAGACAAGGGAACACGAACAAGAAAGGCAAAAACAAGGACAACGAGAAAAATAGAAGAGGGTGAAAACGACATGAACACAACAAGAACAACAGATACGACATGAAACTGAGCGAGAAGAAAAGGAACAATCACAAAGCTTGCACTGTAAAACAAAACACAAAACCAAAATTAAAACAAAAACACACAAACAAGTAGAGAAACACACAAAACAAGAAGAAAAGCCGACCAATACGCAATATAAAGAAACTCCATGATTGTTATCATTACGCAGTTGAAAACAACAGCCAGAACAGGAACAACATAGAGAAACAGAAATGGAAACAAAAACAGTGGCAGCAAGCAAACCAAGAGAACAGCAAGAGCAGAAACGATGAGAAGCAGAACGACAACAAACAGAAAAAGGACAATCAATGATTACAACAGCGACAAAAACACCACCAGAAACACTCCATGAACAGCATGAAGAAGAAGAGTAAAAGGGGAAAAATCGAGGATAAGTACATCAAGAACAATTATACCAATACGAGGAGGATCAAAGAAGCTAGAAAAAGGAAAACAAAAGCGAAATAAAGCATTGAGGCCAAAGGCAGAACGAGCATAAACTAGGCAATAAAATTAAACGCGAAAACAACAAAGACAAGTAGACCATGATTAATAAATCTACCAACAAAACGGAATAAGAAAACAAAAGAAAGAGGAATGTATGATCAAGAAAACAAGGAGGAAACGAACAAAACGGGAGAACTAAGACATGGCAAGAACTGAAACAAAAACCTGCAAGAACTGAAACAAAAACCTAAGAACACGATAACAAACAAAACCACGAAACAAAAAGAAGGGAAACAAAGAACCAAAAAGAATAGAAGAAACATTTGGCAGAAATGCAAAAGAAAGCCAAGAACAGAAAAAAACAAAGAAATAAGTAAATGGAACAAGAAGACAGTGAAAAACATGGGACAAGACAAATGAAAGAACTGGAATACAGATGAAGACAAAAGGCAAAAAGGGCAAGTAAAACAAACTTGACTCCACAATCGAAAATAACCGAAACATACACGAAAACACAGAGCAAACCAAAGTACACAAAAACCCAAGCCTCATTCCTCCCCCCCCCCCCCCCAAAAAAAAAAATAAATGTCAAGAAAAAGAGGAACGACAACAAAGAGGACGAAAACAAAGATCAAGAAGAAAGAAAGGTAGAAGAGCAAAAACCTGACATCATGGAGTACACTATCATTATAACATTATCAGCAAATGCCAGTGTCGCAACGCCACAACACCAACAGGAACAGGAAGAAGAAAATACAAAGCAGAACTAATACAAGATAAACACAAACAAAACAGGAAAACAAGAACAACAAGAACAAAACGAAGCCTTACAGCACCAAGACCGCCAACATGAACAAGAAAAGACAAATTTAAAAAGTTGAACAAAAACAAAACGACGACGAGAACAACAACGAGAACAACAACAACAATAACAACAAGAACAACGAGGAGAACAACAGCAACAACGACGACAACAACAACGAGAACAATTACAACAACGAGAACAACGACGAGAACAACAACGAGAACAACAACAACGAGAACAACAACAACGAGAACAACACAAACAACGAAAAAAAACAGCAATGAGAACAACAACGAGAACAACGAGAGCGAGAAAACGAGAATAACAACAACGAGAACAACAACTACGAGAACAACAACGAGAAGAACAACGACGACAAGGAGAAGAACGACGACAAGGAGAAGAACGACAACGAGAACAACGACGACAACGCGAAGAACAAAATGACGAGAAGAATATCGAGGACGACAACGAGAACAAAAACAAGACAACGAGAACAAGAAGAACGATAACAACGAGAACAACAACGAGAACAACTACCAGAACAACGAGAACAACTACCAGAACGAGAACAACTACCAGAACAACGAGAACAACTACCAGAACAACGAGAACAACAACGAGAACAACAAATACAACGAGAACAACAAATGCAACAACCAGAACAAACAAATACAACAACGAGAACAACAAATACAACGAGAACAACAAATGCAACGAGAACGAGAACAACAACGAGAACAACAACAGAGAACAACAAACAACGAGAACAACAAAAACAACGAGAACAACAAATACAACGAGAAAACATCAACGAGAAACAACAACGAGAACAACAAGAACAACAAAGAGAACAACAACGAGAACAACAAAGAGAACAACAACGGAAACAACGAGAACACTAACAACGAGAACAACACCAAAACGAGAACATCAACAACGAGACAACAAACAACGAGAACAACAACAAGAGAAAACGAGAACAACAACGAGAACGAACAACGAGAACAACGACAACGAGAACAACAACGAGAACAATAATAACAGCAACAACGACAACAACAGCAACGAAAACAACGAGAGCAAAACCAACGAGAACAAGAACAACGAGAACACCAAAAACGAGAACAACAAGAACAAAGACGAGAGCAACAACGAGAACAACAACAGCAACGAGAACAAGGATAACAAGAGCAACAACGAGAGCAAAACCAACGAGAACAACAAGAACAAAAACGAGAACAACAAAGAAAACGACGAACACGAGTACAACGAGAAGAACAATGAGAACAAGAACGAGAACAGCAACAACGAGAACACAACGAGAACAACAAAAACGAGAACAACAACAACAGTGACAACGAGAAGAACAGGGGCGACAACAAGAAGAACAACAACTAGAAGAACAACGACGACAACAAAAACAGCAACGACAACAATGACGACAAAGAGAACAACGAGAACACCTAGAACAACACCGAGAACAATAACGAGAACAACAGCAAAGAGAACGAGTACAACGACAACAAGGACGAGAACAACAACGGCGAGAACAACAATGACGAGACCAACGACAACGAGAATAACAACGACGAGAAACAACGAGAACAACAGCAACGAGAACAAGGATAACAACAAGAACAACAACGAGAGCAAAACCAACGAGAAACAACAACAACAAGAACAACAAAAACGAGAACAACAACGAAAATGAGTACAACGAGAACAATGAGAACGAGAACAACAACGAGAACACAACGAGAACAAAACCGAGAACAACGAGAACGACAACGAGAACAACAACAGTGACAACGAGAAGAACAGGGGCGACAACGAGAACAGCAACTAGAAGAACAACGATGACAACAAAAACGGCAACGACGACAACGACAACAACGACGACAAAGAGAAGAAGAACGAGAACACCGAGAACAACACCGAGAACAACACCGAGAACAACGAGAACAATAGCGAGAACAACAGCAAAGAGAACGAGTACGACAACAAGGACGATAACAACGAGAACAACAACGACGAGAACAACAATGACGAGACCAACAAACAACGAGAACAACAAAAAGGACAACGAGAAGAACAATAAGAACAACGAGAAGAACAACGACGATAACAAAGAACAACGACGACGGCAGCGAGAAGAACAATGATGACAACAAGAACAACAAGGACAACGAGAAGAACAACGATGACAACGCGAAGAACGACAACGCGAAGGAGAAAGGACAACTAAAACAACGAAAAAACAACTACGACAAAGAGAACAACTACAACGAGAACTACAGTGAGAAGAACAACGAGAACAGCAACAACGAGAACAACGAGAACGACAACGAGAACAAGGACGAGAACGAGAACAAGGACAACGAGAAGAAAAACAAGAACAACGACGACGACGAGAAGAACAACTACAAAGAGAACACCGACAACGAGAACAACAACGAGAGCAACAACAACAACAACGAGAAGAACAACGAGAACAACGACAACGAGAACAACGACGACAACGAGAAGAACAACGACGACAACGAGAAGAACAACGATGACAACGAGAACTACAACAAGAACAACTACTACGAGAAGAACAACTACGACAACGATAAGAACGACAACGAGAACATCGACTACAACGAGAAGAACAACAACGACGACAATAACGACAACGAGAAGAACAACGACGACGACAACAACGAGAAGAACAACGACGACAACTACGACAACGTGAAGAACAACGACGACGACAATAAGAAGAACAATGACAACAAGAACAATGACAACGAGAACAACGGCATTGAGAACAACAAAGAGAACAAGAACGAGAAAACGAGAACAATAACAACGAGAACAACAACGAGAAGAACTACAAGTAGAACAACAACGACGACAATGAGAACAACGACAACGAGAAGAAAAACAAGGACATCAACGAGAAGAACAACGATGACAACGTGAACAAGGACAACGAAAACAAAGACAACTAGAACAACAAGGACGACAACGAGAAGAACAAGGACGACAACGAGAAGATTAAGGACAACGAGAACATCGACAAACGAGAACAACAAGGACGACAACGAGAACAACAACAACGAAAAGAACAAAAAGGACGACAACGAGAACAACAAGGACAACGAGAAGAACAACGACAATGAGAAGAACAACCACGACAACGAGAACAACCACGACAACGAGAAGAACAACCACGACGACGAGAACGAGAAGAACGATAACAACGAGAATAACAACAACGAGAACAACAGCGAGAACAACTACGAGAACAACAACGAGAACAATAACAACGAGAACAACAAAGAGAACAACAAAGAAAACAACAGCAACGAGAACAACAAATACAACGAGAAACAACAAAAAAGAGAACGAGAACACCAACGAGAAAAACAACTAGAACAACGAGAACAACAGCAGCGAGAACAGCAACATTAACGAGAGCAATGGCAAGGAGAACAATGGCAAGGAGAACAACGGCAAGGAGAACAAGAACAACGAGAGCAAAACCAACTAGAACAACAGCGAGAATAACAAAAACAAAGAACAACGAGAACAAAAACGAAAACAAAAACGAGACGCGAAAACAAAAACGAGACGAACGAGAACGAGAACAAGAACGAGAACAACAAAAACGAGAACAAACAACGATGACAACGAGAACAACGATGACAATGAGAACAACTACAACAACGCGAAGAACGACAACACGAAGGAGAACGACTACAACAACTACGACAACGAGAATAACATCAACGAGAAGAACAACGACGACAACGAGAAGAGCAACGACGATATCGAGAAGAACGACGATTACAGAAGAACAACAACGACAACTACGACAACGAGAAGAACGACAACGACTACGACAACGAGAAACACAGACAACTACGATAAAAAGAACAACGACGACAACTACAACGAGAAGAACAACGACGACAACAAGAACAACGACAACGAGAAGAACAGCAACAAGAACAACGATAACGAGAACAACAAGGACGACAACGAGAAGAAAAACGACAACAAGAACGACGACAACTACAAAGAGAACAACACCGACAACGAGAAGAAGAACGAGAGTAACGACAACGAGAAGAACGACGACAACGAGAACTGCAACGAGAAGAACGACAACTACGACAACGAGAAGAACGACGACAACGAGAAGAACAACAAAGACAATAACGACGACGAGAACAACAACGACCACCACAACAACAACGAGAACAACTACAACGAGAAGAACGACGACAACGAAAAGAATAACAATGACAACGAGAAGAACAACGACGATGACGACGAGAAGAACGACAACGAAAAGAACGAGAAAAACAACTACAACGCAAAGAATAACATCGAGAAGAGCAACGACGACAACGAGAAGAACAACGATTACAGCTACAGCGAGAAGAACAACGACGACAACTACGACAGCGAGAAGAATAACGACTACAAGACTACGACAACGAGAACAACGACGACAACGAGAACAACGACGACAACGACTACAACGAGAAACACAACGACAACTACGACAAAGAGAAGAACAACGACAACTACGAGAAGAACGACAACGAGAAGAACGACGACAAAGAGAATAACAACGACAATAACAACGAGAAGAACGACCACAACAACAACGAGAAGAACAAGTACGACAACGAGAAGAACAACGACGACCAATAACAACAAAAAAACAATGACAACGAGAAGAACAACGACGACGACTACGAAAAGAACAACGACGAGAACAACGACGACACGAGAACACCGACGACAAGGCGAAGAACAACGACAACGCGAAGAACAACAGCGACGACAACGAGAAGAGCAACGACGATAACGAGAAGAACGACGATTACAGAAGAACAACGACGACAACTACAACGAGAAGAACGACAACGACTACGACAACGAGAAGCACAAAGACAACTACGATAAAAAGAACAACTACAACGAGAAGAACAACGACGACAACGAGAACAACGACAACGAGAAGAACAGCAACAACAAGAACAACGATAACGAGAACAACAGCGACGAAAACAACAAGGACGACAACGAGAAGAAAAACGACAACAAGAACGACAACTACAAAGAGAACAACACCGACAACGAGAAGAACAACGAGAGCAACGACAACGAGAAGAACGACAACGAGAACAACTACAACGAGAACTGCAACGAGAAGAACAACTACGACAACGAGAAGAACGACGACAACGAGAAGAACAACAAAGACAATAACGACGACGAGAACGACCACCACCACAACAACGAGAACGAAACTACGACAACGAGAAGAACAACGACGACAACGAAAAGAATAACGATGACAACGAGAAGAACAACGACGACGACGACGACGACGACGACGAGAAGAACGACAACGAAAAGAACGAGAAAAACAACTACGACAACGCAAAGAATAACATCGAGAAGAGCAACGACGACAACGAGAAGAACAACGATTACAGCTACAGCGAGAACAACGACGACAACTACGACAGCGAGAAGAATAACGACTACAACGATTACAACGAGAACGACGACAACAACGACTACGACAACGAGAAACACAACTACGACAAAGAGAAGAACAACAACGACGACAACTACGAGAACAACAACAACGAGAAGAACAACGAGAATAACGACAATAACAACGAGAAGAACAACGACCACAAACAACAACGAGAAGAACAAGTACGACAACGAGAAGAACAACGACGACAACAACAACAAAAAAAACAATGACAACGAGAAGAAACAACGACGACAACGAAAAGAACAACGACGAGAACAACGACGACAACTACAACGAGAACACCGATGACAAGGCGAAGAACGACAACGCGAAGAACAACGACGACGACGAGAAGGACGACGAGAACAACCACAACTACGACAACGAGAAGAACAACTACGACAAAGAGAACAACTACGACAACGCGAAGAACAACAGCGACGACAACGAGAAAAACGACGACGACAACGAGAAGAACAACGAGAAAAACAACGATTACAACTACAACAAGAACAACTACGACAATGAGAACAACAACGAGAAGAACAACGAGAAAGACAACGACAACGAGAAGAACAAGAACGACGACAACGAGAAGAACAACGACAACGAGAAGAACAACGACGACAACGAACAGAAAAACGGCGACAACAAGAACAAGAGGAACGACGACGAGAACAACTACAAAGAGAACAACACCGACAACGAGAAGAAAACGACAATGAGAACAACTACAACGAGAACAACTAAAACGAGAAGAAAATCGACAACTACGACAACGAATAAAACGACGAGAAGAACGACAACGAGAAGGACTACAACGAGAAGAACAACGACGACAACAACAACGACGACAACAACAACGACGACAACAACAACGAGAAGAACACAGACAACTACGAGAATGAGAAGAACAACAACTACAACGAGAAGAACACGACCAACTACGACAACGAGAAGAAGAACAACAACAAGGAAAACAACTTCGACAACAAAAGGACAACGGGAAGAACAACAAGGACGACAACGTGAAGAAGAACAACAACGAGAAGAACGACGACAACGAGAACAACAAGGACGACAACGAGAAGAACAAGGACAACGAAAAGAACGACGACGACGAGAACAACTACAACAAGAACAACACCGACAAGGAGAAGAACAACGACAACGAGAACATCACGACAACAAGAAGAACAATGACAATCAAGAAGAACAACGACGACAACGAGAACACCGACAACTATGACATCAAGAAGAACAACGATAACTATGACATCAAGAAGAACGACAACTATGACATCAAGAACAACGACGATGACAACTATGACAACAAGAACAACAACGAGAAGAACGACAACTATGACATAAAAAAAACCGACAACTTGATGACAGAAAACAACAATGACAACTATGACATCAAGAACAACAACGACAACTATGACATCAAGAAGAAACAACTATGACATCAAGAACAACACCGACGAGAAACTATGACATCAAGAACACAGACAAACTATGACATCAAGAAGAACAACGACACAACATGACATCAAGAACAACTATGACATCAAGAACACGACAACTATGACATCAAGAACAACTATGACATCAAGAAGAAGAACGACAACTATGACATCAAGAAGAACACGACAACTATGACAAAGAAACGATGAACAACTATGACATCAAGAACAACGACGACAACTATGACATCAAGAAGAGAAGGACGACAACGAGAAGAACGACGACAAACAGACATCAAGAAGAACAAGGACGGACAACGAGAAGAACAACTATGACATCAAGAAGAACAACGACGACAACTATGACATAGTTGTTCTTCTCGTTGTCGTTCTTCTTGATGTCATAGTTGTCGTCGTTCTTCTCGTTGTCGTCCTTCTCTTCTTGATGTCATAGTTGTCGTCGTTGTTCTTGATGTCATAGTTGTCATCGTTCTTTATGTCATAGCTGTCGTCGTTGTTCTTCTTGATGTCATGTTGTCGTTCTTCTTGATGTCATAGTTGTTCTTCTCGTTGTCGTTCTTCTTGATGACATCAAGAAGAACGACAACATGACATCAAGAAGAACAACGACGACAGCTATGACATCAAGAACGACAACTATGACATCAAGAACAACAACGACGACAACTATGACATCAAGAACAACGACAACAACTATGACATCAAGAACAACAACGACGACAACTATGACATCAAGAAGAACGACAACTATGACATCAAGAACAAAACCGACAACTGACATCAAGAACAACTATGACATCAAGAACACTGACGACAACTATGACATCAAGAAGAACGACAACTATGACATCAAGAACAACGATGACAACTGACATCAAGAACAACGACGACAACCATAACATCAAGAAGAACAACGACGACAACCATGACATCAAGAACAACACCGACAACTATGACATCAAGAACAGCAACGATGACAACTATGACATCAAGAACAACGACGACTACTATGACACCAAGAAGAACAACGACGACAACTATGACAAGAAGAACAACTATGACATCAAGAACAACTATGACATCAAGAACAACAACTATGACATCAAGAACGACAACCATGACATCAAGAACAACACCGACAACTATGACATCAAGAAGAACGACAACTATGACATCAAGAACAACGACAACTATGACATCAAGAAGAACAACGACGACAACTATGACATCAAGAACAACGACAACGAGAAGAACGACGACGACAACTATGACAACGGGAAGAACAACGACGACAACGATAATAACGACGACAAATACGAGAATAACATTGACGACAACGAGAACAACGACGACAACTACAACGAGAAGAACAACGACGACGAGAAGAACGACACCTACAACGAGAAGAACAACGACGACAACGAGAACGACGACGACAACGAGAGGAACGACAACGAGAACAAAGACAACGAGAAGAACGACAACGAGAATGACAACGAGAACAACGACAACGAGAAGAATGACAAGGAGGACAACGAGAAACCGAGACGAGAAACCAACGAAACAGAAACCAACGAAACGAAAAACCAACGAGAAACCGAGACGAAAAACCACAAGAATATCGGTGAAAACAAGATCGACCAGTAACAGCCCTTTCCACTCCCAAAATAAACGAATTTGAATATAATACAGTAAAGCAGAAGAACAAGAAGACAGATCAATAACATTAACTACATAACAGCATGGCCCAGCCAATTCAGTCGACGCTTGCAGATGATGATGGTAACTGGGATCTGTTTGCGTCTTGACCTTACATAATCGTTGTCACTGACTTTCCATTTGATGCCTCGAGGTAAAAGGATTCGAGGTTTTTTTTAATTTTTTTTTTATTCTGGCTTGTTTTCAAGTACCACGTTTCACAATTGTACGCTTGACAGAACGTTGGAGTTGTAGAATAGCAATTTTATTTTGAATGAAATTTTCTTCCTTTTCCAGATATAGCTTGTTGACATCTGCAGTCGCTTCTCCCATGTGACAGTTAAGTTCTATAAACATTCTTTTTTTTTTTTTTTTTTATTCGTATTTATTCATCCTTTGGTATTCTTCGTCGGGTAAAGTGTTATTTGCCATACTAACAGCAAAGGCCGAAAGATTTGGTCTTCGCATATGTGTCTCTCTGGAAACCTAGATGCCTGGCAGTTCATTCCTTTTCTCACACTGGACAGAGCAGCAGGGAAGTTTGTGTTTTTCTCTTAATTTTTGTATCTGGTGTTGTTTGTGATCTTACGCCTGACAAAGGCCAGTTGGCCGAAAATTTGCGCCTGTCTTGTCTTGTATGACCTGCTCCCCTCGAATGCAAACTTAGTGAAATGGGGGAAAATCAGATGACCCAGCATGTCCGCTCTGTCAGAAGAAACAAACAGTGGAACATGTCCTAAGCTCTTGCAAAGTAGCGCTAGCCCAAGGAAGGTATACATGGAGGCACAACCAAGTTCTGAAAGTGATCACAGACGTGGTTAGCGAAAAAACCATGACCCCAAACGCACCAATTCCTATGACAACGTTCTACAAAGCAGGAGGGAAACGGGTCTGGCCCGAAATTGCTATGACAACCAGCACATTGCCAAAGGGTCTTCTGGATGGAGCAGTCGACTGGGAGTGTACAGCAGACCTCCCAGAGTGGAGAAATTACCCAGATGTCATCAGCAAGACAGGCATGAGACCAGACATCGCTCTCCACTCTGACTCCTCGAAACAAGTGATTCTGATAGAACTCACTGTGCCATACGAAGGTAGAATGGAAGAAGCACATATCTACAAGACCGAAAAATACGCCGGTCTTGCCAGCACCCTGAAGAAAGCAGGTCTGCGGGTCAAAATCTTCGCCATAGAGGTCGGGGCAAGAGGATTTGTGGGCACCTCCGCTTATGATCTCATGAAACAACTCGCCATTTCTGGGAAGAAGAGGACTAGAGCCCTTAAAGCGATGGCAGAGGCAGCAGAAAGGAGCTCAAGCTGGATCTGGGCAAGGAGGAACCAAAAGTGAACTTTATAAGGATTAAATTCCCTACAGATGATGTGTGCCCCGTTAGCACATTGGTAAAACCGCGTACCGCAGTTCTGAAGCGCAGAATCGCCCAGGTTCGCTCCCCGGCGTGGGGGAAAAAAAAAAAAAAAGACAACAGCAGAAGGGCATCCAGGAGTCATGACCTGGATGTGGCCCGGCCCCCCGAGAGTGTAAGGAGTTCAGGGCCGAAACACTTGTCTAAAGGGGGTTACTTCTCTGAAGACCTTCTGTTGTCTAGCTCTCCCTAGAGTTTCTTTCTATTAAATACGCGTTCTTATTCTTTTTTTCGTATTTTTTATTGTTCATCTTCAGCGTTGTTTTTTCTTTGTATCTAGCAGGGAGGCAGCGGAATCAATACTGTCTGGGACACGGCTAATACCATGCTGGTGGTCCTGCTTTGCCCCTGTATTATCTTGGAGGTCTCAGTGTGTGAACACAGTTCTAGTAATCTTTCTGTGTTACTATCAGTTTGCCTTCAGCTAACGTCGTTGTCCTGTCCAGGTATTTTTGTTCAGATCTTGTGAGTAAGAGGGAGGAAGAAGGAGAACTCGGATGGGAGGGGGGGGGGCATGAGACGGATGGAATGAAGGGAGAACAGACGGAGGAACTCCGGATGGGGAGGGGGGGGGGGGGGAGAGACAGTGAGGAACTCTAGATAGGGGGTGAAACAGAGGGAGGAACATGGGGGATGGGGGATGTGGGGGTGGGGAACGGGAGGGAACTCAGGAGGATGGAAGAGGGAGGAACCGCGGGGGGGGGGGGGGGGACAGAGGGAGGAACTCTGGAATAGAGAACAGAGAGAGAGGGACTCCAGGTGGGTGGAGAGAATAGAGGGAGGGAACTCCAGATGGGGGGAGAACAGGAGGGAGGGAACTCTGGGGAGGGAGGAAGGAAGGAATTCCAGGTTTGGGAGGAACAGAGCGAGGGAACTCAGGAGGGGGCAACAGAGCGAGGGAACTCTGGATGGTGAGAGAGAGGGAACTGCGGATGTGGGGTGGGGGAGGGAAAGATGGAGGGAACTCCTGATGTGGGGCGGGAGAACAGAGGGTGGGAACTCCTGATGTGGGGTTAGGGGAGCTGGAGAAGAAGAGATAGGGAACTCCGGACGTGGGGGGAGGGGGAAGGGAGGGAGAGGAAGGGAAGAGAGGAAGGGAACACCCGATGGGGGGGGGTGGATGGAAAGAGAGAGGGAACTCGTGCGTGGGGGTTGGGGCGGGAAATAGGGAGGGAACTCCGGATAGGGGGCGGGAGAACAGGAAGGGAATTCCGGAGGGGGGTGGCGGGAGAAGATAGGGAGGGAACCGGATGTGGGGGGAGGGAGGGAGAAGATGGGGAGGAAACTCCGGATGGGGGAGCGGTAGAAAGGTGGAGGGAACTCCGGACTAAGGGGAGGGGAAAGAAGGGAGGGAACTCCGGACGTTGGGGAGGGAAAAGAAAGGGAAGGAACTCAGGACGTGGGGGGGGGGGAGGGAAAAGAGAGAAGGGAACTCTCGTATGTGGGGGCGTGAGAAGAGAGGGAGGGAACTCAGGATTGGTGTGAGGGGGGGCGGGAGAAGAGAGGGAGTGGACTCCAGACGTTGGGGGAGGGCAATGAGTGAGGGAACTTTGGATGAGGGGGGGAAGGAATGAGGGTAGAGGAGTGGCAATCTGGGTGGTGTGGGGGAAACGGAGGTAAATCCTGGTAGGGTTGGAGGGAAAATGGGACGGAGGGAACTCGGCGGGGGGGGGGGGGGGGGGGGGGGGGAAGGAGTGAAATCCGGATGGTAGTAGGACCTGAGGAAGGGATAATATCCTAAGCTAGGGGGAAAACAGAAGGGGGGAGAACTCGTGAAGAGAGGGGAACAGATGGAGGGACTGCAGAGGGGGGGGGGGGGGGGGCGAGAGGCTCCAGAGGGAGGGAACTCTGGAGGGGGAAAACAGAGGGAGGGAACTCCAGAGAGGGGAGAACAGAGGAGGGAGTTCTGATGGGGGGGGGGGGGGGGGACAAATGGAAGGAATTCCGGACTTGGGGGGGGAGGGAAAAGGGAGAGAACTCTGGATGGGAAGAACAAAGGGAGGGAATTCTGGATGGGGAAGAACAAAGGGAGGGAATTTTGGAGGGGAAGAAATGAGAGGAGAAACTCCAGATGTGCGAGGGTGGGGGGAGGGAGAGGCGGAATAGAGGGAAGAAATCAGGGGGAGAAGAATGAAGGAAGGCACTCTGGGTTGTTGTGGTGGGGGAAAGGAAGGGAGGGAACTCCCGATTGGGAGAGAGGGGAACGGATGGAGTGAACTCAGGATAGGAGGGAGACCAGAGGGAAGGAACTCCTTATGGGGGGGGGGGGGAGAACAGAGGAAGGGGGGGGGAGAACAGAGGAAGGGAACTCTGGAGGGGGGGCAAACAGAAGGAGGGAATTCCGGAAGGGGGAACTGAGTGTGCGTCTGTGCGTGCATGTGTGTGTGCGTGTGTGTGCGTGAGTGTGTGTGCGTGTGTGTGTGCGTGCGTGCGTGTGTGTATGTGCAATTTCTACCTCTCATTTTTGAGCAGGCTGGATGGCTGTTGGATCTGAACCCTGGATCTCAAGGTCTGATGTCTCGAGACCAGTTCCAGCCCACAACATTAACAAAACTGGCGAGTTCACTGTCCATCTTTATGTTTTAATCATTCTGGCAGTGTCAGTCGAGTGTCTCATAGGTGCTGTCCTTCACCCCCCCCCCCCTCCATTTCAAGACCTGGTCAGCGCATACAGTTCTACGCAGGCTTAGATAGTCTTTCAGACAGCAGATGGCAGATGGCAGATTTGGTGGAGCGCATAAGTGATCATCGTCAGAGTGCAACGATTCCCTCATGAACAAACTCCAAACTCAGAGCAGTATATCGCAAGTGCCCTTAACAGTCCGACAAGGCTATTTACATGTCTGTGTGATGTTAGGTAGGTCTGTGGTGAAGCATTTATGGAGTCATTCTGGTGGATTGATACAATAAACAAATAAATGAATATATAAACACGTAAACAAACAAACAAACATATGTACAAAACAAAAATTTAATAGATAAATAACTTGACGATTGAAATCAAGCCACACAGACAGCATTTAATTTTTTTTTAAAAAGTGTATTAAAACTATTAAAACAAAACACAATGAAATTAATCAACACGATTGTAAATTATTCAATCAATAAATCTGTTAATGGCAGTGCTAGACAAAAAAATCTGTTTTCTTTAAAAGGAAGATAGCAAAATAACAATATCACCATCATCACTTACGCAGCAAATACAATAGACAGAAAACCATAAAGAAAACGATAGATCAATCTCAGACAGTAAAGAAGCCAAAGACATTCGCTTGTAAACCGACCAAGACTGTAAAGCTGTGTGACTCAATCTGTGTGAGAACAGGGTCAGTGGGATGTAGTAATTAAATTAAAGGACGTCCCCAAATTACTGCAAGCAAAATGTGTAGTAATTAGGGAACATTTTTTTGAAAATTACGTAACTTATATTTTATACGCAACGGTATATTATTTTAAGCTTATTTTGTGATTTTGAGCCAATTTCAATTTTGTGTATTTTGGGGGGACGTCTCCAAATTACAAACACGTCCCCTTTCTACTACGGTACACGTCGAATTGTCCCCTACCCTACTACACAGGCACGTTCACGTACACACACACACACACACACACACACACACACACACACACACACACACACACACACACACACACACACACACACACACACACATAAACAAATAAATAAACAAACAAACAAACAAAAAGTGTGTTTGTGTTTTTGTTTGTTTGCTTTGTTTTTAGGTAATTTAGACCCGTTTTTGTACATGCTATAGTATCTTTAGTTATGTTAACTTTGTATTCAGGTATGTTTCTTAAATCCCCTGTGCAATCAATTGGACGGTGTGGTCAACGCCAGGGGCATCTTCTTAGATTATGTACGCGAATGCATTGGTATGTGTACTTAATTTTAGTTTCCTGTTGAAGTATTGTGTGTTTTGAAACAGTTATAGCCCTGATATGGCTCTACGCAGTCGGCTGGGCTTTAAACAAAAATAACAGTAAGACCATTACACCATATTGGTACATGTGTTTGGTTTATATACAGCTGTAACGTTTCCTAGATTTCAAACATCTGTTTTCCGAATGTGTTTAGGGCAGTGCCGTTATTACTATTACTGTTATTGATATTATTGACAACAACAACAGTAATAATGATAATAACAATGATAATAATTATTATTATTATACTAACAATAATGATAACAACAACAATGATAATAATAATATAATAATAATAATAATAATAATAATAATAATAATAATAATAATAATAATAATAATGATAATAATGATAATAATGATGATGATAATAATAATAACTGATTGTGATCGATAACAATAACACTGTTGATAATAGTGTTGATGATGACGACAACAACAACAACAGCAGTGATAATCATAACAACAACAACAACAAACTACTATTACTGCTACTACTACCACCACCACCACCACCACCACCACCACTACTACTACTACTACTACTACTACTACTACTACTACTACTACTACTACTACTACTACTACTACTACTAACAATAATAATTACTTGTGCGGCGCATCAGTTTGAAAGAATCCTAAGTGCATAAGTAAACATATACTCCTAATCATAATTTAAGGGCCACTTCTTCCTTCCTCTCTAATTTTAAGTTGAAATAATTGACAATGTTTAGAATTGATTCTATGTTTTATTTCATCATTTCCACACCTGTTTTGGAAAAAGAAATTAGCACAATGACCCATTAGTGAACAGCACATGCATTTAAAGGAACATCCCCCCCTTTTCAAAAAACAGAAAGTGTCAGATTTGGCCAATCTGTTTTCAATATCGCGTGTGTCCGCCCCGAGCCTGGATGCATGCTTCACAGCGCCGATGCATCGACCCCACAAGGGTACGGAGTGTGTCCTGAGGGATGGCCGCCCACTCGATCTGCAGGATGTCGACCAGCCTGGCCAGGGTGCCCGGTGGGGGGTGGTTGTCCCTGATGCGCCTCCCGAGCACATCCCAGAGGTGTTCAATTGGGTTCAGGTCAGGTGAGCACGCTGGCCAGGCCATACGGACGACTTCATGCTGCTCCAGGAAGTCGGTCACAAGGCGTGCTCGATGCGCAGGTGCATTGTCGTCCTGGAAGATGGCGCCTTGACCAAGGTCCACAAGCGCAGGCAGTGCCATGGCCGCCAGAACCTCGTCCCGGTACCGGACCCCGTTCAGGATGCCGTCAATGGGGAGCAGGGGGGTCCGGGTACCACGGCTCATGCCACCCCACACCATCACCGACCCGCCGCCGTACCGGTTATGCTCTTGGACAGTGGCGTCAGCGAACCCCTCCCTTGACGTCGCCACACCCGAGCCCGGCCATCGTTAAAGGTCAGGGTGAACCTGGACTCATCCGAAAACAAGACCCGGGCCCACTGTTGCCTTGTCCAGGTCACGTGCTCCCTGGCCCAGGTCATGCGGCGCACTCTGTTGACAGGTGACAGCACGGGTCGGACGGCCGGTCTCCGTGACCTCAAGTTTGCCTCATGTAGCCGTCTTCTCACCGTGCTGCAGCTGATGTTAGCACCTGTTGCGTCCCTCAGCTGACCCCTCAAGGTCACCGCAGTGGATGCCCTTTCCCTCAGGACGGAGAGGGCAAGGTAGTGGTCTTGCTGTCTTGTCGTTACTCTGGGTCGACCCGTGTGACGCCTTTCCTGGACTGCTCCAGTCTCATTGAA
>JAPXFY010000023.1:32500787-32503287 GCA_030674185.1 Monoplex corrugatus | reverse complement strand
TTCGGACACTGGTCTCAATTTCTTGAGCAACTGAGAGACATGTTTAGTGGACGCTTGTTATTTGTTATTGTTGTTTAAAGCCCAGCCGACTGCGCAGAGCCATATCAGGGCTTTAACCGCTTCAAAATATACAAAACTTCAATACGAAAAAAAAATAGAAAATTAAATACACATATCAATGCATTCGAGCACATGATCTAAGGACATGCCCCCGGCGTTGACCACTCTGTCTAATTTATCGCACAGAGAAGATTTAAAAAAACACATCTGAATACACATATAACCATACATAAGGACACCAAAACATAATATAAAAACAGGCATAAATTATCTAAAATTGCTTCCGCATATCTCACCTCCCTCGAGCCAAAAATGCACTTAATACATGTATCCAATTATCAATCCTAAGAAAAAGTACGTAAGACTTTATCGAACACATACAGTCGAATGGACCATTAACGCAGAAAATGATAGGTAGAAATGACAGAAAGCAAAGCAAGAAGGCAGAAACAAAGAGAATGACAGAAAAGAGGAAATTTCTAGCACAGAATTTCCACAAGGTGGGGAGGGTATACCATTTATACTGAAAGAGCCCCCGGCATCCCCACGGGGGAATAGTGGACGCTAAAAATGCCTACGAGAAAACTCTGGCGTGAGGACATTCCTGTCGTGAATGGATGTTTAACACCACCCTCTCCTCATCATCAACCTAACCTCTTCCCGCCTACGATTTCAAGAGCCTGGATATTTACTTGCTTGCTAGTAGTAGACCAACGCATTTCTGGAACCACCCACGGTACGGAGTCTTGTGATGATAGTTCTTCAGAGAGCTGGCGAAGGTGATGATGATGATGATAATGTGACTATGGCGACGTTGATGAAGATGGTGATGGGGAAGTTGAAAGGCAACGGCAGGGGAGAGAGAGAGAGAGAGAGAGAGAGAGAGAGAGAGAGAGAGAGAGAGAGAGAGAGAGGAGAGAGAGAGAGAGAGAGAGAAAGAGAAAGAGAAAGAGAGAGAGAGAGAGAAAGAAAGAGAGAGAGAAAGAGAGAGAGAGAAGAGAGAGTAAGAGAGAGAGAGAGAAAGAGAGAGAGAGAGAAGAGAGAGTAAGAGAGAGAGAGAGAGAAAGAGAGATAGAGAGAGAGAAAGAAAGAGAGAGATGGTGAAAGTGAGGGGTGAAAGTTGATGGTTGAGAAGGGGAGGGAAGTTTAGGTTTGGGAGAGGTGGGGTGAGTGAAGTATATTGTGTGAGAAGTATAATAGCGATCATGTGAGGATATGCATGAGTATGTTTGCTAGTGAGAAAATATGTTGATTTGTAGATAGTAAAACTTTGTTTGTTTTGGTTTAGTTCTGCTTTGTTTGTTCTTATTTCGCGGACTGACTCGCTGTGTCGATAGAACCATTGACTCCAGATTTGATGTCTGAGGTTCAATTCTGTCCTCCGATATTAAAACTGATCTTTTGCTGCCAGTCTTAATGCTCCAATCATTCTGGTGCTGGCTTAACTTAGTGTTTCATAGGTCCTCTTGAATGTTATATAGTACCGATTCCGTTGTACGGTTGTGATGCGCGGACAGTCAACACGCAAAATCAGAACAAAGTTGAGGGAACTGAAATGTGGTTTCTAAGAAGAATGTTGAGAGTTCCACGGACAGCAAAGAAAACAAACGAGACAGTCTTGAAGTAGGCAGACACAAGAATAACATTAAGAAAAAAGATTAGGAAAAGACCGGCAACATTTATAGGACATATTATGAGGAAAGGTGAATCAGAACACCCGGTCACATCAAGAAAGCTGGAGGGAAAGAGAACACCAGGTAGACCCAGGGAGAAAATATTGGACGGACTTGCAGGATGGCTGAAGACAGAGAGGGTGGGAGATGTTCTTGCAGCGACAAGGGATAGATTCGCGTGGAGGGCCATGATCGCCATCGCCATGCTGCGAGGCATATGATGATGATGATGAGGTCATCTTCTCCAGCCTCTCTCTCCCCATTTCTGATCCCCATGTCAAGACCTTTCCAGTGTAAAAACAATTTTGAGCAGACTCAAGGAGCGTGTCAGATAACTACTGGGTGGAGCGCATATGGAATTTTCTGAGTGCCATGAATCCTTCTAGAACAAAGTCAAAATTTATCTTTTGCTCGTGTATAGGAAAGTTGTTGACTTGTGAATGATAAACTTCTTGTTTTGTTCTTTTTTCGTTGTTGTTGTTGTTCTTCTTCTTCTTGTTCTCGTTGTTCTTGTTGTTATTGCTTTGCTTCACCGTCTTCTTTTTCTTCTTTTGTTGTTGTTGTTGTTGATGCACTTCTTGTTCTTGTTCTTGTTATTGTTCTTTTTCTTGTTCTTGTTCTTGTTCTGTCTCTCTTTGTCTCTCTCTGCCTGGTTGTCTGTCTGTCTGTCTGTCTCGCTGTTAGAGAAGAGAGAGAGAGAGAGAGAGAGGGGGAGAGAGAGAGAGAAAGAAAGAGAGAGAAAGAGAGAGAGTGCGAGTGCCTGTGTG
>JAPXFY010000023.1:32488287-32490787 GCA_030674185.1 Monoplex corrugatus | reverse complement strand
CACAACAACCAAACAACAACCAACCAAAAAACAAACAACAGATCTTGTATTTATTCCATATATGTTCGTAATATACATTAGATGATAGCTGTAAAAAGCAGTTTCATACGGCACATATTCTCAAGGACCTAAAATTTGGGTCATGTTAGTTCCTCTGTCGGTTAGAGCGCCATGTTTATGATGCATGAGTTGTGAGTTCAATCCTTCTACGCCAGCCCCAGTAGCTCAGTGGGTTGAGCGTCGGATTCGCATGCTAATGGGTTGTGGGTTCGAATCCCAGGGTGCGCTGTATTAAAACTGGCCTTATCACCGTCCCATCTTAACATCATTGTTGTTCTGGTGGTGTCAGTATAGCATTAGGTACATTAAAACTGGCCTTCTCACTGTCCCATCTTAACACCATTGTTGTTCTGGTAGTGTCAGTATAGGATTAGATACATTAAAACTGGCCTTCTCACTGTCCCATCTTAACATCATTTTTGTTCTGGTGGTGTCAGTATAGGATTAGATACATTAAAATTGGCCTTCTCACTGTCCCATTTTAACATGATTGTTGTTCTGGTGGTGTCAGTATAGGATTAGATACATTAAAACTGGCCTTCTCACTGTCCCATTTTAACATCATTGTTGTTCTGGTAGTGTCAGTATAGGATTAGATACATTAAAATTGGCCTTCTCACTGTCCCATTTTAACATCATTGTTGTTCTGGTAGTGTCAGTATAGGATTAGATACATTAAAATTGGCCTTCTCACTGTCCCATTTTAACATCATTGTTGTTCTGGTAGTGTCAGTATAGGATTAGATACATTAAAATTGGCCTTCTCACTGTCCCATCTTAACACCATTGTTGTTCTGGTAGTGTCAGTATAGGATTAGATACATTAAAACTGGCCTTCTCACTGTCCCACCTTAACATGATTGTTGTTCTGGTGGTGTCGGTATAGGATTAGATGCATTAAAACTGGCCTTCTCACTGTCCCATTTTAACATCATTGTTCCTGGTGGTGTCAGTATAGGATTTTATAAGTCCCCATTTCCCCCACTTCCCTGGGATGGTTATCCCCGTCGGCCATATCACCTGAGGTTGGGTGTCGACGTAAAAACTAAAAATCAAACCAAACCAAACCAATTAAAACCTGACCTTGTACAGGCCACTTTCAGCCCGATAGCTCAGTTGGTAGAGAGCTATGCACATAACCCAGGGGTTGTGGGTTCAACCCTCAGAGGACGTGGTTTTTTTTGTTTTTGTTGTTGTTGTTGTTGTTTTTTGGGGGGGGCTTGTTGGTTCTTCTCCAAGAGCCATAGACTCAAGATCTGATATCTCGAGTTCAATCCCAGACCGCAACGTTGAAAATCTGGCCTGCTCGCTGCCCATCTTATTAATGTTTCCATCATTCTAGTGGAGTTTGGAGTTTGTTTCAAGAAGGATTCATCGCACTCGGACAATTACATATGCGCTCCGCCTAAAAATCTGCTGGCAACTATCTGGCAGACTCCCTAAGCCCGAGAAAAACCTTAAGCGCTGGCAAAGATCTAGTGATGTCAGTTTAGTATTTCGTATGCCTCTATCTCCATCCCCACCCCCTCCCGCTCGCATATGGTTTTGCGCAGGCTCAGGAAGTCTGCCAGATAATTACTGGTAGATTTAGGTGGAGCGTATATGGAATTGTCTGAGTGCGAGGACTCCCTCTTGACCAAGCTCCAAAAAAACCTAAATTCTTTGCATCTTGGTCAGCAGGCAATGACCAAGTTCCACAACTGTAGAGGAAGATGGATACCACGAGTGATTTATAGAGACAGTACATGGTGGTGAGACTGATGGTACCGCTTCTTCGGATTCTGTTCATTCTGAGCATTGCTGCCATTGCTGCCATTGCTGTTGCGATCCTCAGGCATGTTTCTGCTGTGAAGCAGCCATCGTTTGGTCTGAATAGTTAGTTACCTGGAGTAGGTCCCAGGTAGTTGCAACCCTAGCCCTGATATGGCTCTAGAAGTCGGCTGGGCTATGAGCAATATGAACTTAGTTTGTAACCGTCGATCTGTAACTGTTTCTGTCTGTTCGTCTAGATTTCTGTGCTGCTCTTGGTTGAGGTGTTATCATGACTATGCTTTGTTTTCACTTCTGTTTTGTTTGTTTGTTTGTTTGTGTATTTAGTTGGTTGGTTGGTTGGTTGGTTGGTTGGTTGGTTGGTTGGTTGGTTGGTTGGTTCGATGTTTGGTTGGTTGGTTGGTGGGTTGGTTGGTCAGTTGGTTGGTTCGATGTTTGGTTGGTTGGTTGGTTGGTTGGTTTCTTTTTTGTTGTTGGTGTTGTTGTTGTTGATCTTTTAGTTTTAAACACCAGAAATAAGCAGAATCTACGTACGCTATGGTTTATTTTGATACCAGTTTAATATTTCTCTTCTCTAAAATGTGTCAAAGATATGGTATTTTATTTGAGAGAAATATACAACGAAAGAGAGAGAGGGGGAGGGAGAGAGAGAGAGAGAGGGAGGGAGAGA
>JAPXFY010000023.1:32480787-32483287 GCA_030674185.1 Monoplex corrugatus | reverse complement strand
AAGGGACCTGAAAAATCACCGATCTCTCCATGTTTTATACCATAGCAACTTGGAGAAAGACCTGCTCTTCGCGATTTTCAACTGCCGTGGGATCTTAAGCGTGTGCAGGTTTGAAGGCACACGGATCCGACTCGTTTTACGTCCCCTTCCGAAAAGACTAGACGTTCAGTTCGATTTCCAGTAAACTGAGTAGAAAAGTCGGTCTCAACTAGAAACGAACCCTAGAACCTCGAGTTTAATTATTGACAGGCGAACGTCTAAACCAACCTGCCACTCTTTTTCCTGATCCTGATGATGGTGATAAAACCCAAACAACAGACACTTTCAAAATATCCAAACCTCATGTGAGCCACGGTTCTCTTTATTACAATTGATATCTAGCTCTTTTGACAGACGTGTGACCTCGACTCGAACACTCTTAGGATGTCATGTCACAAGTACAGTCCCATCCCATAACCTGATTGGGCTTATCCATTGTCCATCTTAATGCTCCCATCATTCTGGTGATGTCAACGTTTTAACAATGATAACAACAACAGCGACAATAATAATAATAATAATGATAATGATAGCAATAATAATAATGATAATAATGTTAATAATAACAATGATGATGATAATAATAATAATAATAATAATAATAATAATAATGATGAGGATGATAATAATAATAATAATAATAATAATAATGTAACAACAACAACAATAATAATAGAAATGATGATGGCGATGATGATGATAGTATTAATAATAACAATAATGATGATAATAAATAAACGATAATGATATAAAAAAATGACAACATCAATAATAATAATAATAACAACAATAATGATGATAATAATAATAAAAACAACAATATCAATGACATTTATAAGGGCCCGAATCTCGATACAAGAATCAAACCAAAGCGCCGGCACACTCTCATCATTCACCAAAGCAATCAAACATAACAACAACAACGACCAAAACTCCATAAAGCACAAAGTACACACAAACTGGGAGGCGGAGGACAGGAGAGGACTTGAGAGGGGCAAAACAGTAAGCATGTAGAAGAGGAGGAAATCACTGCTGGACCAAAAAGACATATATGTCTTCAAGCCAGCTGTTTTTGATGGGTCCCGTTCGTTCTCCTTCCTATTTCAAGTCCTATGCCAGTACACAGGGTTCTATTCAGATTCCAAGAGTTTGGCAGACAACTGCTGGCAGGTCTCCAGTAGAGCGCATACGGAATTGCCCGAGTGCGAGGAATCTTTCTGGTTTTTGTTACCCTTTGATTTTTGCGCCATGTCCACCAGCATCCTGCATATGTTGTCAACCATGACAACAAAGCAAAAACTTAATCCTTTGACTCCCTCATCCTATCAATCAGCTTCCCACAGGAAGCTGGCAGACAGGGTGAGGGAAGTCAAAGGGTTAAGTTTTTGCAATTGATAGATAGGGTTAGGGAGTCAAAAGGTTATTTTTTTTGCAGTTGATAGATATGGTGCGGGAGTCAAAGGGTTAATTTTTTTTGCAGTTGATAGATATGGTGCAGGAGTCAAAGGGTTAATTTTTTGCAGTTGATAGATAGGGTGCGGGAGTCGAAGGGTTAATTTTTTTTGCAGTTGATAGATAGGATGAGGGAGTCAAAGGGTTAAGATTTTTGAAGTTCATAGATATAGTGCGGGGGTCAAAGCGTTAATTTTTTTGCAGTTGATAGATAGAGTGAGGGAGTCAAAGGGTTAAGATTTTTGCAGTTGATAGATAGGGTGCGGGAGTCAAAGGGTTAAGATTTTTGCAGTTGATAAATAGGGTGCGGGAGTCAAAGAATTAACACGTCTGTAGACACCAAACTCCAAATACGAAAACATCAACGCAAGCAGATGGGAAATCCGTGTCTGGAGCTCACAAGACTGAGCTGGGTAATCGCCCATAATTGTTTGACACATTCATGCTAATTGACCCGCACTATGTTCTGTATCGTTAAATGTCACCAGTTAAGGCTGAGACCTTCACTAACTTGCCCCCTGCGGTCAAGAGAACCAGAAGGCTGAACATAAACTGTCACAATGTCGCCTCTTGTCATGTCATGTAGAGCGACAGCAGACATGGTCGACTACACAACTTCTCTGACCACCAAACTCCATAGCAGCTGGCAGGAACAGTTATTGTTATTGTTATTGTTGTTGTTGTTGTTATTATTGTTATTGTCATTGTTGTTCAAAGTCCAGCCGAATGCACAGAGCCACCCATCAGGGCTAAAACGTTTAAAAAAACATACGAAACTTCAATGAGGAAAAAAGAAAAGAAAGTTAAGTACACACATCAATGCATTCGCGCACATAGTCTAAGGACATGCCCCTGGCGCTGACCACTCCGTCCAATTTATCGCACAGGCGATTTACAAAACATACCTGAATACAAATATATGCATTCCTACGGACACCAAAACATAAGAGGTATAAATTACCTAAAATTGCTTCCGCATGTCTCACCTCCCTAGAGCCAAAAATGCACT
>JAPXFY010000023.1:32476257-32480687 GCA_030674185.1 Monoplex corrugatus | reverse complement strand
AAAACAGAAATATAGACACAAAGACGTCTGTCAGAGAAGTTGACGAGAAAGAGAAAGAGAGAGAGGAGAGAGAGGGGAGAGAGAGAGAGATAGACAGGCAGACAGATAGACAGGCATACATACATACAAAGAGAGAAATAAAGGAGAAACAGACAGATAGACAGTGGGAGAGAAGGTGAAAGAGAGGAGAGAGAGAGGAGAGAGAGAGAGAGTAGACAGGCAGACAGATAGACAGGCATACATACATATAAAGAGAGAAACAAGGGAGAAAAGACAGATAGACAGAGGGAGAGAGAGAAAGAGAGAGAGACAGAGACAGAGAAACAGACAGACAGGCAAATGAGACAGAGAGCAGAGAGACAGAGACAGAAGGAGAAGAGAGAAACAGAGAGACAGACAAAGATAGAAACAAGGGAAAAAACAGACAGATAAAGACAGAGACAAAGACAAACAGACAGACAGACAGACAGACAGACAGACAAACAGCGAAACAAAGACAGAGAGACATACACACAGAGAGCTCCCACACGGATCAGAAAGAAGACAGAGAAGCCTCAGAAAGGAAATTTATGAGCCGGGAGAGCCGGAGAGGACCGAACACTTTGTTGCAAGCTTGTATCACTGGCAACCATCTCTTCCAACCAGTGTCCCCCGCCACTGGGGAAAGCTTTATCCAAGGGGCCATCAGTTGTAAGCCACCTTGCCCATTCACACACGGCGTTGATGCATTTTATTAGTCAAAGCCCTGACAATCATTTGCTATTTGCATGAAAGGTGAGAAGCCTTGCTAGCGCTGCCTTTCTTTTCGCGCCGTGTTCGCTCGGCTGTTTCCCAAGGACTTCTTCGGAGCCTCGGTTTTTCACTGAAGCGTACAAAGCTGATAGCATTGAAAAAGGGGTGGGTATGAGTTCCCTTTAATTAAAACAATCTTCCAATCTGGGTACGGGTGTAAATTTTGGGTGATTTTTGCTCCGGTGGATCTGATTCTGGATATGTATCGTGTTATAAAAACGGTTAGGTTAGATTAACAATCTCTCCTTTTCGGCGGTGTTTATGTAAAGTGGGGATGGGTGAAGGATTACAGTTCCGCAGGGATGTGCGAAAGGACTTTGTTGATTCTGTTACATTTTTTGGACTTTGTTGGTTCTGTTACATTTTTTATTCACTTAGAATCGGTAAATTAGATACGTCGCAAGACCTTGTCATTGGGTTAGCTCCAGTCAATGATTTAGGTCATCTGCCAGATTATTTTGGACATCCATCATGAGGGAAAGAGATCACCAGGTGGACCCAGGGAAAAACTATTGGATGGACTTGCAGAGTGGCTGAGGACAGAGAGGGTGGAAGATGTGCTTGCGGCAACAAGGGATAGATGCATGCGGAGGGCCATGATCGCCAACGCCATGTGGCAGGACACTTGATGATGATGATGATGAATCTTTGATTTCGATACAGTGAGAACCAAAATTATTTCCCCTAATCCACGTTCCCATTGTTGGTGTTGTTGTTGTTGTTTATTTTAGTTTTTTTTTTTTTACATGCATTAATATCCTGAACTGTTAGAGTGCCTTTACCTGATGAATACGTATTAACGTATATTTATTACTTTTGTTTGTTTTATACACACCACACACACACACACACACACACACACACACACACACACACACACACACACACACACACACACACACACACACACATTCACTCCTGTGAAAACTCTGAATTAATATTCTTTCATTGAACTGAACATGCAAACAGCATAAATTTATCTCGGCTGACGACGTAAATGTATAACAAGAAACCCCACATCTGCTTAATTTAATTAATTTAAAAAGAAGATTTTTGATACTTTTATTCTATTGTACATGATGTCTCCATACATAATTGTTTAGTACCAACATCCACTTAGAACAACCAAACAACCAAATAACGATGTTAATGTTTCTTCCAGTGTCAAAATACCTCGTGTCCTCCTCGTCTGTCTTTCTAAAAAAAGGTGAAAACAATCGGTGTTTGACTTTTTTGCTTTACAATATTTCTAGCACCTTTGTGGAGCGCGCACGCGCTGATAACAACTTTATGTGTCGGCCGTCGTCGGCGAAATTGAGACCTTACGGCCAGAAAACTAGTACCTTGCTCTCCTCGTTTGCCGTGTCCGATTTCAGCCAGCTTTTTGCTCAGAAGGAAGCCGTCTAAGGGAGAGAATGCGGCAGTTTGCTGCTCTGTAATTATCTTCCCTGCTGAAGCCAGCCCGTGCTGTTGCCTTGACAACGACAAAGATTAATTTCAACTGCTCTATTACCTGAAAGTTGATCTACATCTGTGCCTGGCTGAAGGTTAAACTCTCTCTCAGTGCTCCTGTCGCGCGCATCTGTCAGCAACTTTTGTTCACGTTTTCTGTAAATAGATATAAAGAAGGTAAGATGAAATACTGAATAACTAGACATCTAGACAAACAAACAAACAAACAAACGTAAACAAACAAACAAAACTGAAAAGGTTCATAAATAAATAAAAAAATAAAATGATAAATAAATGAATAAATCAGTGCTTTTTTAATATACGACCAAGTACACACATTTCAGACAGGATAGTGTGTGTGTGTGTGTGTGTGTGTGTGTGTGTGTGTGTGTGTGTGTGTGTGTGTGTGTGTGTGTGTTGTGTGTGTGTGTGTGTTTGTGTGTGTGTGGTGTGTGTGTGTGTGTGTGTGTGTGTCATTCCATTCTCTCTCTCTCTCTCTCTCTCTCTCTCTCTCTCTCTGTCATTTGACATCGTGGTTTTTAACATTTTTCTATCCAATCCAGAAGGAAAAATTAATACTGTTCACAGTACGAAGAATGTTGTAGGCAAAATGGTCGCATAAACATCACTGAAGTCAAATATAACACGTATAAATCTGTGTTACTTGGTGGACACATCCATAGGAACATAATCTTCACATTTTCTCTCTGACTATATTTCCATATGTTATCAAATTTGCCCAGTTCTCCGCTCATCTTAATGCTCCAATCGTTCTAGAGGTGTCAGTTTAATGCTTCTTGGGGCCTCTTCTCATTTCCCTTTTCCCCCCATTTCATGACTTCGCCAGCGCTTTGGGCTTTGCGTAGGTTCAAGAAATCTGCCATATTATTGCTGTCAAGATCTGAGTGGAGAGTACATGGAATTGTCCCAAGTGTGATGGGTCCCTACCCAGAAAATTCCATAGATCTATGTTGCCTGAGGATTAGGAAGGAGTACAAAATCCAAAACAAGTGCGACTGCCCACGTTCAAGCAAACAGGAACCAGAAAAAACACGAACATAAAATCAGAACGCGTATTTCATACAACAAGACAAGACAGGCGTAAATTTTCGGCCAACTGGCCTTTGTCAAGCGTGAATGTAAGATCACAAACAAACACCAAATACAAAATTATGAGAAAAAAACTGAAACTTCCCTCCTGCGAGGTATTTTGACACTGGAAGACACATTCCCTAGGTTTGATTTGGTTCAGTTTTACGTCGATACCCATCTCAGGTGATATGGTAGATGGGGATAACCATCCCAGGGAAGTGGGGGAAGGGGGGGCTTATCTAATCCTATACTGACACCACCAGAACAACAATGATGTTAAGATGGGACAGTGAGAAGGCCAGTTTTAATGTAGCGCACCCTGGGATTCGAACCCACAACCATTAGCATGTGAATCCGACGCTTAACTCACTGAACTACTGGGAGAGGAAAGCTCAAGCAGGCGTTAGAGAGTACATTTTTCCGATTTCACTCTTCCAAAATACTCTCATCCCAGTATTACCTCACCTCCTCTATAGTTTCCCCATTCCCAAAGCTTTCTTTCCCCAGAATCCTTCCCGGATTGTTCTTCATTACAACTGGGCATATCACTCAGTGTTGTTTACGACCATTTTCCCAGTGTTACCTTACCTCCTCCATAGTTCCCCCATTCCCAAAGTTCCCTTCCCCAGAATCCTTCTAACATAGCTTACCTACCGTGCTGAATTGTTTCGTTTGCAGGCGAATGGTCATGATGATACTGAAAACAGGGCTGTATCTCAGTGCACCGTTACTGATGCTTTTGTTGATCACTGCGAGAAAAAAAAATCTGAATGAAGTACCTTGTGGGAAATGAAGGAGGAAAGATTTGAAGGGGGGGGGGGGAGAGGGATGAGAGATATCTGGGAGGAGGGAACTCTTAAAAGGAAGAAAAACTGGGGAGGGGGCAGAAGGACTGAAGACGCATTCAGTGAGAGGAAGGACTGGGAGAACTCTGAAGGGGAAGGAATGTAAACACTGTGATGGGGGGGGGGGGGTAGAGGGGCGGAATTCTGAGAGGGAGGGAGGGATTAGAACTATGAGTGGAAGAGATAACCTTTGGGTTGAGGGAAAACTGTGGAAGATCTCTGAGAAGAGGATGGGGGTGGAGGAAAATC
>JAPXFY010000023.1:32461257-32468757 GCA_030674185.1 Monoplex corrugatus | reverse complement strand
GCCCCCAGCATCTCCCCCACCCTCCTCATCCCCAGCCACTCTGCAAGTCCGTCCAGCATTCTCTCCCTGGGTCTACCTGGTGCTGTCTTTCCCTCCATCTCTCCCGTTGTGACCAGGTGCTCCAAATCCTCCTTCCTCATAAAATGGCCTATAAATGTTGCTTGTCTTTTCCTAATCTTCCTTATGAGTGATCTACTTGTGTCTGCCTCCATCAAGACTGTCTCCTTTGTTTTCTTTGCTGTCCATGGAACTCTCAACATTCTTCTGAGAAACCACATCTCGGCTGCCTCAATCTTGCTCTGCCTTTGCTTGCTGACTGTCCACGCCTCGCATCCGTACAACAGTATTGGTTCTATATAACATTCAAGAACTCTCTTTCTGATGTTAATTGATAGGCATTTGTTGGTAAGAATGCTTGTCATCTTCTTGAATGGTAGAAAGAAACTCTAGGGAGAGCTAGACAACAGAAGGTCTTCAGAGAAGTAACCCCCTTTAGACAAGTGTTTCGGCCCTGAATTCCTTACACTCTCGGGGGGCCGGGCCACATCCAGGTCATGACTCCTGGATGCCCTTCTGCTGTTGTCTATTTTTTTTTCCCCACGCCTGGGAGCGAACCTGGGCGATTCTGCGCTTCAGAACTGCGGTACGCGGTTTTACCAATGTGCTAACGGGGCACACATCATCTGTAGGGAATTTAATCCTTATGAAGTTCACTTTTGGTTCCTCTTTGCCCAGATCCAGCTTGAGCTCCTTTCTGCTGACTCTGCCATCGCTTTAAGGGCTCTAGTCCTCTTCTTCCCAGAAATGGCGAGTTGTTTCATGAGATCATAAGCGGAGGTGCCCACAAACCCTCTTGCCCCGACCTCTATGGCGAAGATTTTGACCCGCAGACCTGCTTTCTTCAGGGTGCTGGCAAGACCGGCGTATTTTTCGGTCTTGTAGATATGTGCTTCTTCCATTCTGCTTTCGTATGGCACAGTGAGTTCTATCAGAATCACTTGTTTCGAGGAGTCAGAGTGGAGAGCGATGTCTGGTCTCATGCCTGTCTTGCTGATGACATCTGGGTAATTTCTCCACTCTGGGAGGTCTGCTGTACACTCCCAGTCGACTGCTCCATCCAGAAGACCCTTTGGCAATGTGCTGGTTGTCATAGCACTTTCGGGCCAGACCTGTTTCCCTCCTGCTTTGTAGAACGTTGTCATAGCAATTGGTGCGTTTGGGGTCATGGTTTTTTCGCTAACCACGTCTGTGATCACTTTCAGAACTTGGTTGTGCCTCCATGTATACCTTCCTTGGGCTAGCGCTACTTTGCAAGAGCTTAGGACATGTTCCACTGTTTGTTTCTTCTGACAGAGCGGACATGCTGGGTCGTCTGATTTCCCCCATTTCACTAAGTTTGCATTCGAGGGGAGCAGGTTATATACAGATCTGAGGAGGAAGCTTATCCTTAGAGGAGCCATGTGCCACATATCGTTCCAGCTGAGACTTCTTTGGAGTGCACTGTCCCATGTTGTCCATTGCCCCTGTTGACCTTGCTGGACTGCCTTCTGCACTCTTTTGACATCTTCTTCTTCCTTCAACTCCTGTATGATCATGTCTCTTTTTTCCTTCCCTTTGGCTTTGGACCACCACTGCATTTTTGTTGCCTCCAGTCCCTGTCTGTTGGTTTGCGTGTGTCCAATTATTTCTTTGATGCTGAGGTTTCTCTTGGCATTGTTTACAGCCTCTTGGACTTTCCACTTTCTGCCAGTTCTCAGCTTTGGATGAACTGATCTCACGATCTTGTCTTCCGATTCCTCCAGCATGCTCAACAGTCTTGCTTTTCCAACTTTGTATTCCTCCACTATGGATTTGAGAGGTAGCTTCAGCATTGCTTGACGACAGTAGAATGCAACATCAGTGAGACCAGGTGGGACACCGAGCCATTTTCTTGTGTATTTGTTGATTTTGGCTTCCATTGCTTCGACTGTGCTGGAGCAAATGTCATAGATTAGCAGTGGCCACAGCAGCTTTGGTATCAGCATGAACTGTAGACACCAGACTTTGTATTTGCCTGGCAGTCCGCAGTTATCTATTTTCTTCAGGCCTTCTTCTGCTGTTAGCTTGGTTTCACATCCCCTTTGTGTGTCTTTCAGGGAGTCATCATACCATCTTCCGAGACTTTTTACTGGCTCTTCTGTGACAGTGGGGATGGCTTGGTTGGCTACCATGAATTTGACTGAATCTGCCACTTTTCCTTTTCGCAGTGAGAGACTTCGGGATTTCTTAGGTTTGAACCTCATTCTTGAAGAGGCCACCAGCTCATCCAGCTGCTTTAAGGTTTGGTGTGTCTCTTCCTCATCCGTGGACAAGACTGTTGTGTCATCCATGAAAGCTTTCAGAGGAGGCATCTGGTATCCATCTCCCAGATTCACTGGACCTGAACTCTTCATTGCAGCTTTCAAGATGACTTCCATTGCCAACACGAACAGTATGGGAGAGATTGCACAGCCCATTGCAATGCCCACCTCTAGGTCTATCCAGTCCGTGGTGTATTCTTTGGTAGAGAACCGCATTGAGAACCCTTGGAAATACTTCCTCAGCATTGTTCGGATGTTTTCTGGGATGTGATACATTTCAAGAGCCAGCTGGATCATATCGTGTGGAACTGATCCATATGCATTCGCCAGATCAAGCCAAACTACGTCAATGTCTCTCTTCTCTGTTCTTGCTTTTTGGATGGCATCCCAAATCAACGTGGCATGTTCCAAGCATCCAGGCATTCCTGGTATGCCTCCCTTTTGGACTGACATATCCAGATACTTGTTTTCAGTCAGGTATTTTGTCAATCTTGCTGCCATAACAGAGAAGAAGATTTTCCCCTCGACGTTCAGAAGTGATATTGGCCTGAACTGATTGATGCTGCTGGAGTTCTGCTCCTTCGGAATGTACACTCCTTCAGCTCTCATCCATTGGTCGCTGATCTTCTGGTTCCTCCATGCTGATCGAATCATCTTGTGGAGCCACTCGAGCACTTTTGGGCATTTCTTGTAGAGCAGGTATGGTATTCCGTTTGGTCCAGGTGCTGACTTGGCTCTGGCTTTCTTTACTACGTTCTTCACTTCATCCAGTGTTGGTGGTTTGTTATTGAATTTTCCTTCTGGCGCTGCAGGCCAAACCAGATTCTGGATTTCAAGTGGTGCCTCGCGCTGAGAATCGGAATATGTTTCCCTGAGATGCTGCTCTAGGGTTTCCTTGCCCACTGTGAGAGTCCCTGATTTGGGTTGTTCAAACAGCTTTCTTGCAAAGTCAAAGGGATCTTTGAAGAAACGATCTTGAGTCTTCTTCTTTTTGCTCTTTCTTCGCCTTGCTGATTCCACTTTGCTGAGAGCATTGTGTTTGGCCTTGAGATCTTTCCAGAGTTCCAGGAGCCCTTGCTTCTCGAATTCTGAGGCAGTTTTCATTAGCTTTTTAAGCTTCCTTTTCTCCCTCCGGATGCTCTCCATCTGTTGCTGTCTTCTGGATTTCTGGGGAGGCGTTTTTGTCTTTGGCTGCTTCACTCCATAAGTGTCCCTGCAGATAGAGTATATGATGTCTCCGTATGTGTCAAGTTTGTGTTCCAGCGTACTGTTCCCTATTAGCGCATTCAGCTTAAGGACAAGTTCCTCATCTAATTTCTCCCATTGTTCTTTTGCACCGGCAGGCGGCAAATTGAATTCTGTTTACAACCGAAAGGACTTTACAACCGAAATACTTACTTGAGTGGGAGGGTGGGGTGGGGAGGGCTTCTCCTCTGAGAGCGTTCTACTTTGACAGAAGATGTAGTCGAAGCCAACTACCCTCGAGGAGAAACTGTGCGGACCTGTGGATGCTTTGCAGACGACAACCAACTTTATCTTGACAACTGTTCTTCAGGTGTAACGGCAACGAGAAGAAGAAGAAGAAAGAAAGAAAGAAAGAAAGAAAGAAAGAAAGAAAGAAAGAAAGAAAGAAAGAAAGAAAGAAAGAAAGAAGAAGAAGAAGAAGAAGAAGAAGAAGAAGAAGAAGAAGAAGAAGAAGAATTACAATGATGATGATGATGGTGATGATAATGATGATGGTGATGATAATGATGATTACCACCATCATCATCATGAAAACGATCCTCCTCCTCCTCTTCCTCCTCCTCCTCCTCATTACCACCACCATCATCATCATCACCACCACCACCAACAACAACAACAATATTTTATTTATATAGCGCAAAATCTTGATAAAATCAAATCTAAGCGCTAAAACAGACACACACGCACGCACGCACACACACGCACGCACGCACGCACGCACGCACACACACACACACACACACACACACACACACACACGCGCGCGCGCACACACGCACACGGCTATAAATGGGGAGAAAGAATAAAAGCAATGGAAAATTATAGAGAGCATATTATATACAATTATATATTACAATGTGATTCCCCTCCGAGTGGAGACAGGCTGCAGAGGGGATTGAGTGAGGTCAGGATTTTATGCAGAGGAGAAAAGGTGAGTTTTGAGAGCGACTTGAAGGAGACAAAAGTAGATTGCTGACGGACTGAGAGACGAAGTTTGTTCCAGGAAAGTGGACCAGAAACAGAGAAGGCTCGTGGACCATAGGTATTGAGCTTAGTGCGTGGAAAGCGAAAAGTCAGAGGATCGGAGGCAGAGCGGAGGTATGTGAGGGAACATAGATCTCAAGTAGGCTTGACAGGTAATCGGGGGCTGCGTTATTGAGGCTTTTGTAGCACATGGTGTCTAGTTTGTACTGTATGCGCTTTGATACAAGGAGCCAGTGAAGTTGTGCCAGGAGAGGAGATATGTGGTCAGCTTTTTTTCTTTTTTAGTACAAGGCGTACAGCATTGTTTTGAATGCGCTGCAGGATATGAATGGTGGAGGCAGGAAGACCAGACAGGAGTGAATTGCAATAGTCAATGCGAGACATTATGAAGGAGAGAACGAGTTTTGCAGTCGTTTCGACAGAGAGATACTTCCTGATCAGGCTTATACGATGGAGGTGATAGTAGCAAGATCTGGCAGTTTGAGAAACAAAGTTGTTCATGGAGAGGGTAGAGTCAATGCAGACACCTAGGTTTTTAGCTGAATCAGAAATTGGGACTGATGTGTTACATAATGGAAGAGAAAGAGGAGCAGCTGAGAAAGTTTCTGACGGGTGCCAATGAGGATAGCTTCTGTCTTGTCGTCATTAAGCTGAAGTTTGTTGAACGTCATCCAGTTCTTAATGTCCGAGTAACACTCAGTGGTGCGAGTCAAGAGGCGCTGCATATTGTCTGGTGTGTCACTGTCTAGAAGTTGGGTGTCATCAGCATAGAAGTGGTGTTTTATAGAGTGGGAGTTGATGATGGTGGACAGGGGGGAGGTGTAAAGAGTGAAAAGAACAGGGCCAAGGTCAGTCTGTCTCTGCCTGTCTCTCTGTCTGACAGTCAGTCTGTCTCTGTCTGTCTGTCTGTCTGTCTCTGTCTCTCTCTGTGTCTGTCTCTGTCTGTCTCTCTCCCGCCCTCTCTCCTCTCTGTCTCTCTGCCCCTCTGTTTGTTTCTCTCTGTCTGTCTGTCTGTCTCTCTCTTCCTTCATATCCCCCCTCTCTCTGTCTGTCTGTCTCTCTCTCTCTCTCACCACCACTACCACCACCACCACCACCACCACCACCATTATCATCAACCTCATCATAAGAATGATAACAAAACAGTGATGCTGACTATATCACAGATCACGCATGCATGATGAAGTAAGCAATATTTAGAAACACGTATCGACATTAGAGACACACGAGATCCGAACGATTCTTGAGCGAATGCTGCTATCATGTTTCGGAACATGTCAGTGTCACCTTGTACCGTGGTAATGTATGGTTTGTAAGACTCTGTGCAGAGGAATGTTTGAATGTTGAGAATCATTTTATAGATGTACTTTATGTGCGCCCACGCGTGCTCTCACATAAACTCTTTTTCTGTGTCTCCTTGTCTCTTTGTCTGTCTATCTCTCTGTCTTTCTATCTCTGTCTCTGTCTCTGTGTCTCTCTGTCTGTCTGTCTGTCTGTCTGTCTGTCTGTCTCTGTCTGTGTGTCTGTCTGTCTCTGTCTGTGTGTCTCTGTCTGTCTCTGTCTCTTTGTGTCTCTGTGTGTCTCTGTGTGTCTCTTGTGTCTCTCTCTGTCTCTGTGTGTCTCTCTCTGTCTCTCTCTGTCTCTGTCTGTCTGTCTGTCTGTCTCTCTTTCTCTCTCTCTCTCCCGCCCTCTCTCTCTCTCTCTGTCTCTTTGCCTCTCTGTTTGTTTCTCTCTGTCTGTTTAACTTTGTATCTCTCTCTCTCTTCCTTTATATCCCCCTCTCTCTCTCTTCCTTTATATCCCCCTCTCTCTTCCTTTATATCCCCCCTCTCTCTCATTTCCTTTATATCCCACTCTCTCTCTTCCTTTATATCCCTCTCTCTCTCTTCCTTTATATCCCCCTCTCTCTCACTTCCTT
Source organism: Monoplex corrugatus (assembly GCA_030674185.1). Lineage (NCBI taxonomy): Eukaryota > Metazoa > Mollusca > Gastropoda > Littorinimorpha > Ranellidae > Monoplex > Monoplex corrugatus. The sequence continues at coordinate 32,462,271 of JAPXFY010000023.1, read as the reverse complement.
TATATCCCCACTCTCTCTCTTTCCTTTCCCCCTCTCTCTCTCTTCCTTTATATCCCCCCTCTCTCTTCCTTTATATTCCCCCTCTCTCTCTTCCTTTATATCCCCCCTCTCTCTCTTCCTTTATATCCCCCCTCTCTCTTCCTTTATATCCCCCCTCTCTCTCTTCCTTTATATCCCCCCTCTCTCTCTTCCTTTATACCCCCTCTCTCTCTCTTCCTTTCTCCCCTCTCTCTCTCTTCCTTTATACCCCCTCTCTCTCTCTTCTTTTATATCCCCCTCTCTCTCTTCCTTTATATCCCCCTCTCTCTCTCTCTCTTCCTTTATATCCCCTCTCTCTCTCTTCCTTTATATCCCCCTCTCTCTCTTCCTTTATACCCCCCTCTCTCTCTCTTCCTTTATATCCCCCTCTCTCTCTCTTCCTTTATATCCCCCCTCTCTCTCTTCCTTTATATCCCCCTCTCTCTCTTCCTTTATATCCCCCCTCTCTCTTCCTTTATATCCCCCCTCTCTCTCTCCTTTATATCCCCCCTCTCTCTCTTCCTTTATACCCCCTCTCTCTCTCTTCCTTTCTCCCCTCTCTCTCTCTTCCTTTATACCCCCTCTCTCTCTCTTCTTTTATATCCCCCTCTCTCTCTTCCTTTATATCCCCCTCTCTCTCTCTTTCTTTATACCCCCCTCTCTCTCTTCCTTTATACCCCCCTCTCTCTCTTCCTTTATATCCCCCTCTCTCTCTCTTCCTTTATATCCCCTCTCTCTCTTCCTTTATATCCCCCCTCTCCCTTTATACCCCCTCTCTCTCTTCCTTTATACCCCCCTCTCTCTTCCTTTATATCCCTCTCTCTCTCTTCCTTTATATCCCCCCTCTCTCTCTTCCTTTATATCCCCCCTCTCTCTCTTCCTTTATATCCCCCCTCTCTCTCTTCCTTTATACCCCCTCTCTCCCTTTATACCCCCCTCTCTCTCTTCCTTTATACCCCCCTCTCTATCTCTTCCTTTATATCCCCCTCTCTCTCT
>JAPXFY010000023.1:32456257-32458757 GCA_030674185.1 Monoplex corrugatus | reverse complement strand
GAAAAAGACTGAAACTTCCCTGCTGCTCCTTCAAGTGTGAGAAAAGATGGACTAAGTCTCGTAGTGGTTCATGTCTGAGTTGGATATAATATTTTTTCTTATGCAACCAATTCATTCTGTTGCTGTTGCTGTTGCTGTTGCTGCTGTTTCTGTAAATGTTTTCCTGCCTATCGTTTGTTTCATGTTAGTAGGGTTGAACTCACGCCGCTAAAACTGGATCCACCACACACCACCTTCCCCAGACTTATTCATTCACAGTCTCAGTACCAGAGAGACCCTGGAACCACAGCAATGTCAAACCGCAATGGGACTACCAGCCAAAGGAGAGTCAGCACTACTGCTGTATAGTTTTGCTGGGGTTGAACAGAATCTGTTCTCAATCAGCATGCTTTATGAGCCCCATAATGACAACAGTAATTGCTCGGACCACAAAGCCAGATGGAGTGAGCGACCCCCACCCGTCCCCTGCATCCCTTTCAATAAATAGATCGCCATGACTCCTTCCCACGACATCTTCATGAAACACTGACACCAAAGACCCTGATTTCAATTCACCTTAGACATGGAAGCCAAATGCAGATGAAGACTGGCAACCAGAATACTTCAGCCACTTTTTACAACTATATGGAAGAGAAGAAAAAAACACCAAACGACAAGACAAACGGCACTATCGTGAAGAAAGATGCCTTCGGTAATTGCAACAACTATCACAGAATCAACACTAGTGAGCAAATGAAAACAGCATTGTATGCAATATATCGAAAACGGTGAAGCCTGCCTGGAAACAAAGGAGTAGAGGAGGAAAGAGTCGATTACAGCAGACACTTAACAAGCCATTGAACTGAAAAAAAGGAAAGCTCTGAACAATGAAATATCATAGAGGTGAAAATCAGAGACTTAAAGGAGAATTACAAAGCACGATACAAGGAAGCTGATCGAATAATCAAGATGATGGCAGGAACAAATACGCGAGCGTACATGAACAACCTTACAAGTCAGACAGAATCAAGGGGTTTCAGTTTTTCGCTTTGCTAACATTGTTGGCAATGTAGGATGATGGTGGACAGGGTGCGGGACTCAAAGAGTTAACATAACACGACAAGAAAGGAATGTATGAGCCGCGAGTCTACAATAGTTATGTCTCCACTGGTCCAAATCGTCGCCTTGGCGGAATGGCCTACTGTATGGCGTTTGGAGCTGGGAAGTGATTATCCTGTCCATGGTGAGGTATTGTTGCTCTGGGTCTCGTCCAGCATCCTCGGGGTGTTTCTCGTTAACTTATTAACTGTCCTTCGTTTAGCTGTCTCTTTGGGAAGCATGGTGTCTTCTTCTTCTCCTCCTCTTTACCATCCTTCACCCATTTTCCTCATGTCTTTTCTCGACTGTAGAGCCTCCAGACTGATGGAGAAAAAATAGCGATGGACACTTACGAGAGGAACTTCGCCAGAAGATGGTGAGGGGAGGGGTGGTGGTGGGGTGTATGGTCTGGCAGTCTTGTCCAGTACCGCTGATTTAGGATCCTTTCCTCTCTGGCACGTTACTTTATCCCCTTCCCCTCTCCCCTTCACCCTAGTCATTTTCCCTCTCCGCAGAAACCAACCATTTCCTAATCTACGACAACCACAACAATCACCATCAGCATCACCATCATCCGTATTGCCACATTGACCTCTTTTCTTCCCGAAACAGAATTACGCGTGCACACACACACATGCGCACGCGTGCACACACACGCACGCGCGCGCGCGCACACACACACACACACACACACACACACACACACACACACACACACACACACACACACTAATAACTAATAATACAAACACAAATCTAATATCACTTATAGTGAAAAGACGTCAAATCAAAGAACGAAGAACACACACACACAGACACAAACACACACACATGCGCACACACACAAATAGACAGACGGGCGTGCATGCAGTCACAATACTTTTTTTAACAGGAAAAAAAAAGAAAAGAAAATTTAGTACACATATCAATGCATTTGTGCACATAATCTGAGATGCCCCTGGCGTTGACCACTCCGTCCAATTTATCGCACAGAGGATGAACAAAAAAGCAAACCTGAATACAAATTTAACTAAGTGCACGAAAACGTATATAAAAACGGACCTCATCATCATCATCAGGTGCCCTGCCGCATGGCGTTGGCGATCATGGACTTCCATCTGTCTCTCTCTTTCGTTGCCCCTAGCATCTCTCCCACCCCCCTCGTCCCCAGCCACTCCGCAAGTCCGTCCAGCATTTTCTCCCTGGGTCTACCCGGTGCTCTCTTTCCCTCCAGCTTTCCCGTTGTGATCAGGTGCTCCAAATCCCCCTTCCTCATAAAATGGCCTAAAATTGCTCCGCCCATGGGAATGCCGGGGGTTCTTTCAGTATAAATTGTATCCCCCACCTTCTGAAAATTCTGTGCTAAGACATTTCCTCTTTTCTGTCACTCTCTTTGTTTCTGCCTTGTTCCTTTGCTTTTTAT
>JAPXFY010000023.1:32441257-32451257 GCA_030674185.1 Monoplex corrugatus | reverse complement strand
ACACACACACACACACACACAGACACACACATACACACTCGCGCGCACACTCACACACACACTCACTCACACACACACACACACACACACTCACGCACACTCACGCACACGCACACACACACACACACACACACACACACACACACACACACTCGCGCGCGCACTCACGCAGACACACAACACACACGCACACAACACACACGCACACACACACACACACACACACACACACACACACACGCGCGCGCACACACACACACACACACGCACACGCACACGCACACGCACACGCACACGCACACGCACACACACACACACACACACACACACACACACACACACACAGAGGGATAAACGGGGGGAATGGGCAAGAAGAAAGATGAGGAGTGAGTGGGCGGGCAGAGAAGGTGGGAGGGGAATTGGTACGTAGAGGAAATGGGGGCAGAATTTGTAGGAGGAGGGTATGAGAGGGAAATGGGCATACAGAGAGATGAAGACGAAATGGGCATACAGAGGGATGAAGGGGAAATAGGCATATAAAGAGATGAAGACGAAATGGGCATACAGAGGGATGAAGGGGAAATGGGTATACAGAGAGATGAAGACGAAATGGGCATACAGAGGGATGAAGGGGAAATAGGCATATAAAGAGATGAAGGGGAAATGGGCATACAGAGGGATGAAGGGGAAATGGGCATACAGAGAGATGAAGGGGAAATGGGCATACAGAGAGATGAAGGGGAAATGGGCATACAGAGAGATGAAGGGGAAATGGGCATATAGAGAGATGAAGGGGAAATGGGCAGATAGAGAGATGAAGGGGAAATGGGCAGATAGAGAGATGAAGGGGAAATGGGCATAGAGAGATGAAGGGTAAATGGGCATACAGAGAGATGAAGGGGAAATGAGCATACAGAGAGATGAAGGGGAAATGGGCATACAGAGAGATGAAGGGGAAATGTGCATACAGAGAGATGAAGGGGAAATGTGCATATAGAGAGATGAAGGGGAAATGTGCATACAGAGAGATGAAGGGGAAATGTGCATATAGAGAGATGAAGGGAAAATGGGCAGAGAGATGAAGGGGAAATGGGCAGATAGAGAGATGAAGGGGAAATGGACATATAGAGAGATGAAGGGGAAATGGGCAGAGAGATGAAGGGGAAATGGGCATACAGAGAGATGAAGGGGAAATGGGCATACAGACAGATGAAGGGGAAATGGGCACACAGAGAGATGAAGGGGAAATGGGCATACAGAGAGATGAATGGGAAATGGGCATACAGACAGATGAAGGGGAAATGGTATAGAGAGAGATGAAGGGGAAATGGCATATACAGAGATGAAGGGCAAATGGCATATAGAGAGATGAAGGGGAAATAGGCATACAGTGAGATGAAGGGGAAATGGGCATACAGTGAGATGAAGGGGAAATAGGCATACAGTGAGATGAAGGGGAAATGGGTATACAGTGAGATGAAGGGAAGGGGAAATAGGCATACAGTGAAATGAAGGGGAAATGGGCATATATAGAGATAAAGAGGAAATGGGCATATAGAGAGATGAATGAGAAACGGGCATATACTACACGTCATTATTGAAGGGCCAGGAACGTTTTTGAGTCAATTTTTGAAAGGAGAAATAACCTATTTTCTCTTACTCTTTTCTCCAATTCGTTGCCGTAACTGAATGGATAAGAGCTCAGACAACATTGCAGTTTCCTTTTGGCACGTGTTTGGGGATTTGCCGATTTGCAATGGGCGGCCCAAGGAAGACAATTTCCACACGAAATTGTCGAATCTTCAGCAGGGTCTCTCTGACGACGCAGGCAAGGTAGCGACAAAATTCGCTTTGCACGTGCAAGGCAAGCCCTTTTTGAACACTACTCCAGCCAAAGTTGCCCGCAGACGAGGATAAAAAGGACCCGTTCTTGGTTCGTTTTAACCATGCTTGCAAGACGACGGATGACGGATGAGCAGCGGGGGAGAGCCCTCGCTCTGCTTGATGAAGGCCTAGCGCAGCGGGAAGTTGCTAGACGACTTGAAGTGTCGCATTCCACAATCCAGAGACTGCTGGAGCGCTTCAATGAGACTGGAGCAGTCCAGGAAAGGCGTCACACGGGTCGACCCAGAGTAACGACAAGACAGCAAGACCGCTACCTTGCCCTCTCCGTCCTGAGGGAAAGGGCATCCACTGCGGTGACCTTGAGGGGTCAGCTGAGGGACGCAACAGGTGCTAACATCAGCTGCAGCACGGTGAGAAGACGGCTACATGAGGCAAACTTGAGGTCACGGAGACCGGCCGTCCGACCCGTGCTGTCACCGGTCAACAGAGTGCGCCGCATGACCTGGGCCAGGGAGCACGTGACCTGGACAAGGCAACAGTGGGCCCGGGTCTTGTTTTCGGATGAGTCCAGGTTCACCCTGACCTTTAACGATGGCCGGGCTCGGGTGTGGCGACGTCAAGGGGAGAGGTTCGCTGACGCCACTGTCCAAGAGCATAACCGGTACGGCGGCGGGTCGGTGATGGTGTGGGGTGGCATGAGCCGTGGTACCCGGACCCCCCTGCTCCCCATTGACGGCATCCTGAACGGGGTCCGGTACCGGGACGAGGTTCTGGCGGCCGTGGCACTGCCTGCGCTTGTGGACCTTGGTCAAGGCGCCATCTTCCAGGACGACAATGCACCTGCGCATCGAGCACGCCTTGTGACCGACTTCCTGGAGCAGCATGAAGTCGTCCGTATGGCCTGGCCAGCGTGCTCACCTGACCTGAACCCAATTGAACACCTCTGGGATGTGCTCGGAAGGCGCATCAGGGACAACCACCCCCCACCGGGCACCCTGGCCAGGCTGGTCGACATCTTGCAGATCGAGTGGGCAGCCATCCCTCAAGACACACTCCGTACCCTTGTGGGGTCGATGCATCGGCGTTGTGAAGCATGCATCCAGGCTCGGGGCGGACACACGCGATATTGAAAACAGATTGGCCAAATCTCACACTTTCTGTTTTTTGAAAAGGGGGGGATGTTCCTTTAAATGCATGTGCTGTTCACTAATGGGTCATTGTGCTAATTTCTTTTTCCAAAACAGGTGTGGAAATGATGAAATAAAACATAGAATCAATTCTAAACATTGTCAATTATTTCAACTTAAAATTAGAGAGGAAGGAAGAAGTGGCCCTTAAATTATGATTAGGAGTATATAGAGAGATGAAGGGTAAGTAGGCATATAGAGAGATGAATGAGAAATGGGCATATAGAGAGATGAAGGGGAAGTAGGCATATAGAGAGATGAATGAGAAATGGGCATATAGAGAGATGAATGAGAAATGGGCATATAGAGAGATGAATGAGAAATGGGCAGATAGAGAGATGAATGAGAAATGGGCATATAGAGAGATGAATGAGAAATGGGCATATAGAGAGATGAATGAGAAATGGGCATACAGAGAGATGAAGGGGAAATAGGCATACAGAGAGATGAAGGGGAAATAGGCATATGGAGAGATGAAGGGGAAATGGGCATACAGAGAGATGAACGGGAAATAGGCATACAGAGAGATGAAGGGGAAATGGGCACACAGAGAGATGAAGGGGAAATGGGCATACAGAGAGATGAAGGGGAAATGGGCATATAGAGAGATGAAGGGGAAATGGGCATACAGAGAGATGAAGGGGAAATAGGTATACAGAGAGATGAAGAGGAAATGGGTATACAGAGAGATGAAGGGGAAATAGGCATACAGAGAGATGAAGGGGAAATGGGCATACAGAGAGATGAAGGGGAAATGGGCATACAGAGAGATGAAGGGGAAATGGGTATACAGAGAGATAAAGGGGAAATGGGCATACAGAGAGATGAAGGGGAAATGGGCATACAGAGAGATGAAGGGGAAATGGGCATACAGAGAGATGAAGGGGAAATGGGCACACAGAGAGATGAAGGGGAAATGGGCACACAGACAGATGAAGGGGAAATGGGCAGATAGAGAGATGAAGGGGAAATGGGCAGATAGAGAGATAAAGGGGAAATGGGCAGATAGAAAGATGAAGGGGAAATGGGCATATAGAGAGATGAAGGGGAAATGGGCAGATAGAGAGATAAAGGGGAAATGGGTTTAAAGGTAGAAGGAATGGACAAGGCAAAAATGGGCAGGTAATAATTAAAAGAGAGGGACAGAAGTAAGGCGAATAGGAAGGAATTTTAAACTAGCGACCGTTTCTCGACCCCCCAAGTTCCTTTTCTCCCTCCCTCTTCCATCCCCAAAACTCCTCCCCTCTCGATCCCAAGTTTTCTCCTTCCCTCCCTTCCTCCTCCCTCTCGACCCCCAAAGTTCCCTCCCTCACTCCACCCTTCTCGACCCCAAAAGTTCCCTCCCTCATTCCACCCTTCTCGACCCCAAAAGTTCCCTCCCTCATTCCACCCTTCTCGACCCCAAAAGTTCCCTCCTCCCTCCCCCTCTTCGACCGCAAATGTTCCTTCTTCCTTCACTCCCTCCATCCCCCTTTCCGACCCCCCAAAGTTCCCTCTCTCCCTCTCTGACCCCCAAAGTTCCTTCTCTCACTCCCCCCCCCCCCTTCGACCCCCAAAGTTCGCTCCTTGGTCATATCCCCAAAGTTCCCTCCCTCCCACCCCTCCCCCTCTTCCCCTCTTCAATCCCCAAAGTTCTTTCCCTCCCTCTCTTCCCATCTTCCACCCACAAAGTTCCCTCCTCCCTCTTCCCTCCTCCCTCGACGACCCCCAAATTTCCCTCCCTCCATCTATCATCCCCAAAGTTCCCTCCCTGCCTCCTCTTCGATCCTCAATGTTCCCCCTTCTTCCATTTTCGACCCCCAAAGTTCCCTCCTCCCTCTTGGACCCCCAAAGTTCCCTCCCTCTCTCCCTCTTCGATCCCCAATGTTCCCTCCCTCTCTCCCTCTTCGATCACCAATGTTCCCTCCCTCTTCGATCCCCAACGTTCCCTCCCTCTCTCCCTCTTCGATCCCCAATGTTCCCTCCCTCTCTCCCTCTTCGATCACCAATGTTCCCTCCCTCTTCGATCCCCAACGTTCCCTCCCTCTCTCCCTCTTCGATCCCCCAATGTTCCCTCCCTCTCTCCCTCTTCGATCCCCAATGTTCCCTCCCTCTCTCCCTCTTCGATCCCCAATGTTCCCTCCCTCTCTAACTCTTCGATCCCCAATGTTCCCTCCCTCTCTCCCTCTTCGATCCCCAAAGTTTCTCCCCTCCCCTTCTTGGATCCCCAAAGTTCCTCCATCCTCCCCCCTCTTCGATCCCCAAAGTTCGATCCCAGAGTTCCCCCTCCCTCCCTCTTCCACCCCAAAGTTCCCTCCTTCCCTCCCTCTTCCACCCCAAAGTTCCCTCCCTCCCTCTTCCACCCCAAAGTTCCCTCCCTCCATCTTCCATCCCCAAAGTTAATTCCCTCCCTCCCTCCATCTTCCACCCCCAAAGTTGGATCCCTCCCTCCATCTTCCACCCCCAAAGTTGGATCCCTCCCTCTTCCACCCCCAAAGTTGGATCCCTCCCTCCCTCTTCCACCCCCAAAGTTGGATCCCTCCCTCATTCTTCCACCCCCAAGTTCCCTCCCTCCCTCCTCCACCCCTAAAGTTCGCCCCTCCCTCCCTCTTCCACCCCTCTTCCCCCCAAGTTCCCTCCCTCCCTCCCCCACCCCCAAAGTTCATTCCCTCCCTCCTTCTTCCACCCCCAAAGTTCACTCCTTCCACCCCCAAAGTTCACTCCCTCCTCCTTCTTCCACCTCCAAAGTTCACTCCCTCCCTCCCTCTTCCAACCTTTAAAGTTCGCTCCCTCCCTCCTTCCACCCCCAATGTTCACTCCCTCCCCCTCTTCGACCCCCAAAGTTCCCTCCTTCACCCTCCCCAAAGTTCCCTCCCTCAGTCCCCCTCTTAGACCCCCAAAGTTCCCTCCCTCCTTGTCCGACCCATATAGTTCCCTCCCTCTCCCTCTTCCACCCCCAAAGTTCAATCCCTCCCTCCCTACCTATATTCGATTCCCCATTGTTGATATTCTCATGTTTTTGTTGTTTTTCCTCTATTTTGTTCTTTGTTTCTCTCCTGGTTCTCGTCGACTTTTTTGTTGCTGCAATGGGAATAGAAAACAATGTAAGCTCTTTCCAAAACATCAAAAGAGGAGTCAGACAGGGTTGTGTTTTGTCACCACATCTGTTTTCACTTTACAGCGAAAACATGAGAAACCTAGAAGAAGACCCTGGATTAAAGGTAGGAGGGAAAATGATAAACAACATTCGATACGCAGATGACACCGTGCTAATTGCAGAAAATGAAAGGGACCTACAAAACCTTGTGAATATATTAGAAATAGAAAGCAAAGGTAAGATCCTGGAACTAAACAGCAGGAAGACTGAAGTCATGGTGATCAGTAAAAAAACATTAAATCCCCTCATGCAAAATAACAGCAAATGGCACAACCTTGACACAGGTTGATAAATTCAAATACCTGGGAACGATCATTTCATCAGACGGCAGATGCACATCAGAAATAGCCAGCAGAATCGTCCAAGCCAAAACAGCATTCAAGAAGATGACAAGCATTCTTACCAACAAATGCCTATCAATTAAGTCAGGAAGAGAGTTCTTGAATGTTATATAGAACTAATACTGTTGTACGGATGTGAGGCGTGGACAGTCAACAAGCAAAGCCAGAACAAGATTGAGGCAGCCGAGATGTGGTTTCTAAGAAGAATGTTGAGAGTTCCATAGACAGCAAAGAAAACAAACGAGACAGTCTTGATGGAGGCAGACACAAGTAGATCACTCATAAAGAAGATTAGGAAAAGACAGGCAACATTTATAGGCCATTTTATGAGGAAGAGGGATTTGGAGCACCTGGTCACAACGGGAAAGCTGGAGGGAAAGAGCACCAGGTAAATCCAGGGAGAAAATGCTGGATACACTTGCAGAGTGGCTAGGGACGAGGACGGGGGGGGGGGGGGGGGGGGGGTGCAGGGGAAACGAGAGATAGAGACAAATGGAAGTCCATGATCGCCAACGCCATGCGGCAGGGCACCTGATGATGACGATGATTGATTGGTTGTATGTTTGACTTCCAGTTGACTTTAGTTTCCGTTCGTGATTTTTCTTTTTAACTTTGACATAGCTGTACTCAGGTTTGAGTTGTGGTTCATTTTCTGTTCTTGATTTTTGTTCGTTTTCTTTTTTTTTTCTTTTTGTTTTTTCGTTCTTTTTGTTGTTGTTGTTGTTGTTGTTGGTCCTATTGGTTTTGCCGATATGTTTGGGTTTTTTTTTCTTTCGGTTTGTTTTACATTTTAATTTTCCTTATTCCTGATATTACTTGTGCTCATGTTGTGGTTCTGCCATTCAATATCTTCAACATGTACGGTCAGCCGTCATCCTTGACTATTGTTGACCTGTGTGCGCAGAGATGTAGGATAAAACAAAAATCTAAGGTGGCCTCAAAACCTCAACCGCTTACTCCTGAGTTCAGCTCCGGGGCAGCGTGTTGCGGCAGGCAAAAAAACAAACAAACAAAAATTGGGGTGGGGGGCGGAGGGGAGGGGGGACCCAGCCCAACCTGGTATCTGGACAGGCTTATTCGGTAATCGTAGCGACACCCAGGTCTAGACCTGGACCGGCACAACCCTATCCATTTACCGCTAGGCTAGTTGGGGGAGAAGTCTGAACTGGGATTTTGTTGAGCTCCCTCTTGAATGATACCAAGGAGGGAGCCTCTGCTGCTGTTGCAGGCAGGGAGTTCCAGGCGGGAATGGTTGATGGGAAAAAGCTGAACTTGTATGGGTCAGAACAGGAGCTGCGATGAACAAATTTGTGTCGGTGGTTTGATCTTGTTTGGGTGACTGTCGTTACATGATCTTTCCAGTTAAGATCACTTCTTATGTCGACGCCAAGATATTTCGCGCTGTCAACGTGTTCGAGAGCGTGTCCTTTTAATTTGTAGTTGAAGTTGATGGGTTTTCTTGATGTTGAACAAGTCAGGACATTACATTTTTTGGGGTGAAATTCCATCCCCTAATGCTGCTCCCACTCAGTGTGTTAAGATCTCATTGGAGCATTTTGCAGTCTTGGGTAGTCTTTATGGTGGTATAGACTATACAGTCATCAGCGAACAATCTGATGTTGGCCTTGATGTTCTGAGGCAGATCGTTGATGAAGATAAGAAATAGGATGGGTCCTAGAACTGTCCCCTGTGGGACTCCGCTGATGACAGGTGCCGGCTCAGATTTTGGCCGTCAACTATAACGATCTTGGAGCGGTCGGAAAGAAAGGCCTTGATCCAGTCCAACGTCGATCCTCGTATACCATAATGGTCCAGCTTACAGAGGAGGCTTTTGTGAGGGACCTTGTCAAAGGCTTTGGAAAAGTCCAAGATTACCATGTCTGTCTGTTGTTTACTGTCCTGGTTTTGGCGACGTCGTGGAATAATGTCAGCAGTTGGGTTTCGCAATTCCTTCTGGCTCATTTGTTGTTATTGTTGTTATACTCTGTTGTGGGTTATCTTTTTCCTGTGCCCGTTTCTTTTGTTTTTGTTATCTTCTTTTGCTGTTATTGTTCGTTTTGTTTCTTTGACTTGTATATTTTGGTTTAATATCTGTTCTCTCTTTTGTGTTTGTTTTTTTCTTTTGTTCTTACTGTTTTTGTTGGTGTTTTTTCTCTTTTTTTATGTGTTTTTGTTTCTTTAACTTCTTGATATCTTTTATGTTCGTATTTATTCCCAGTTGTTTTCATTGTTCTTGTTTATGCTTAACGTCTTTTTCCTGGTGTCTTTCCCTTTTGTTTTTCTGGGGAGGTTACTTTTTATCTTGTTTTGCTTTGTTTTGTTGCTCGCTTTTTTCATATTGTTCCAGTTATTTTTCTTTTGTCTCTGATTTTGATTGTGTCCCCTAGTTATGTTTCTTTAGTCTTAATTTTCATTCTTGCTCTTTGTCCTGTTATTCGTCTTTTTATTGTTGATTTTTTTCTTTTTGACTTTTTTCTTCGACTTCTTGCGGTATTTATGTTCGTGTTTTTTCTCTCGTTTCTTCTTTCTTTCGTTTCCCTTTTGTTTTTCCTTTGTTGTTGTTGTTGCGCTTTGTTTTGTTCCGTTTTATTTTGTTGCTCTTTTTCATATGTTGTTGCTTTTGATTTCGTCCGCTAGTTATATTTGTTTAGTTGTTTTTTTTCATTCTTATTCCTGGTCTTGTTGCTATTTTGTCTCCGATTTACTATTTGTTCTCGTTTTTTTTCTCCTTCCATTCTTCTTCGTGATTTTAGTGATGGCTTGATATCTTTGCCGTTTCTTTTATCATAGATGTTCTTTTTCTTCTTACTTTTGTTCTGCTTGTTGTGCCCTTTACTCTTCTATTGGTATTGATTTCGTATCCTTTTTAATGTTGATACTGTTATTTATTGTGCAATGATAATAGTAATGAATTTGCTATGTATTGTGTATTGTTCCTGCTTTGTTTTTTTCTTTTTCTTCGTTTGTGATTTTTTGTTTATTTCTGTATTAGGATTTTTTGGGTTTTTTGTTTTTGTTTCGTTTTGTTTTGAGGGTTTCTCTTCCGTGTTGCTGTAGCTGTCATGTAGTATTTTGATTCTATTCTGCGTTTGTTTGTTAATGTCTTCTTGCTTTTGCTCTGCTTAAATTTGTGATTCGTGTTATCTTGTTTTTCGGTTATTTGGTGATATTTGATTTTGTTGTTGCTTTTGCTGTTTGTATCTTGCTCTTTCTGTACTTTTTCTCTTTAGAATAATTTTTTTGTTTTGTTTTTCGTTTTGGTTTTCTTGCTCTTGCTGCTTTTTTTAGTTCTTATTACTCTTGTTCTTTTTTCTCGTGTTGTTTCTTATTTTCTTCTTTCTGAAAAGTTTTCTTTGCTTTGTTCCCAGGTGCCTTTGTTCTGGTTCTGCCATGTGTTGATATTGTTACTGTATATTTGCTGGTGTACGTTTTGCTTTTGTACACTTGGTTCTTCCTGTACTTGTTCCTTTTGTTCTTGCTGACTTTGTTTT
>JAPXFY010000023.1:32431257-32436257 GCA_030674185.1 Monoplex corrugatus | reverse complement strand
CTCTTTTATTTACCAATACACTCTGAAGGTCGGGTAGATGGATCAGACGGTGGGTGACCGTGTACACGATACCGTGTAGCGTCTTGGGATGTTGACACAGGTCATGGATGTGCAGGGCTTCTTGTTCACTGATGGCACGGTGCAGAAAAGATCACAGTCGCTGTTGCTTCCTGCAGACATAGGAACTTTCGTTAGAACGTGCTTGCTTACTTTACTTTTACTTTTTCCTTCCGCTTGTACCGGTGGGCGTCGCGGGGAGATACCGTCGTCTGTCAGCAGCAAGGCGGGTGGCCTGGAGAAGGGACATCTCGTGAGCTTTGAGGGTGTCTGCCACGGAGTCGCTCCATCGTCGTCTTGGTCTTCCTCTGGCTCTCCAGCCAGAGTATCTGGTGTTGTTTGCCCGAAGAGCTGGATGGTTTAGGGGCATACGTGTGAGGTGTCCGAACCACTTGATCCTCATATGTTCGATGTTGTTGTAGGATTGGTGTTGCTCCTACCATATCTCGTATCACCTCATTTCTGATCTTGTCCCGCCTTGTCTTGTTTACTGCTTTCCTCAGGAATTTCATTTCACAGGTGACCAGTTTTCTCTCGAGGACTTTAGTTAGGGACCATGTCTGGCACTGGTATGTCAGCGTTGGTAGAAAAATGGCGTTGATGAGTTTCGCCTTAGTGCTGGTGGGAATGCTGGGGTGTTTCAGGAGAGGGGCAAGTTGGTAGCTGACTGCGTTGGCTTTCTGGCATCTGGTCTCGATTTCTCTGTCTAGTTTGCCATTTTCAGTGAAGATGCTGCCCAGGTATTTAAATTCACTGGCTTGTTTCAACTGGGTCCCGTTGATGTTGATATCCAGTTTGTTTGGTCTCTTACTGACAGTCATGACCTCGGTCTTGCTGACGCTGATCTTCATGCCGTATGTCTCGCAGCTTTCATTGAGCTGGTCTGTGTGCTCCTGTAGCTGTATCTTGTCATTGTTCACCATTGCCTGGTCGTCCGCAAACATGAGTTCATTGAGTGCCTCAAGGTCTGGGTTTGCCTCCTTCGTAATCTGATCCATATATATCACGAAGAGAAGAGGGGAGAGATTACAGCCCTGCCTTACTCCCGATGTCACTGGGAACCAGTCAGATGTTCCACTGGCGGAACGTGCAACATACTAATTATAGTTATGTTCTGGTCAATAGTTTGTTGTGCCTGGGACTTAAGATTCATTTTTCTGCATATTGGTAAGCCCGACTAACTGAACTGAGTGGGATTAGTTTTTATCATTGTTGTTGTTGGTAGTGTTGGTGGTCACAATACAGTGTCTTTCGTAGTTACACGTTAAGCGTTAATCCATAACACTGCCCTACCTGACCTGGTCTTGCGGTTCCGTGTTTTTGTATTTTCCCCATTGTCATTAGTCTTATTGTTTAAAGCCCAGCCGACTGCGCAAGCCATATCAGGACCGTACCCATTTCATACCGTAACATCTCAATAAAAAGAATATAAAAAAGAAAATGTATCAATGCACCCGCACACATAATCTAAGGATATGTCCGTGGCGTTGACCAATTCATCCAGTTTTTCACCAAGGGTTTAAGAAAATCAAACCTGAATGCAAATGTTAAACATAACTAAGGACATTAAAACATAAAATTGGCCTAAATTACCTAAAATCATTTCTGCACATCACCCTTCTTTAGAGCCAACAATGCACTTAATACAGGTACCCAATTATCAGTCCTAAGACAATGTAAGGCTTTACAGAACACATGCAGTGCATGGACCAGAAAGGCAGAAAATGAAAAAAAGTTAACAGAAAGCAAAGGAGAAAGGCAGAAACAGAGTAACGAAAGAGTACATTTTGAGCATAGAATTTCCTGGAAGTGGAGATGCGATTTACACTGAAAGGGACTTGTTCCACAACAAGACTCAATACCCTGGCTGCAAGTAGCATGACCAGGCAAGGAACAGGGGCCCATGTCTTACACGGTAACATGCTCAGGCCCAAGTGGCGAGATAGCGAGTGGCAAGGGCGAGGAAAAAAATGTGCTGTAAAACGGGACTTAGGCGGATGTGGATTTTAGCCAATGTAGGCGTTTATTTCGCAACAAAAGACGGAGTCGTCAAACATAAAGGCGACTTGCATGACCACCATGTTTACCTCGCTGGCCAGATTCTCTGGATGCTACTTAGCCTTACCTAGCAAATAGCTAGCCATGTTTGCTGCTAGGTGGAACAAAGAAACGCTTCTAGTAGCGTACCTTGCGAAAACCTGTCCTGGCTAGCGCGTATGAAACGTGCCTTAGTACCTTCAAGCAAATCAAAAGTGCTGATTGTCCAGGCGTCAACAACAATGTATGTAGGCTACTTGCAATGGGAGGGAATCCTCTTCAGTTCCACAGAATAACTTTGGCGTAAACGCTGTTCAACACAGGTAGTTATCCAATCGCTACATAACCATTTTTCTCGCGTGACAACGGGTCATTCATTCCGGGAAAAAAAATGTCGCCATGGTGCAGCGCCACCCACTTTTTTTTCGTATGCGTTTTTTTTTACCCTACGAATAATTCTTTTTTTACAGGATTTTTGCCCAAAGAATTCTTTTATCCCTGTGGGTTCTTCAACATGTGCCAGGAGCACACAAGGACATCGGTTTGTCATCTTATCTGAAATACTAGCGACCAGACCTCCAATCAAGATATATTGTAATGGTGGTGGTGGTGGGATGGAGGGGCAGACAATTCATCCCGGAATGGAGTCCAGAGTTTCTCGCATCCAAACCGGATCATAGTTTCCCCTGTATTCCTTTTAACCTCTATTCGCGTCCAGTGCTTTTAGACAAAGAGTTACAAGAGTCTGAAGATCTGACTTTGTTAAAGAGAGAGAGAGAGACAGAGACAGAGAAAGACAGAGAGGCAGAGACAGAGAGACAGAGAGAGACAGTCAGAGAGAAAGAGAAAAAGAAAGAACAAAAAAACAAAACAAAAAGAAAGTCATCCACTCAGAAAATTCCATACACGCTCTGCTGAAGATTGGAGATTGTTAAAAAAACGAAACAAAACAAACAACAAAAAACTCATTACATTCTATAATCAAAGGACATAACTCTTGAGAATTATTTCCCATCTTGTATAGAACTTCTCAAATCTAACACAGTTTGCGTTACCCATTCAGCTAGCATAGAAGCTGATACAAAGTACAAAAACAGTAAGCACAGAACACTCCTCATTACATTTGGAAATTTTCATGTGCGTGCCATGCAAATCTGCCAAGAATTACTTGTAATCAGGTTTAGTTTGCACAAAATTATGCAATAGCAAAATGTTGGAGTGGGGAAGTACCTGTGAAACACTAAGCTCACACCATAAACACTTATTGAAACATTAAAGGTAAGCAGCGAACAAGCCAGTTTTTATGCTGCCAGGTGGGAGGGAACTCCAGATATCAGAATTTGATTCCACGACTTTATCAACAGAGACAGCAACAGCCCGCTACAAAACTAACGACATTACTGATAATCAGAGTTATAACGTAGTGCAAAAGAATGAAAGATGCTTACCTTGTCAATACTTCACAGCAACAGATGTATTTCCCGTTCTTTGCTTTCACACTGGGCCTTTTTCAGCGGCCCAAAAGACACAATTGCAATAAATGAATAAATATATGTAATACAAATTGCTGGTTTCTTTTCCCTGTTTGCTCCAGTCATGACGAAGTTTAACTGTGACTGCAGCTGAACGTCCGATAGTTCAGACATTCATACTCGTGCGTGACCTGAACTCAGGCGAGAGACAAGTGCTCCCCGTGCAGATTATTCAGCTTTCACGAACTTGTGTGTTGTGTACACGTGTGTGTGTGTGTGTGGTGTGCGTGTGTGCGCGTGTGTGTGTGTGTATGTTGTGTGTGTGTGTGTGTGTGTGTGTGCATGCGTGATGTGTGTGTGTTTGTGTGTGTGTGTGTGTGAGAGAGAGTGTGTGTATGTATGTATATGTGTGTATGTGTATGTGTGTGTGAATGTGTGTGTGTGCATGTGTGAGTGTGTGTGTGTGTGTGTGTGTGTGTGTGTGAGTGTGTGTGTGTGTGTGTGTGTGTGTGTGTGTGTGTGTGTGTGTGTGTGTTAAAACCATACCTTTTGCATCCAATCAATCACACAAAGTCCCTGCATGATCAGCGATTGAACTTTGCAGGGCTTCACGTGAGCTTTCCAGATAGACTTTCCTATCTACCACCTGGGCCACCTATCAGACATGGCCTTCCTTCCAACGACGCAGGATTTTCTCTGGTAAGTGACCATACAGTAGCATCCCCTTCTGTGATGATGTCGGGCCTTCTTCAAGATAGTGTCACCATCTTCTGGAAATACTGTGCTAGCAATTTCCTTTTTTTTTTGTCATTCTTTGTTTCTGCCTTGAATAGATAAATACTAAATAAATGAATAAATAAATATATATCAAATAAATAAATAGATAAATAAAATAGTAAAAATGATACATTAAATAACTGAATTAACAAATAACAATTAAAATCAAGCTACACAGACAGACTTTATCATTTTTTTTAATAATATGAAAGAAAAATATTATACTATTATAAGAAAACACCATAGAATCAATCAATGCCAATATGCATTACTCAGACAATAAATCTATTAATGGCAGCGCTGGAGAACAAAGTCTGTCATTTCCATTAAAGGGAAGAGGATAAAATAACAACAGTAACACCATCAGGACATACACAGCAATAACAATAGACAGAAAACCATAAACGAAAGATCAGATCAATCTCAGAAACAAAATAAGCTGAAGAAATACGCTTTTACACTGACTGACACTAAAAACAAATTGTGTGACTCTATCTGTGTGAGAACAGGGTAAGGGGTAAGTGGGATATAGTAAAAAAAAAAAAAGGAACGTCCCCAAATTACTGCAAGCAAAATATGTAGTAACATGGGGATATTTTTTGAAATCCCGTAATGTATATTTCATAAGTAATAGAACATCATTTTGAACTTATTTTT
>JAPXFY010000023.1:32423112-32431157 GCA_030674185.1 Monoplex corrugatus | reverse complement strand
AAGAACAACACCGACAACTATTGACATCAAGAACAACACCGACAACAACTATGACATCAAGAACAACGACGACAACTATGACATCAAGAAGAACGACAACAAGAACGACAACTACAGCGAGAAGGGCAACAACGACAACAAGAACAACACCGACAACTATGACATCAAGAACGACGACAAATACGAGAATAACATTGACGACAACGAGAACAACGACAACTACAACGAGAAGAACAACGATAAGAACGACAACGAGAACGACGACGACAACGAGAAAAAACGACAACGAAAAGAACAACGCTGATAAATAGAACAACAATGACGACACGAGGAGAACAACAAAGAAGATAACGAGAACAACGACAACGAGAAGAACATCAACGACGACAACGAGAACGACGACGACAACGAGAAGAACAACTACGACAACGAAAAGAACAACGACAACGAGAAAAACGAGAACAACGACGACAACGAGAACAACGACGACTGCGAGAAGTACATCAACGACAACGAGAACAACGACGACGCCGAGAAGAACGACACCTACAACGAGAACACGGACAACTACAATGAAAACAACGACAACAACAACGACGACTACGAGAAGAACGACAACGAGAAGAAGAACAACGACAACGAGAAGAGCAACACCGACGACAACGAGAACAACGACGAGAACTATGACATCGAGAAGAACAACGAGAACAACAACGCCCATAATGGGAACAACGACAACGAGAACAACGACGACAACGAGAAGAACAACAACGACAACAAGAACATCGACGACAACGAGAAGAGCAACGACAACGAGAAGAACGACGACAACGATAAAAACAACGAGAAGAACGACAATAACGAGAAGAACAACGACAACGACAAGAACGGGAAAAACGACGACGACAACGAGAACGACAACGAGAAGAACGACGACGAGAAGAAGAACAACAGTGAGAACAACAACAACAACGAGAACAACAATGACAACGAGAACAACGACGAGAACGACGACGACGAGAACGACGACGACGACGACGAGAAGAACAACATAGACGACGGCGAGAAGAACGACGACGACGAGAAGAACTACGATGGCGACGAAAAGAACAACGACCACAACAAGAAGAACAACTACGACGACGACGAGAAGAACAACGAGAAGAACAACAAAAACGAGAACAACAGGAACGAGAACAACAAGAACGAGAAAAAGAACAGCAACAACAATGAGAACAACAACGAGGACAACGAGAAGAACGACGACAACGAGCATGACGACGACAACGAGAGGAACGACAACGAGAGGAACGACAACGAGAACAACGACAACGAGAACGACAACGAGAACGACAACGAGGACAACGAGAACAACAACGAGAACAACGACAACGAGAACAACGAGAACAACGACAACGAGAACAACGACAACGAGAACAACGAGAACAACGACAACGAGAACAACGAGAAGAATGACAACGAGAAGAATGACAACGAGAAGAATGACAACGAGGACAACGAGAAACCGAGACGAGAAACCAACGAAACGAGAAACCAACGAAACGAAAAACCAACGAGAAACCGAGACGAAAAACCACAAGAATATCGGTGAAAACAAGATCGACCAGTAACAGCCCTTTCCACTCCCAAAATAAACGAATTTGAATATAATACAGTAAAGCAGAAGAACAAGAAGACAGATCAATAACATTAACTACATAGCAGCATGGCCCAGCCAATTCAGTCGACGCTTGGAGATGATGATGGTAACTGGGATCTGTTTGCGTCTTGACCTTACATAATCGTTGTCACTGACTTTCCATTTGATGCCTCGAGGTAAAAGGATTCGAGGTTTATTCTGGCTTGTTTTCAAGTACCACGTTTCACAATTGTACGCTTGACAGAACGTTGGAGTTGTAGAATAGCAATTTTATTTTGAATGAAATTTTCTTCCTTTTCCAGATATAGCTTGACATCTGCAGTCGCTTCTCCCATGTGACAATTAAGTTCTATAAACATTCTTTTTTTATTTATTTTTATTCGTATTTATTCATCCTTTGGTATTCTTCGTCGGGTAAAGTGTTATTTGCCATACTAACAGCAAAGGCCGAAAGATTTGGTCTTCGCATTTGTGTCTCTGGAAACCTAGAAGATGCCTGGCAGTTCATTCCTTTTCTCACACTGGACAGAACAGCAGGGAAGTTTGTGTTTTTCTCTTAATTTTTGTATCTGGTGTTTGTGATCTTACGCCTGACAAAGACCAGTTGGCCGAAAATTTGCACCTGTCTTGTCTTGTATGACCTGCTCCCCTCGAATGCAAACTTAGTGAAATGGGGGGAAATCAGATGACCCAGCATGTCCGCTCTGTCAGAAGAAACAAACAGTGGAACATGTCCTAAGCTCTTGCAAAGTAGCGCTAGCCCAAGGAAGGTATACATGGAGGCACAACCAAGTTCTGAAAGTGATCGCAGACGTGGTTAGCGAAAAAACCATGACCCCAAACGCACCAATTGCTATGACAACGTTCTACAAAGCAGGAGGGAAACAGGTCTGGCCCGAAATTGCTATGACAACCAGCACATTGCCAAAGGGTCTTCTGGATAGAGCAATCGACTGGGAGTGTACAGCAGACCTCCCAGAGTGGAGAAATTACCCAGATGTCATCAGCAAGACAGGCATGAGACCAGACATCGCTCTCCACTCTGACTCCTCGAAACAAGTGATTCTGATAGAACTCACTGTGCCATACGAAAGTAGAATGGAAGAAGCACATATCTACAAGACCGAAAAATACGCCGGTCTTGCCAGCACCCTGAAGAAAGCAGGTCTGCGGGTCAAAATCTTCGCCATAGAGGTCGGGGCAAGAGGGTTTGTGGGCACCTCCGCTTATGATCTCATGAAACAACTCGCCATTTCTGGGAAGAAGAGGACTAGAGCCCTTAAAGCGATGGCAGAGGCAGCAGAAAGGAGCTCAAGCTGGATCTGGGCAAGGAGGAACCAAAAGTGAACTTCATAAGGATTAAATTCCCTACAGATGATGTGTGCCCCGTTAGCACATTGGTAAAACCGCGTACCGCAGTTCTGAAGCGCAGAATCGCCCAGGTTCGCTTCCCGGCGTGGGGAAAAAAAAATAGACAACAGCAGAAGGGCATCCAGGAGTCATGACCTGGATGTGGCCCGGCCCCCCGAGAGTGTAAGGAGTTCAGGGCCGAAACACTTGTCTAAAGGGGGTTACTTCTCTGAAGACCTTCTGTTGTCTAGCTCTCCCTAGAGTTTCTTTCTATTAAATACGCGTTCTTATTCTTTTTTTCGTATTTTTTTCTAGTTCATCTTCAGCGTTGTTTTTTCTTTGTATCTAGCAGGGAGGCAGCGGAATCAATACTGTCTGGGACACGGCTAATACCATGCTGGTGGTCCTGCTTTGCCCCTGTATCTTATCTTGGAGGTCTCAGTGTGTGAACACAGTTCTAGTAATCTTTCTGTTACTACTATCAGTTGCCTTCAGCTAACGTCGTTGTCCTGTCCAGGTATTTTTGTTCAGATCTTGTGATTAGCAGAGGGGGACGGGGGACGGGGGAAGAACAAATGGAGGCAACTCCGGATGGGGGGGGGGGGGAGAGAACAGTGAGGGAACTCTAGATAGGGGGTGAGAACAGAGGGAGGAAACTCGGGATGGGGTGTGGTGGGGTGTGGGAACAGGGAGGGAACTCAGGAGGATGGAAGAGGGAGGGAACACCGCGGGGGGGGGGGGGGGGGGAGGGGGGCAGAGGGAGGAACTCTGGATATAGAGAAACAGAGAGAGGGGACTCCAGGTTGGGTTGGAGAGAACAGAGGGAGGGAACTCCAGATGAGGGGAGAACAGAGGGAGGGAACTCTGGATAGCTGGGGGAAACGGAGGGAGGAACTCTGGGGAGGGGGAGGAAGGAAATTCCAGGTTTGGGAGGAAATAGAGCGAGGGAAACTCAGGAGGGGGCAACAGAGCGAGGGAACTCCAGATGAGGGGAGAACAGAGGGAGGGAACTCTGGATAGCTGGGGGAAACGGAGGGAGGAACTCTGGGGAGGGGGAGGAAGGAAATTCCAGGTTTGGGAGGAAATAGAGCGAGGGAAACTCAGGAGGGGGCAACAGAGCGAGGGAACTCTGGATGGTGGGAGAGAGGGAACTGCGGATGTGGGTGAGGGGAGGGAGAACAGATGGAGGGAACTCCTGATGGCGGGCGGGAGAACAGAGGGTGGGAACTCCTGATGTGGGGGTTAGAGGAGCGGGAGAAAAGAGATAGGGAACTCCGGACGTGGGGGAGGGGGATGGGAGAAGAGAGGAAGGGAACACCAGATGGGGGGGGGGGTGGATGGAAAAGAGAGGGAACTCCGGGCGTGGGGGTTGGGGCGGGGAACATAGGAAGGGAACTCCGGATACGGGGGCGGGAGAACAGAGAGAGGGAATTTCCTGAGGGGGGGTGGCGGGAGAAGATAGGGAGGGAACTCCGGATGGGGAGTGGTAGAACAGGTGGAGGGAACTCTGGACATAAGGGGAGGGGAAAGAAAGGGAGGGAACTCCGGACGTTGGGGGCGTGAGAAGAGAGGGAGGGAACTCAGGATTGGTGTGAGGGGGGCGGGAGAAGAGAGGGAGTGGACTCCAGACGTTGGGGGAGGGCAATGAGTGAGGGAACTTTGGATGAGGGGGAGGAATGAGGGTAGAGGGATGGCAATCTGGGTGGGGAACGGAAGGAGTGAAATCCGGATGGTAGGGACCCGAGGAAGGGATGTCCTAAGCTAGGGGGGGGGGGGGGGGGAACAGAAGGGGGGAACTCGTGAAGAGAGGGGAACAGATGGAGGGACTGCAGAGGGGGGGAGAGAGAGGCTCCAGAGCGAGGGAACTCCGGAGGGGGGAAA
This sequence comes from Monoplex corrugatus, assembly GCA_030674185.1. Classification (NCBI taxonomy): domain Eukaryota; kingdom Metazoa; phylum Mollusca; class Gastropoda; order Littorinimorpha; family Ranellidae; genus Monoplex; species Monoplex corrugatus. The sequence goes on along the minus strand of JAPXFY010000023.1, from coordinate 32,426,266 downwards.
ACGGAGGGGAAAAACGGAGGGAGGGAACTCCAGAGGGGGGAGAACAGAGGAGGGAGTTCTGATGGGGGGGGGGGGGGGGACAAATGGAAGGAATTCCGGACTTGGGGGGGGGGGGGAGGGAAAAGGGAGGGAATTCTGGAGGGGAAGAAATGAGAGAAGAAACTCCAGATGTGCGAGGGTGGGGGGAGGGAGAGGCGGAATAGAGGGAAGAAATCAGGGGGAGAAGAATGAAGGGAAAGCACTCTGGGTTGTGGTGGGGGAAAGGAAGGGAGGGAACTCCCGATTGGGAGAGGGGAACTGATGGAGTGAACTCAGGATAGGAGGGAGACCAAAGGGAAGGAACTCCTGATGGGGGGTGGGAGGGAGAACACAGGAAGGGAACTCTGGAGGGGGGGGGGGGCGAACAGAAGGAGGGAATTCCGGAGGGGGGAACTGAGTGTGTGCGTGTGTGTGTGTGTGCGTGCGTGTGTGTATGTGCAATTTCTACTACCTCTCATTTTTGAGCAGGCTGGATGGCTGTTTGATCTGAACCATGGATCTCAAGGTCTGATGTCTTGAGACCAGTTCCAGCCCACAACATTAAAAAAACTGGCGAGTTCACTGTCCATCTTTATGTTTTAATCATTCTGGCAGTGTCAGTCGAGTGTCTCATAGGTGCTGTCCTTCACCTCCTCCCCCCCCCCTCCATTTCAAGACCTGGTCAGCGCATACAGGCTTAGATAGTCTTTCAGACAGCAGATGGCAGATTTGGTGGAGCGCATAAGTGATCGTCAGAGTGCAACGATTCCCTCATGAACAAACTCCAAACTCGGAGCAGTATATCACAAGTGCCCTTAACAGTCTGACAAGGCTATTTACATGTCTGTGTGATGTTAGGTAGGTCTGTGGTGAAGCATTTATGGAGTCATTCTGGTGGATTGATACAATAAACAAATAAATGAATATATAAACACGTAAACAAACAAACAAACATATGTACAAACAAAAATTTAATAGATAAATAAATTGATTGAAATCAAGCCACACAGACAGCATTTAATTTTTTTTTTAAAGTGTATTAAAACTATTAAAACAAAACACAATGAAATTAATCAACACGATTGTAAATTATTCAATCAATAAATCTGTTAATGGCAGTGCTAGACAAAAAAAATCTGTTTTCTTTAAAAGGAAGATAGCAAAATAACAATATCACCATCATCACTTACGCAGCAAATACAATAGACAGAAAACCATAAAGAAAACAATAGATCAATCTCAGACAGTAAAGAAGCCAAAGACATTCGCTTGTAAACCGACCAAGACTGTAAAGCTGTGTGACTCAATCTGTGTGAGAACAGGGTCAGTGGGATGTAGTAATTAAATTAAAGGACGTCCCCAAATTACTGCAAGCAAAATGTGTAGTAATTAGGGAACATTTTTTGAAAATTACGTAACTTATATTTTATACGCAACGGTATATTATTTTAAGCTTATTTTGTGATTTTGAGCCAATTTCAATTTTGTGTATTTTGGGTACGTCTCCAAATTACAAACACGTCCCCTTTCTACTACGGTACACGTCGAATTGTCCCCTACCTACTACACAGGCACGTTCACACACACACACACACACACACACACACACACACACACACACACACACACACACACACACACACACACACACACACACACACACACACACACATACCTTTTTTGTTTGTTTATTTATTTGCTTGTGTTTTTGTTTGTTTGCATGCTTGTTTGTTTTTAGTAATTTAGACCCGTTTTTTTAAATGCTTTAGTGTCCTTAGTCATGTTTAACTTTGTATTCAGGTATGTTTCTTAAATCCCCTGTGCGATCAATTGGACGGAGTGGTCAACGCCAGGGGCATCTTCTTACATTATGTACCCGAATGCATTGATATGTGTACTTACTCTTATTTTCCTTTTTATCCTGTTGAAGTATTGTGTTTTGAAACGGTTATATAGTCCTGATATGGCTCCACGCAGTCGGCTGGGCTTTAAACAACAATAACAAAAAGAGCATTACACCATATTGATATTTCGTTTATATACAGCTGTAACGTTTCCTGGATTTCAAACATCTGTTTTCAGGATGTGTTTAGATAAGTGCCGTTATTATCATTATTACTGTTATTGATATTATTGATAATAATAACAACAATAATGATAACAATAATGATAACAATAATGATATAACAACACTGATAATAATAATAATAATAATAACAATAATAATAATAATAATGACAATAACAATAACGATAACAACAATGATGATGATGATGATGATGATAATGATAATGATAATAATAATAATAATAAACAATTTCATTCTCATTGTTATTATGATTAGTAGAAGTAGCGGTGGTAGTAGTAGTAGGAGTAGTAGGAGTAGAAGTAGTAGTATCATCATCATTATCATTGTCATTGTTATTAATAGTAGTAGTTATATTAGGATTAGTATAAGTATCTTTACTATGTCATCATCATCACTGTCATGATTATTGTTATATTATTATTATTGTTATTATTATTATTATATTATTATTATTATCATTATTATTATTATCATGTTGTTGTTGTTGTTATGATGATGATGATAATCTACATCTATATACTCGTATATCGATGTGTTAATGTATCTGTATCTATATACATTTATATCAATCAATCAATCAATCAATCAACCAACCAACCAACCGACTGACCAACCAACCAACCAACCAACCATCCTACCTACCTTCCTACCTACCTACCTACCTACCTACCTACCTACCTACCTATCTCTGTCTGTCTGTCTGTCCGTCTGTCCGTCTGTCTGTCTGTCCGTCTGTCTGTCTGTCTATCTGTGTGCGTGCGTGCGTGCGTGTGTGTGTATGTACGTATCTCTGTGTGTATGTGTGTGTGTGTATGTGTGTGTTGTGTGTGTGTGTGTGTGGTGTGTGTGTGTTGTGTGTGTGTGTGTGTGTGTGTGTGTGTGTGTGTGTGTGTTGTGTGTGTGTGTGTGTGTTTTGTGTGTGTGTGTGTGTGTGTTGTGTGTATGTGTGTGTGTGTGTGTGTGTGTGTGTGTGTGTGTTGTGTGCGTGTGTGTGTGTGTGTGTGTGTGTGTGAAGAAAACAATGGGGGGACAACATAACGTAAAATG
>JAPXFY010000023.1:32410612-32415612 GCA_030674185.1 Monoplex corrugatus | reverse complement strand
GGAATCAGGTGTGCCACATATAAGATGTCAAAGATTATTTCTATCCGTATGCATAAACTTCTTCAGAGCAAAAACCTAAAGTTTTCTTTTCAAATTATGTCTTGCTTCAAAACCATATACATCAGCACCGTACTGAAGTATCAATTATGTTTGCATATCAAACATTTTGAAAATAATTATGCTCTATACAGTACTAATGAAAATTTAAAATGTTCATTACTACTCTTTTTCTCTCTTTTATCCAGAGCTCAGCAAAATGGTCCTGATGAGGTTCTTTAATCAGCCACAACCGGCTCAACGCCCGTATAAAACGCAATTTCAAAGTGACGCTTCCATCAATATGCCCCTGCTGTCAATATGACCAGACCGATCAACACATGTTGCAGCGATGTCACCTCCATCGAGTGAAGTGACAGGACACATGGCTGACTGCAACTCTTTTGACTTCTAAGTTCTGTGGCAGCTTACAGGAACTTGAAAAAAATTGCCACATTTATCGCCAGATGTGTCCTGATCATCTAGACAGAGAACGAAAGAAGAAGAATCTGCTGATAAAATCATGGTAAATGTATTTTACCATTTGACTTCCACACCCCATCCACAAACTGCAAAAACTTAACCCTTTGAATCCCTCACCCTATCCGCCAGCTTCTCTTCCTCTCTCTCTCTCTCTTTTGCTAGCATCGTTGGCGAAGCAGGATGCTGGTGGACAGGGTGCGGGAGTCAAAGGGTTTAAGTTTATTCTAGATGAAGAGTAAATTCCAAGATATCTGTGGGCATTTACGACTAAAATGTGTGCCTTCCAACAGAACCATTGTTCCCATGCTGCCGAATAATTGCCTTTGCAAAACACTATGATCTTGGATTTATCGATATCAACTTTTATCTCTTGTGTACATGCTGCTGATTATAACTTGATTTAGCTGTGTCTGTAAACAGATCATGATTTTTGAAAGTAAGACAATATCGTCAGCAAATGACATAAAACAAACGCCTTAAATGCTATCCTGTGTCTTCCCTTTTTCAATACTTCCAAGATCAATCATTTCATGAATAAAGAAAACAAAACAGAACTGCAAACATCTCCTTGTTTAACACCTCTTGTACACCTACAAAAATCACTGAATTTAGATCGGCATTTAATTTTAGCTTTAACGTCTTTATTTATCTTTTCGACACAATAATACAAGTTCCATTTTATTCTTTTTTTCTCTCTCGAAATATTGGACTTGAAATTCATTGTGAAATGGAATCGAAAGCTTCTTCCAAATCTGTGAAAGCGGCATATAATTTACTATTATTTGCCAATTGTTTCTGCACTGCTGTTAACAAGTTAAATATGTTTTTGTATACTGGAAAATATATTAAGTAATCTTTCTGAAAACAACTTAGTGTTCTCATGTGATATTACTTAGTTCAATCTGTTATGAGAGCCTTTTGTTGATAACTGGACTGTGTATTTTCATTTATCTATATTGGCTTGTATTTGTAATATCGCTTTTCATGTAAAGGGCCAAATTCATTAGTTCCCAAGGACTATGATGGTGCTACTGGCAGAAAAACCTATATCTTTTGATACTGATTTAAAGAGCTGAAGGATTTCTAACATGAATATAATTTAGAATTCATTTAAGAATCATCTAGCAAGCTCTGTCAATCTTAACTTTTGTTGCCGCTTCAGTTAAGTCCATTTGTTTTCTCAGAAATTGAAGATCGACTTCCTCTGAAAGTATAGCTTGTACTTACAGTTACTCTGTAGGGATTTGGTGTACACTATTTGAAGTCTGGAATGTGCTCAAGAGGGATTGTTTCACACCTCGACATTTACACCTTTCTCTTGAGATAAATGTGAAACAAAATCCAAGTCTGGCGCTGATAAGACAGCGTTAGCACAAAGATCATTCTGATAAGCCTGCCTGTCTGTTGTTGCTGCTTTTGATAAAGATCCTTGGGTGTTTTAGAAAGGAAGAAAATTTGTTCGTTCACAACATTTGCCTTTTCGGACACTGGTCTCAATTTCTTGAGCAACTGAGAGACATGTTTAGTGGACGCTTGTTATTTGTTATTGTTGTTTAAAGCCCAGCCGACTGCGCAGAGCCATATCAGGGCTATAACCGCTTCAAAATATACAAACCTTCAATACGAAAAAAAAAAAGAAAATTAAATACACATATCAATGCATTCGAGCACATGATCTAAGGACATGCCCCCGGCGTTGACCATTCCGTCTAATTTATCGCACAGAGAAGATTTAAAAGAACACATCTGAATACACATATAACCATACATAAGGACACCAAAACATAATATAAAAACAGGCATAAATTATCTAAAATTGCTTCCGCATATCTCACCTCCCTCGAGCCAAAAATGCACTTAATACATGTATCCAATTATCAATCCTAAGAAAAAGTACGTAAGACTTTATCGAACACATACAGTTGAATGGACCATTAACGCAGAAAATGATAGGTAGAAACGACAGAAAGCAAAGCAACAAGGCAAAAACAAAAAGAGTGACAGAAAAGAGAAAATTTCTAGAACAGAATTTCCAGAAGGTGGGAATACCATTTTTACTAAAAGAGCCCCCGGCACCCCCACGGGGGAATAGTGGACGCTAAAAATGCCTACGAGAAAACTCTGGCGTGAGGACATTCCTGTCTTGAATGGATGTTTAACACCACCTCTCCTCATCATCAACCTAACCCCTTCCGCCTACGATTTCAAGAGCCTGGATATTTACTTGCTTGCTAGTAGCAGACCAACGCATTTCTGGAACCACCCACGGTACGGAGTCTTGTGATGATAGTTCTTCAGAGAGCTGGCGAAGGTGATGATGATGATGATAATGTGACTATGGCGACGTTGATGAAGATGTATAGAAGTGGGCAAGGGGGAGAGAGAGAAGAAGAGCAGGAGGAGAGAGAGAGAGAGAGAGATGAGAGAGAGAGAAGAGAGAGGAGAGAGGAAGAGAGGAGAGAGAGAGAGAGAGAGAGAGAGAGAGAGAGAGAGAGAGAGAGAAGAGAGAGAGAGAGAGAGAAAGAGAGAGAAGAGAGAGAGAGAGAGAGAGAGAAGAGAGAGAGAGAAAAGAGGAGAGAGAGAGAGAAGAGAGAGAGAGAGAGAAAGAGAGAGAGAGAGAAGAGAGAAGAGAGAGAGAGAGAGAGAAGAGAGAGAGAGAGAGAAAGAGAGAGAAGAGAGAAGAGAGAGAGAGAGAGAGAGAAAGAGAGAGAAAGAGAGAGAAAGAGAGAGAAAGAGAGAGAGAGAGAGTGAGAGAAAGAGAGAGAGAAAGAGAGAGAGAGAGAAAGAGAAAGAGAGAAAGAGAGAGAGAAAGAGAGAGAGAGAGAGAAGAGAGAGAGAGAAAGAGAGAGAGAAGAGAGAGTAAGAGAGAGAGAGAGAGAGTGAGAGAGAGAGAGAGAAAAAGAGAGAGATGATGAAAGTGAGGGGTGAAAGTTGATGGTTGAGAAAGGGAGGGAAGTTTAGGTTTGGGAGAGGTGGGGTGAGTGAAGTAGATTGTGTGAGAGTAGTGGACGTATAATAGCGATCATGTGAGGATATGCACGATTATCTTTGCTAGTGAGAAAAGATGTTGATTAGTAGATAATAAAACTTTTTTGTTTGGTTTGGTTTAGTTCTGTTTTGTTTATTCTTATTTCGCGGACTGACTCGCTGTGTCGATAGAACCATTGACTCTAGATTAGATGTCTGAGGTTCAATTCTGTCCTCCGATATTAAAACTGATCTTTTGCTGCCAGTCTTAATGTTCCAATCATTCTGGTGCTGGGTTAACTTAGTGTTTCATAGGTCCTCTTGAATGTTATATAGTACCGATTCCGTTTTACGGATGTGAAGCTTGGACAGTCAACACGCAAAGTCCGAACAAAATTGAAGGAACTGAAATGTAGTTTCTAAGAAGAATGTTGAGAGTTCCACGGACAGCAAAGAAAACAAACGAGAAAGTCTTGAAGTAGGCAGACACAAGAATAACATTAAGAAAAAAGATTAGGAAAAGACCGGCAACATTTATAGGACATATTATGAGGAAAGGTGAATCAGAACACCCGGTCACATCAAGAAAGCTGGAGGGAAAGAGAACACCAGGTAGACCCAGGGAGAAAATATTGGACGGACTTGCAGGATGGCTGAAGACAGAGAGGGTGGGAGATGTTCTTGCAGCGACAAGGGATAGATTCGCGTGGAGGGCCATGATCGCCATCGCCATGCTGCGAGACACATGATGATGATGATGAGGTCCTCTTCTCCAGCCTCCCTCTCCCCCTTTCTGATCCCCATGTCAAGACCTTTCCAGTGTAAAAACAATTTTGAGCAGACTCAAGGAGCGTGTCAGATAACTACTGGGTGGAGCGCATATGGAATTTTCTGAGTGCCACGAATCCTTCTAGAACAAAGTCAAAATTTATCTTTTGCTCGTGTATCGGAAAGTTGTTGACTTGTGAATGATAAACTTCTTGTTTTGTTCTTTTTTCGTTGTTGTTGTTGTTTTTGTAGTTCTTGTTGTTGTTGTTCTCGTTGTTCTTGTTGTTATTGCTTTGTTTCACCGTCTTCTTTTTCTTCTTTTGTTGTTGTTGTTGTTGATGCACTTCTTGTTTTTGTTCTTGTTCTTGTTCTTGTTCTTGTTCTGTCTCTTTTTGTCTCTCTCTGCCTGGTTGTCTGTCTGTCTGTCTGACTCGCTGTTAGAGAAGAGAGAAAGAAAGAGAGAAAGAGAGAGAGAGACAGAGAGAGAGAAGAGCGTGTGCCTCTGTGTGTGTGTATGTGTGTGTGTGTGTGTGTGTTTGTGTGTGTGTGTGTGTGGTGTGTGTGTGTGTGTGTGTGTGTGTGTGTGTGTGTGTGTGTATGTGTTTTGTTGTTTCGCTATGTTTTGTTCAATTTTAATCGGATAAGTTTACTTTTTTTGTGGTTTGCTTCGTTGTCTTCACACGTGCGCGTTAATCTAAATTTAGTTCTTCACTTCCCTTCCTCTCTGTCTCATCTCTTTGTCTCTG
>JAPXFY010000023.1:32388112-32395612 GCA_030674185.1 Monoplex corrugatus | reverse complement strand
AAATTACTATGAAAACAATTTTTTTTATAACAAATCAATAGAATCAATTTCATTTAATTGTTTTTTAACAACAGACTGCAAATTGTCTATATAGGTAATACTATTTTTGACACACTGCCTATCCAATATGGCATGCTCCAAGGTTTGGTACCGAGACAGATCCTATTTTCTATATGTGTGAATAATCTTCTTATTCATATACAAGTCTCATGTGAACTATTTCTGTAATAACACAACGAGATATTCAAATCACTTCAAACCAATACTGACAGTTTAAATAAATGATGCAAACTAAATCACATTTAATATATATATATATATATATATATATATATATATATATATATATATATATATATATATATTTTTTTTTTTTTATTTATATAGCGCAAAATCTTGATAAAATCAAATCTAAGCGCTGAGCGTATACATGCATACATACCTACATACATATGAGCGTATACATGCATACATACATGCTTACATACTTACATACATAAATCTAAGCTGAGCGTATACATGCATACATACATACATACATAAATCTAAGCGTATACATACATACATACATACATACATACGTACGCACATGCATACATAATAATTACAATATTTATATAGCGCAAATCTCGACAAAATCAAATCCAAGCGCCGAAAAGACACACACGCACGCACGCACGCACGCACACACACGCACGCACACACACACACACACACACACACACACACACACACACACACACACACACACACACACATGCATGGCCACAAATGGGGAGAAAAGAATAAAAGCAATAAAAGCAAGAATAAAACCAATGGAAAACCACAGAGAGCACATCATATACAATTATATATTAAAACAAAGTGATTCCCCTCCGAGCGGAGACAGGCTGCAGAGGGGGGTTGAGTGAGGTTAGGATTTTATGCAGAGGAGAAAAGGTGAGTTTTGAGAGCGGACTTGAAGGAGGCAAAAGTAGGTTGCTGACGGACTGAGAGAGGAAGTTTGTTCCAGGAGAGTGGACCAGAAACAGAGAAGGCTCGTGGACCATAGGTATTGAGCTTAGTGCGTGGAAAGCGAAAAGTCAGAGGATCGGAGGCAGAGCGGAGGGTACATGAGGGAACATAGATCTCAAGTAGGCTTGACAGGTAATCGGGGGCTGCGTTATTGAGGCTTTTGTAGCACATGGTGTCTAGTTTGTACTGTATGCGCTTTGATACAGGGAGCCAGTGAAGTTGTGCCAGGAGAGGAGATATGTGGTCAGCTTTTTTCTTTTTGAGTACAAGGCGTACAGCATTGTTTTGAATGCGCTGTAGGATGTGAATGGTGGAGGCAGGAAGACCAGACAGGAGTGAATTGCAATAGTCAATGCGAGACATTATGAAGGAGAGAACGAGTTTTGCAGTTGTTTCGACAGAGAGATACTTCCTGATCAGGCTTATACGATGGAGATGATAGTAGCAAGATCTGGCAGTTTGAGAAACAAAGTTGTTCATGGACAGGGTAGAGTCAATGCAGACACCAAGGTTTTTAGCTGAATCAGAAATTGGGACTGATGTGTTACATAATGGGAGAGAAAGAGGAGGCAGCTGGGAAAGTTTCTGACGGATGTCAATGAGGATAGCTTCTGTCTTGTCGTCATTAAGCTGAAGTCTATTGTGTGTCATCCAATCACATGACACTAGACCCTCATAAAACCAAACTCCTTCTTATGACAAGACACAGAACAGATAGGATCTTACAGCAAAACATTAGCTGTCTCGATAATTAACATAATGGAAAAAAAGCACACTATCATCGAGTGTTAGGCATAGAGATTGACAATAATCTTTAAAAGATAATTCACAAAAATATATCATTATGCAATGATGGCAATAATGATACTGATAATAGTAATGATGATATTCACATTCATTTATTTTGTTACAGTGGATTTACCACGTGAAACTTGGGCTGCTCTCCCCTTTGAAACCGCGTCGCCACAGGTCAGTGCCACTCTTTTTCTTAACCAAGACTTTTGAACGGGAAGAAGGCTAACTGGCCCTCAAGGGAAGGGACCTGAAAAATCACCGATCTCTCCATGTTTTATACCAGAGCAACTTTGAGAAAGCCCTGCTCTTCGCGATTTTCAACTGCCGTGGGATCTTAAGCGTGTGCAGGTTTGAAGGCACACGGATCCGACTCGTTTTACGTCCACTTCCAAAGGACTAGAAGTTCAGTTCGATTTCCAGTAAACTGAGTAGAAAAGTCGAGGTCTCAACTAGAAACGAACCCTGGAACCTCGAGTTTAATTATTGACAGGCGAACGTCTAAACCAACCTGCCACTCTTTTTCCTGATCCTGATGATGGTGATAAAACCCAAACAACAGACACTTTCAAAATATCCAAACCTCATGTGAGCCACGGTTCTCTTTATTACAATTGATATCTAGCTCTTTTGACAGACGTGTGACCTCGATCGAACACTCTTAGGATGTCATGTCACAAGTACAGTCCCATCCCATAACATGATTGGGCTTATCCATTGTCCATCTTAATGCTCCCATCATTCTGGTGATGTCAACGTTTTAACAATGATAACAACAACAACGACAATAATAATAATAATAATAATAATGATAACAATAATAATAATGATAATAATGTTAATAATAACAATGATGATAATAATAATAATAATAATAATGATAATAATAATAATAATAATGATAATAATAATAATAATAATGATAATAATAATAATAATAATAATAATAATAATAATGATGATGATAATAATAATAATAGTAATAATAATAATAATAATAATAATAATAATATAACAACAACAACAATAATAATAGAAATGATGATGACGATGATGATGATAGTATTAATAATAACAATAATCATGATAATAAATAAACGATAATGATATAAAAAAATGACAACATCAATGATAATAATAATAACAACAATAATGATGATAATAATAATAAAAACAACAATATCAATGACATTTATAAGGCGCCGAATCTCGATACAAGAATCAAACGAAAGCGCCGGCACACTCTCATCATTCACCAAAACAGTCACACATAACAACAACAACGACCAAAACTCCAAGGCACAAAGCACACACAAACTGAGAGGCGGAGGACAGGAGAGGACTTGAGAGGGGCAAAACAGTAAGCATGTAGAAGAGGAGGAAATCATGCTGGACCAAAAAAGACATATATATGTCTTCAAGCCAGCTGTTTTTGATGGGTCCCGTTCGTTCTCCTTCCTATTTCAAGTCCTATGCCAGTACACAGGGTTCTATTCAGGTTCCAAGAGTTTGGCAGGCAACTGTTAACAGGTCTCCAGTAGAGCGCATACGGAATTGCCCGAGTGCGAGGAATCTTTCTGGTTTTTGTTACCCTTTGATTTCTGTGCCATGTCCACCAGCATCCTGCATATGTTGTCAACCATGACAACAAAGCAAAAACTTAATCCTTTGACTCCCTCATCCTATCAATCAGCTTCCCACAGGAAGCTGGCAGACAGGGTGAGGGAAGTCAAAGGGTTAAGTTTTTGCAATTGATAGATAGGGTTAGGGAGTCAAAAGGTTATTTTTTTTGCAGTTGATAGATATGGTGCGGGAGTCAAAGGGTTAATTTTTTTTTGCTGTTGATAGATATGGTGCAGGAGTCAAAGGGTTAATTTTTTGCAGTTGATAGATAGGGTGCGGGAGTCGAAGGGTTAATTTTTTTTGCAGTTGATAGATAGGATGAGGGAGTCAAAGGGTTAAGATTTTTGCAGTTCATAGATATAGTGCGGGGGTCAAAGCGTTAATTTTTTTGCAGTTGATAGATAGAGTGAGGGAGTCAAAGGGTTAAGATTTTTGCAGTTGATAAATAGGGTGCGGGAGTCAAAGAATTAACACGTCTGTAGACACCAAACTCCAAACACGAAAACATCAACGCAAGCAGATGGGAAATCTGTGTCTGGAGCTCACAAGACTGAGCTGGGTAATCGCCCATAATTGTTTGACACATTCATGCTAATTGACCCGCACTATGTTCTGTATCGTTAAATGTCACCAGTTAAGGCTGAGACCTTCACTAACTTGCCCCCTGCGGTCAAGAGACCAGACGGCTGAACATAAACTGTCACAATGTCGCCTCTTGTCATGTCATGTAGAGCGACAGCAGACATGGTCGACTACACAACTTCTCTGACCACCAAACTCCATAGCAGCTGGCAGGAACAGTTATTGTTATTGTTATTGTTGTTGTTGTTGTTATTATTGTTATTGTCATTGTTGTTCAAAGTCCAGCCGAATGCACAGAGCCACATCAGGTCTAAAACCTTTTAAAAAAAACATACGAAACTTCAATGAGGAAAAAAGAAAAGAAAGTTAAGTACACACATCAATGCATTCGCGCACATAGTCTAAGGACATGCCCCTGGCGCTGACCACTCCGTCCAATTTATCGCACAGGCGATTTACAAAACATACCTGAATACAAATGTATGCATTCCTACAGACACCAAAACATAATAGGCATAAATTACCTAAAATTGCTTCCGCATGTCTCACCTCCCTAGAGCCAAAAATGCACTCAATACATCTACCCAATTATCAACCCTAAGAAAAAGTATTCAAGACTTTATAGAACACATGCAGGTGAATGGACCAGCAAGGCAGAAAATGATAGGAAGAAATAGCAGAAAGCAAAGGAACAAGGCAGAAACAAAGAGAGTGACAGAAAAGAGGAAATTTCTAGCACAGAGTTTCCAGAAGGTAGGGATACTATTAATACTGAAAGAGCCCCCGGCATCCCCACGGAGGAACGGCAGGAACTGGGAGAAGAAAAATCATCATCATCATCATCATCATCATCATCATCATCATCATCATCATCATCATCATCATCAATCATCATCATCATCATCATGTGCCCTGCCGCATGGTGTTGGCGATCATGGCCCTTCATATGTATCTATCCCTTGTCGCCGCGAGCGCATCTTCCACCCTCTCTGTCCTCAGTCACCCTGCAAGTCCGTCCAATATTTTCTCCCTGGGTCTACCTGGTGCTCTCTTTCCCTCCATCGTTCCTGCTGTAACCAGGTGCTCTAATTCCCTTTCCTCATAAAATGACCTATAAATGTTGCCTGTCTTTTCCTAATCTTCCTTATCAATGATCTTCTTGTGTCTGCCTCCAGCAAGACTGTCTCGTTTGTTTTCTTTGCTGACCATGGAACTCTAAACATTCTCCTTAGAAACCACATCTCGGCTGCCTCAGTCTGGTTCTGGCTTTGCTTGTTGACTGTCCACGCCTCACAACCATGTAACATTATCGGTTCTATATAGCATTCAAGAACTCTCTTCCTGATGTTAACTGAAAGGCGCTTGTTGGTAAGAATGCTTTTCATCTTCTTGAATGTTGTCACGGCCAGACAAAACAAGAGTAGAAAAAAAAGAAAAAAAAAGAAAAAAAAAAGGAAAATCACTTAAATTCTTAGCAAGATGTGTCCTAAGCATGTACACGGTAAACGAAAAAAGAAGAACGAAAAAGAAAAAAAAAAAGAAAAAAAAAAGAAAAAAGAATAAGACCTCGTATTTAACACAACAAGACAAGACAAGACAGGCGCAAATTTTCGGCCGAAATAGATAGATAGATAGATAGATAGATAGATAGACAGATAGATAGATAGATAGATAGATAGATAGATAGATAGATAGATAGATAGAAAGACAGACAGACAGATAGGTAGGTAGATAGATAGATAAATAGATAGATAGATAGATAGATATATATATAGATAGATAGACAGACAGATAGATAGATAGATGGATATATAGATATATAGATAGATAGACAGACAGATAGATAGATAGATAGACAGATAGATAGATAGATATATAGATAGATAGACAGACAGGCAGATAGATAAATAGATAGATAGATAGATAGATAGATAGATAGATAGATAGATAGATAGATAGATAGATAGATAGATAGATAGATAGATAGATAGATAGATACTGTCCTTATTCTTATTTTCGTGTTTTTTTTCTGGTTCCTGTGTGCTTGAACGCGGGCAGTCACACTTGTTTTGAAAGAAGAAGTTGATGTCATAACAGACCACACGTAGTCCTTCGTGTGCACAGATGTTCTTGTCAAACTAATTGATGTGCCGTGTTTAGGAAGTCACGAGGCTTAGCCGACACTTGTTTATGTGTGTATCAGGTACTTTAATACTTAGGCTTCAGTGGTAGAGAAATACGTTTGCGAACTATGGCCCCTCTGTGCCATAATTAGTGTCTTCTTTTCTCTTTTTCTTTTTTTGGCAGAAATAATTATAATTCGACTTGAAGTCCCGTGTTCTGTGTCATCCTGCAATATTGAAAAATAAGAAAGAAAACAACAACAAGCAAACAAAGACAAAACAACAACAAGAACAACGACAACAACAACAACAACAACACAAAAACACACATGGCCTGTTCGTTGCTCATCTAAATGCTTCAAGCATTCTGTTGGTATCAGCTTACGAATACGTAACGTTTCATAAGTTCTGGTTCCACTCCCAACCCCACCCAACCTCGCCACCTCGCCATCTCGAGATCCTGTCAATGCTAAGAGAGTTTCGTGCAGACTTGTTGAGTCTGCCATATAAACATTACCAGAATTCTGTGGAATGATATGGAACTGTCCGAGTGGTACGAATTTCTCTTGAACAAACTTCACATTTGTTAGCAAATTTATGGAGAAAGCGTGTGTATGATTTCTGGCTGCCTGCGATGAACACACTTGAACGAAATACCTAGAAATGCTTGAGAATAAAAGTTCTTATCCATCATTTGGTATCTGCAACATCATTGCCCATAGACTTTGTTCCTAACGCAGAGATACTGTCTTGAGTTTGGAGTTTGGAGTTTGTTCAAGAGGGATTCACCGCACTCAGACCATTCCATATGTGCTCGACCCACATCTGCCAATAATAATAATAATCTGGCAGACTCCCTGAGCCTGCGCAAAACCCTATGAAAATGGGAGGAGGGTAACAGGGACCTATGAAACTTCACGCTGACACCACAAGAATGATGGACACGTTAATATGGGCAGCCAACAAGGCCAGTTTTTAATGTTGCCAGGCTGGGATTGAACTCGAGATATATCAGATCCTCAGTCCAAGGCTGTGTCAAAAGAACCAAACAGTCCGCTAGAGAAACTGAAATTAAAACAAGGGAAATGTGGAATCTAAAACAAGTGTGACTGCTCACGTTCAAGAAACTGGAACCAGAAAAACACGAAAAAAGAACAAGAACGCGTGTTTAATACAACAAAACAAGACAGGCGCAAATTTTTGGCCAACTGGCTTTTGTCAAGCGTAAGATCACAAACAAACAGACACCAGAAACAAAATTAGGAGAGAAAGATTGAAACTTCCCTGCTGCTGTGTCCAGTGTGAGAAAAAGAATCAGAGCAGGAGGGAAGTTTTAGTCTTTCTCTCCTTATTTTTATTTGTATAT
>JAPXFY010000023.1:32383277-32388012 GCA_030674185.1 Monoplex corrugatus | reverse complement strand
AATTGGGTACATGTATTAAGTGAATTTTTGGCTCTTGGGAGATCAGATATGCGGATCAATTTAAGGTAATTCAGGCCCCTTTTTGTACATATTTTAGTGCCCTTAGTTGTGTTCAAATTTTATTCAGGTGTGCTTTTCAAACCCCATGTGTGATAAATTGGACGTAGTGGTCAACACGAAAGGGTGTTTCCTTAGATGATGCATGCGCATGCATTGATGTGTGTATTTAATTTTCTTTCCTTTTTTTCCCTTGTTGAAGTAGTACGTTTTGAAACGGGTTACAAACCCGATATGGTTCAACGCAGTTGCCTGGACTTTAAAAAAAAAACAAAAAAAAAACACACACAAAAAAACAGTGAAAATAAAAAAAATACATATAAAAGGATGGACTACCTGTCTGTGTGTCTGTCTGTGCGTCTGTCTGTGTGTCTGTCTGTCTCAAACTCTCCTTTCTTTCTCTCCTCATCCATGACGGTGTGTGTTCAAATAAATCGCCCACCTGCCTCAAAAACCATAAAAAGATGATAAAATTTACTGTAAAACCACACAGTCACAGACACACAGACCGACGACTACACACACAAGACACACACACAAAAAACACACACACACTACACACACACACACACACACACACACACACACCACTAACACACACACCACACATAACAACATCATAATACACACAACGACCAACAACACATAACACCACAAACAACCATAATACACAATCAACACAAACATTACATAATACACACATGCACAACACACACAACACACACAACAATACACACACACACAACACCACACACACACACACACACACCACACACACACACACAACGTCAAATCACAAACACAAACGTTAAATACACAGAACGAACTAAACACACACACAACACACACACACACACACACACACACACACTCACACCACACACACACACACACACACACATACTCACACTACACACACACATCACACAACACACACATCACACACACACACACACACACACACACACACACACACACACACACACACACACACACACACACACACACACAACACACACACACACACACACACACACACACACACACACCACTACAACAAACAACACACCTTGGGACAAGCCAACCAAGTAATAAAACTAAGAGCCCCAACAAGGTAACAACCGATAACTCTCTTTAATTTTTTTGTGATTCGTGACAGGACCGGAAGTCAATTGCGGGCCCTGTCGGCGGCCATATTTTTAACAGGGGTTCCGCCCGGCTGACTTTATGCTCATTAAACGAAAGAGATGCACCATCTCTCTTCGGGATCGGAGCGGCGAGGTGACCCGCGTGTCACAGATAAGGTTAAACGTTACATTAAGGGACTGTGATGATACCCAGTGGTGCTGAATTATTGAAGCGTTCGATACAAAAACCTCGTGAGCTAGGCGAGACAACTCGTCGTGTTCTCTCTCAACGGCTGAATGAGCTCGTGAGCGTTCTCCTTAAAGGTCGCCACAGCTTGCGTAAGAGCCGTTATGAAATACTAATGAGGAGGAAAAATACTGTTATATACTTGCTGTACGTTTGAACCCCCGCGGATCTGTTATTGGAGGATTAAGTCATTGTCAGGTGTAGACGACGGTCTTTGGTGAGAAAACGAGCAAGCCTGTCATGTGTTCTCATGTGATTTTCTTTATTTCACAGAGGTTATTTTTTTTACACGTGTTTGATGAAAAACGAGCACGTCTATCTTGTGTTGTCGTTTTCTTTATTTCCACTAAGGTTGCTTTTTTTTAAGAGGTTAGAGTTCGGAGTTTTTTCAAGCTGGATTTGTCACATCGAGAACATTCCATATGAGCTCCACCCCAAATTGCTCGCAGACATCTGATATACTCCTAGGTCCCACGCAAAAGCCATGTACACTAGTCGCATGGTCTTGACAAGGGGATATGATCAGAGGGATATGTCGACATGGGGAAATGGTCAGATAGATATGTTGACATGGGGAAATGGTCAGAGGGACATGTTGACATGGGGAAATGGTCAGATAGATATGTTGACATGGGGAAATGGTCAGAGGGACATGTTGACATGGGGAAATAGTCAGAGGGATATGTTGACATGGGGAAAGGGTCAGAGGGATATGTTGACATGGGGAAATGGTCAGAGGGACATGTTGACATGGGGAAATGGTCAGATAGATATGTTGACATGGGGAAATGGTCAGAGGGACATGTTGACATGGGAAAATGGTCAGATAGATATGTTGACATGGGGAAATGGTCAGAGGGACATGTTGACATGGGAAAATGGTCAGATAGATATGTTGACATGGGGAAAGGGTCAGAGGGACATGTTAACATGGGGAAATGGTCAGATAGATATGTTGACATGGGGAAAAGGTCAGGTAGACATGTCGACATGGGGAAATGGTCAGAGGGACATGTCGACATTGCGGAAAGGGTCAGAGGGGATCTTTGAAATTTTAAGCTGACATCAACAAACTGATGGAAACCTGAAGCTAAGTAGCGAACAGGTCAGGTTTTTAATGTAAGGGATTGAATTCGATAGATCGTCTTTTTGAGCAGTATACATAATGTTTACCGGACTATACCGAAAGATCATCATCATAGTCTGTGCGTACCTGCGTCTTTCGATAGTTTCAGTTTCAATTTCTCAAGATGACCTCTCCGCGCTCGGAACGAATTCCGTATGCACTAACGTCACAGGTGCAATGTGTATGGTGATCCAGGCACAAGCCTTATTAAGCCTGCACATAAACCCATGAGCTGGCCAGGTCCTGAGGCCCTGTCTAGATTATGTTTTACCTAGAATAATTCTCCCATATAACAAAGTCATGGATACATTTTTAACAAATTTTGTGCCGTCACACCACATTGGAGAAGACTTACTGTTAGTTCCATAAGGATCTAAAAAGCTCGTATTGTCTGAAGGACATGCCGGCACCGTTTTCTGTTGTTACACTTCGATTTCCCTGTCAATGATTGATGATGCGTATCGCTGTCTCCCATTGTCTCCCGCGATAACATTAGAGGTCTTCACTTCACAATCTTTCTCATATCTTGGTATTCCATTGTGCTGAGAATCAGCCTCTAGGGGAAATATTGAGAGACGAGAGAAAGAGAGAGCGCGCGCGTGTGCGAGGGAGAGAGAGAGAGAGAGAGAGAGAGAGAAGAGAGAGAGGAGAGAGAGAGAGAGAGAGAGAGAGCGAGAGATGCAGAGAGATGTATACAGTGAAAGATATAGATAGATATGTTGGTAGATAGGTAGGTAGACAGATAGATAGACAGATAGACAGACGGATGGATTGATAAATAGATAAATAGATAGATAGATAGACAGACAGACAGAGAGATAGATAGATAGACAGATAGATAGATAAACAGATAGATAGACAGACAGACAGATAGATATATAGATAGATAGATATAGATAGATAGATAGATATACAGATAGACAGACAGATAGATAAATAGATAGATAGATAGACAGACAGATAGATAGATAGATAGATAGATAGTACATAGATAAATAGATAGATAGATAGATACATACATACATACATACATACATAGATATATAGATAGATAGATAAATAAATAGATAGATAGATAGATAGATAGATAGATAGATAGATAGATAGATAGATAGATAGATAGATAGATAGACAGATAGATAATAGACAGACGGATAGATAGATGGGCGGATAAATAGATAGATATACATAGTTGGTTGTATTCATCATTTCTTTCTGTCTTGTGTTTGTTTGTTCATTATGATTATACACAGTATACACATGTTTGACTCTATTCATTCCTACCGATATGACCCCTTTCTCACCTGTTGTCGACGTTCTGCACGTGACAGTCTCTACACCTGTAGAATTAGGGCGTCAGTCAAGGAGTGATTGGAAAGAGGAATGCAATCCCACCCACCCACTCACCCACCTGTACACTTTAAGAATTCCCTTGTGCTGGTTAGGTCTACAGGCAAGCCGGAAAGTTGCACAAGACTCTGTCCAAAGAAGCGCCCGAGGAAGAACATATGACTTCAGGGTCATTGTTGTTGTTATTGTTTAAAGCCCAGCTGATTGCGTAGAGACATATCAGGGCTATAAACTCTTCAAAACATACAAAACTTTTAAACAGAAAAAAAAAACACGAAAATTAAGTATACATATCAATTCATTCGCGTACATAATCTGAGGACATTCCCCTGGCGTTGCCTACTCAGTCCAATGTACCGTACCAGGGATTTAAAAAGCACACCTGGATACAAATGTAAGCAATGATCTTCTTGTGTCTGTGTCCATCAAGGCTGTCTCGTTTGTTTTCTTTACTGTCCATGGAACTCTCAATATTATTCCTAGAAACTACATCTCGGCTGCCTCAATCTTGTTCTGGCTTTCTGTGTTGACTGTCCACGCCTCACAACCGTATAACGTTATCGGTTCTATATAACATTCAAGAACTCTCTTCCTGGTGTTAATCGATAGGCATTTGTTGGTAAGAATGCTTTTCATCTTCTTGAATGCTGTTTTGGTTTGGCCGCTGCTGCTGGTTATTTCTGATGTGCATCTGCCGTCTGGTGAGATGAGCGTTCCAAGATATTTAAAACTTATCAACCTGTCTCACCATACCATATGAATACCTCCTATACCAGGCGATAAGGACCAGCACTTGTACGTCTACTTATCCGTCAGCTTGACAGGAGA
>JAPXFY010000023.1:32365777-32368277 GCA_030674185.1 Monoplex corrugatus | reverse complement strand
GAATGACAGTTCG
Source organism: Monoplex corrugatus (assembly GCA_030674185.1). Taxonomy (NCBI): domain Eukaryota; kingdom Metazoa; phylum Mollusca; class Gastropoda; order Littorinimorpha; family Ranellidae; genus Monoplex; species Monoplex corrugatus. The sequence continues at coordinate 32,368,264 of JAPXFY010000023.1, read as the reverse complement.
GAGCAGTTTACTAAGGCTTTATGCGGGGCAGCTGCGTGTATGGTACGAACAGTGAGACAAGGACAAAAGAAACAGAATGATTGGTTTGATAAGGAATGTGAAAGAAAGAAACAAGAAGTTAAGAGGCTACTGAAAAGATTCCAGAGATGCAAAACAGAAAAAGAAAAAAAAGAAAAAAGAGAAGCATATGTCATATCACGAAAAGAGTATGTTAAACTAAGGAAAACGAAAGAAAGGGAATACGAAGATAAGAAAATAAGAACACTCAAAGATTCCATCAATGACTCCAGAACATTCTGGTCAATAATAAGATCTGTTAATAGAAAGGCCTTTGTGTACAATAAAATCTCTATTGAACAATGGTACAATCATTTCTGCAGTGTTTTCAATGATATCGGGGGAAATACTGCACAAGAGAGTAATATAGTAGAGGAAGAAAATAATTTTGAGCCCCTTTTCAATGAGCCTATAACTAAAGAAGAAGTGACTGCGAGTATCAGGCATTTGAAAGCAGGAAAGAGCGCAGGACCAGATCAAATAATCAGCGAAATGTTAAAACATGCAAATGCTAATGTAATTGATTTCCTTGTCCATTTATGTAACAAGCTTTTTGATAATGGCATTTTTCCGTCAGAATGGGCAAAGTCCATAATAATCCCAATTCATAAAAAAGGAGATGTGAATAATCCAGATAATTATAGAGGAGTCGCTCTAACAAGTATAGTGAGTAAAGTTTATACATATATTTTGAATAAGAGATTAACAAAGTGGGCAGAAAAAGAAGAGAAAATAGTTGAAGAACAAGCTGGATTTAGAGCAAAATACAGTACAATTGATCATATTTTCACACTTTACTCCCTTGTGCAGAAGCATTTACTTTTAAATAAGAAACTGTATGTTGCATTTGTGGATTTTAGGAAGGCATTCGATTCTGTGAATCGTAATAATCTTTGGAATATATTACGTAAAAGTGGTGTGAATGGAAAATTATATATGGCCCTAAGAGGAGTTTATAACTCAGTGTTTGCATGCGTGCGTGAGAAGTGTGTATATTCAGATTATTTTGAATGCCCTAAAGGAGTGAAACAGGGGTGTCAATTGAGTCCTCAATTGTTTTCATTTTTCATTAATGAATTAGCAGTGGAACTGTCAAGAAAACAGTCAGGCATGGCATTCAAATTATCCCTGGGGTTATTGAGATATTCCTATTGCTGTTTGCAGACGATGTTATTCTTCTCTCTGGTACAGTCAAAGGCTTACAAAACCAGTTAAATGTCTTAAAGGAAGAATCGGATCGACTAGCTTTAACAGTTAACATGGATAAAACTAATATTATGATTTTCAGGAAGGGTGGACATTTATCAAAACACGAAAAATGGTTCTATGGAATTAACGAGGTTAAAGTTGTTAATTCTTATAAATACTTAGGAATAATATTTTCGACAAAATTAAGTTTAAATTATGCATGGGAAGAATCTTGTAATAAAGGGAAAAAAGGTGTTATTGAAATTCTAAAATCCTTACGGAAGCTCAATTCTATTGATTGTAATTTATATTGGAAAATGTTTGATACACAGATAGAACCTTTACTTACATATGCAGCTGAAGTATGGGGTCTTACTGTAAATCCACATATGGAAAAAGTGCATACATATGCTATAAAACGTTTTTTGGCTGTACCAATTCACTCTTCTAATACTGTTTTATATGGAGAAACTGGAAGATATCCTTTATACATTAGAACCTTTGTGAAGAGTATTAAATACTGGTTGAAATTGTTAAGGCTTCCACAATCTCGGTTATGTAAACAGGCATATGAAATGATGGTTACTCAAATGGAAATAGGAAAACAGAACTGGGCCTATCAGGTAAAAAAGGCTTTATCAGAACTTGGGTTTGGAATCGTGTGGTTGTCCCAGGGAGTAGGAAATGAGTGTCAGTTTATTAATGAATTTAAAGACAGGCTTATTTGTTCGTTTAAACAAAATTGGCACTCAGATATGGAAAACAAAGAAAAATATAGTTGGTTCTTCTCATTTAAAGATGTTTTTCAAACCGAAAAATATCTCAGTGTTGTTACGGATAAATGGCAAAGAACTAATTACGCAAGATTTAGATTAAGAACACTTGGTTTCAATGCAAATAAAAATTGGTTTCAACCTGGGACGTCCACAGTATATCCTTGCCCCTTATGTGGAAACAATGTCGATAATGAAAAATACTTTTTATTCCAATGCCAAATTTTTGACACAATACGTGGAAAATGCAAAGTTTTTGAATCCGACATGGCCAAAAGACAAGATGTTGTATCTATTTTGTCATCTGATGACGAAGTCATAATCAAATCAGTGGCACTATATATTGCGGAAGCACAAAAAATAAGACATAAACACTTACAAGCCCGACAATAGTGCTAGACAATATCATACTGGGATTAATTTAATCTCTTTTGACTGATGTGGGCTATATCACGCTAACTCCAAAAGA
>JAPXFY010000023.1:32338277-32345777 GCA_030674185.1 Monoplex corrugatus | reverse complement strand
AAGATACGAACATATAAATGCAACAAATTATGGATACCTACGAAATATCTTTCACCTTTCTGAGAGATTTGTACAAAAACAATGCTAAGTTTCTCATTACGTGTTCATTTTTTTTTTTTTTGTCGATAGAAGTTGAATTCACTTTATTCTTGTAGGAAAACACACAGTATCTTTGTAGAATCAGACCTTTTCTTAATCGGACAAACCAAAATAAAATGTGAGAGGAGGGAGAGAGAGAGAGAGAGAGAGAGAGAGAGAGAGAGAGAGAGAGAGAGAGAGAGAGAGAGAAGAGAGAGAAGAGAGAAAGAGAGAGAGAAGAGAAGAGAAGGAAGAGAGAGAAGAGAGAGAGAGAGAGAGAAAGAGAGAAAAGGGAGACAGAGCTAGATAGACAGACAGACGGACAGACAGATGATAGACAAACAAACAGAAGACGGACAGCGAGACAGAGACAGACAGGAACAAACAGAAGGCAGACAGCGAGACAGAGACAGACAGACAGGTACAGAGACAGAGACAGAGAAATAAACATACAGGTACAGAGACAGAGACAGAGAGATAAACCTGCATGGAAGATCAAAACCAAATAGTCAAACCTTGACAACGAACATACCTCTCTGGTCTTCATCAAGAAGGCATTAATGACCAGGTTCTGTTGAATTGGCACTGACCATGCACACCCTCAGACCCTCATCAGAGTTGAAAGACAGCCATTTTACAGTGCCCAAGAGTCTTCCACGTTTATTGCCCGTTCGGGGGCAGATCTGTGGCCTCGCGGTCCAGACGGTGGACCAAAGAATGTAGTCACTGTTGGGCCATGAAACTGCCACCTCTGTTGGAGTTGGAGTTCGAATCCCTCAGGGATTTGATTCAGCCATCATTTAAGTGGCATCATTTGATGGACATTGATTCGTTATCGGTTTTATATAGGCGTCTTGGAGTTCTCTCCTTCTAATTCGTTAAATAGTTGTGATCAATGATAATAGCAACTGCAGCATCGATAGTATCATCAGCAACAACAACAATAGCAAGAACAGCAATAGTAGCAACATCATTCTCGTCATTGCCCTCCTCATCATCATCGCCATCATCTGAGTTGTCGTCATCATTATCGTCACCATCATCTTCGTAATCATCAGCGGCAGCAGCAGCAGCAGCACCGACAACAATAAATTTAGGAATAACAAACACAAGACGACTTAAGACTTTCTTTTAGGATTAAAAAATGAACAACATTTATTCGGGTCGAATTTTGCGGTTAAAAAAGAAAACAAAATTAATGACAATAACGACAATTGCAACAGCAACAACATCAGCAACAACATCAGCAGCAGTAAAAGCAACAGCGTAAGCACCATCATCAAATCCTCCTCTACATCAGCAGCACCTGCAGCGACGTCAGCAGCAACAGCAACACCAAAAACATCGTCATCATCATCATCATCGCAGTCGTCGTCGTCGTCGTCGTCGTCGTCGTCTCGTCATCGTCATCATCATCATCATCATCATCATCATCATCATCATCATCATCATCATCATCATCAGGTGGGTAAAGGGTGGAGATTATTAGGATCTTCCCGGTCAACATATGTGCAGACCTGCCAGTGCCTTAACGCTCTCCGTGTGTATACGCATGCAGAATGCCAAAATATGCTCATTAAATTCCCTATAAGTCATGTCTTTGGCCGGCTGTCTTAAGGAAACATCAGGAGATCAAATATGCACGCATAGCTGTCTTAAGGAAACATGAGAACACCATCTATGCACACATGTCTGTCTTACAGAAACATAAGAACACCATCTATGCACATATGTCTGTCTTACAGAAACATAAGAACACCATCTATGCACATATGTCTGTCTTACACAAACATAAGAACACCAACTATGCACACATGTCTGTCTTACAGAAACATAAGAACACCAACTATGCACGCTTGGCTGACTTACAGAAACATAAGAACACCAACTATGCACGCTTGGCTGACTTACAGAAACATAAGAACACCAACTATGCACGCTTGGCTGACTTACAGAAACATGAGAACACCAACTATGCACACATGTCTGTCTTACAGAAACATAAGAACACCAACTATGCACGCTTGGCTGACTTACAGAAACATAAGAACACCAACTATGCACGCTTGGCTGACTTACAGAAACATAAGAACACCAACTATGCACGCTTGGCTGACTTACAGAAACAAGAACACCAACTATGCACGCTTGGCTGACTTACAGAAACATAAGAACACCAACTATGCACGCTTGGCTGACTTACAGAAACATAAGAACACCAACAATGCACACATGGCTGTCTTACAGAAACATGAGGACACCAACTATGCACACATGGCTGTCTTACAGAAACATAGAACACCAACTATGCACACATGGCTGTCTTACAGAAACATAGAACACCAACTATGCACACACGGCTGTCTTAAAGAAACATAAGAACACCAACTATGCACACATGGCTGTCTTACGGAAACATAAGAACACCAACTATGCACACATGGCTGTCTTACAGAAACATAAGAACACCAACTATGCACACATGGCTGTCTTACAGAAACATAAGAACACCAACTATGCACACATGGCTGTCTTACAGAAACATAGAACACCAACTATGCACACATGGCTGTCTTACAGAAACATAGAACACCAACTATGCACACATGGCTGTCTTACAGAAACATAGAACACCAACTATGCACACATGGCTGTCTTACAGAAACATAGAACACCAACTATGCACACACGGCTGTCTTACAGAAACATAGAACACCAACTATGCACACATGGCTGTCTTACAGAAACATAGAACACCAACTATGCACACATGGCTGTCTTACAGAAACATAGAACACCAACTATGCACACACGGCTGTCTTACAGAAACATAGAACACCAACTATGCACACATGGCTGTCTTACGGAAACATAAGAACACCAACTATGCACACATGGCTGTCTTACGGAAACATAAGAACACCAACTATGCACACATGGCTGTCTTACAGAAACATAGAACACCAACTATGCATGCATGACTGTCTTACAGAAACATAGAACACCAACTATGCACACATGGCTGTCTTACGGAAACATAAGAACACCAACTATGCACACACGGCTGTCTTAAAGAAACATAGAACACCAACTATGCACACATGGCTGTCTTACAGAAACATAGAACACCAACTATGCACACATGGCTGTCTTACGGAAACATAAGAACACCAACTAAGCACACACGGCTGTCTTACAGAAACATAAGAACACCAACTATGCACACGTGGTTGACTTACAGAAACATAAGAACACCAACTATGCACACACGGCTGTCTTACAGAAACATAAGAACACCAACTATGTACACATGGCTGTCTTACAGAAACATAGAACACCAACTATGCACACAAGGCTGTCTTAAAGAAACATAGAACACCAACTATGCACACATGGCTGTCTTACAGAAACATAAGAACACCAACTATGCACACATGGCTGTCTTACAGAAACATAAGAACACCAACTATGCACACATGGCTGTCTTACAGAAACATAAGAACACCAACTATGCACACATGGCTGTCTTACAGAAACATAGAACACCAACTATGCACACATGGCTGTCTTACAGAAACATAGAACACCAACTATGCACACATGGCTGTCTTACAGAAACATAGAACACCAACTATGCACACACGGCTGTCTTACAGAAACATAGAACACCAACTATGCACACATGGCTGTCTTAAAGAAACATAGAACACCAACTATGCACACATGGCTGCCTTAAAGAAACATAGAACACCAAATATGCACACATGGCTGTCTTACAGAAACATAGAACACCAACTATGCACACACGGCTGTCTTACAGAAACATAGAACACCAACTATGCACACACGGCTGTCTTACAGAAACATAAGAACACCAACTATGCACACATGGCTTTCTTACGGAAATATAAGAACACCAACTATGTACACATGGCTGTCTTACGGAAACATAAGAACTCCAAATATGCACACATGGCTGTCTTACGGAAACATGAGGACACAACAATGCACGCCCACCAAAGATGCAGGTTATGTAACTACATGGTGGAATGTTGACACTTCTCCTAACAGCTTTGACTTCCCCGTGTTGCACGTAACATTGTGACCGCCTGTAGTGCACAGTGAGTCCTAGAAAGTTTGAAGTATAGCGGTATACGAAAACGGTTTCCGATAATTATAACACACAAATGATGACAAAACTTGAAAAAATTATTCAAGAAACCTCGCTCATTTTACAGTTCTAAAGAAAAAACAAACAAACAAACAAACAAACAAACAAATAAACAAACAAACAAATAAACAAACAAACAAACAAACAAATAAACAAAAACCAATTAAGGCAATGAATTTGGTTTTAAATCACAAAATGCCTGTTGATGAGTAAGCAAAGACTTAAAAAGGCAAACAAACACTGACTTTTTGGTTTGCGTGAGGGGGAGAGAAAGAGAATGAGTGAGTGAGTGAGTGAGTGAGTGAGTGTGTGTGTGTGTGTGTGTGTGTGTGTGTGTGTGTGTGTGTGTGTGCTTGTGTATGTGTGTGTGTGTGTGTGTGTGTAGTGTGTGTGTGTGTGTGTGTGTGTGTGTGTGTGCTTGTGTATGTGTGTGTGTGTGTGTGTGCGCTCGCGTATGTGTGTGTTTGTGTGTGTGTGAGTGTGTTTGTGTGTGTGTGTGTGTTTACGTGTGTGCGTGTTTGTGCAGGTGTGTTTTTGTGTGTGTTTGTGTGTGCGTATGTGTGTGTGTGTGGGGGGGGAGCGTCGTCAGAGGGGCATTGTTGCAGTTTCCTTAATAGGTAGACGCTTACTCACACTGACCCTGTGTTAAATATTGTCGGCAAATGGCTTAGTATGCATGGTGTATGTGAAATGATAACTGGCTCCACTGATCTTCACCGACCCGAGAAGCCCACAGCTGTGCAAAGTCTCCTCTGCTAGGTGGTCTCACAGCGTCTCGTTATCGATAGGTCATGTGGACTTGCTGAAATTAGACTCTGGACAACAGAGTTGGGCAGCAGAGACGAACGACATAAGGGCAACATCACCCGACACAGCACAAAAACCTGGGCAATAACAGCAACAACAATAACAACATTTAACAAATAAAGCAACCAAATTAACTGTGTATGTTAATTAACTGTTGTTAGGAAGTGGTTTAGTACACGCGGTGTTCTGAATATGTGAAATGATAACCGGCTCCACTGATCTTCGCCGACCGAGAAGCACACAGTAGTGCAAAGTCTTCTCTACTAAGTGACCCCATAGCGTGTCGTTATCGATAGGTCACGTGAACTTGCTGAAATTAGACTTCGGACAACCGGGTTGGGCAGCAGAGATGAACGACATAACGACAACGCTTTTGAAATGGCACACAAGAATGAGCAATGAAAGCCACAACAGCAACAGCAATAACAATATTAAGGAAATACACCAATTGAAATAAACAAAGCAAAATTGTTTAATGTTTTTTAAAACTGACCCGTTCTATTCATACAAACAACGATTTTGGCTTCAAACAGAAGTGACGTAAACAGACAGACGAAAAAAGTAAACAGCCCAACAGACAAACAAACTTACAAATGAACGAACAAACCAGCAAACACAAACCCAACTAGAACTTCTCTCACTCACACACTTCTTAGACAGAAGGGCCAGAGAAGTTAGCTTTCAAACGGAGATGATGCAACCAACCAACCGTCCAACCAACCAACCAACCAACCAGCCAACCAACCAACCAACCAACCAACCAACCAACCAGCCAACCAGCCAACCAACCAACCAACCAACCAACCAGCCAACCAACCAACCAACCAACCAACCAACCAACCAACCAACCAACCAACCAACCAACAACCAGCCAGCCAACCAAAAAACCAACCAACCAACCAACCAACCAACCAACCAGCCAACCAGCCAAACAAACAAATAAACAAACAAAGAAAAACGGAGATAGTGAAAACAAATAAACAAAAACGAAGATAGTGCAAAGAAAGAAAGAAAGAAACAAACAAACAAACATGCAAAAACGGAGATAGTGCAAACAGACAGACAAACAAACAAAAACGGAGATAGTGCAAACAGACAGACAAACAAACAAAAACGGAGATAGTGCAAACAGACAAACAAACAAACAAAAAACGGAGATAGTGCAAACAGACAAACAAACAAAAACGGAGATAGTGCAAACAGACAAACAAACAAAAACGGAGATAGTGCAAACAGACAAACAAACAAAAACGGAGATAGTGCAAACAGACAAACAAACAAACAAAAACGGAGATAGTGCAAACAAACAAACAAACAAACAAAAACGGAGATAGTGCAAACAGACAAACAAACAAACAAAAACGGAGATAGTGCAAACAGACAGACAAACAAACAAAAACGGAGATAGTGCAAACAGACAGACAAACAAACAAAAACGGAGATAGTGCAAACAGACAAACAAACAAACAAAAAACGGAGATAGTGCAAACAGACAAACAAACAAAAACGGAGATAGTGCAAACAGACAAACAAACAAAAACGGAGATAGTGCAAACAGACAAACAAACAAAAACGGAGATAGTGCAAACAGACAAACAAACAAACAAAAACGGAGATAGTGCAAACAAACAAACAAACAAACAAAAACGGAGATAGTGCAAACAGACAGACAAACAAACAAAACGGAGATAGTGCAAACAGACAAACAAACAAAAACGGAGATAGTGCAAACAGACAAACAAACAAACAAAAACGGAGATAGTGCAAACAGACAAACAAACAAACAAAAACGGAGATAGTGCAAACAGACAAACAAACAAACAAAAACGGAGATAGTGCAAACAGACAAACAAACAAACAAAAACGGAGATAGTGCAAACAAACAAACAAACAAAAACGGAGATAGTGCAAACAGACAAACAAACAAACAAAAACGGAGATAGTGCAAACAGACAAACAAACAAACAAAAACGGAGATAGTGCAAACAGACAAACAAACAAAAACGGAGATAGTGCAAACAGACAAACAAACAGACAAACAAACAAAAACGGAGATAGTGCAAACAGACAAACAAACAAAAACGGAGATAGTGCAAACAAACAAACAAACAAAAACGGAGATAGTGCAAACAGACAAACAAACAGACAAACAAACAAAAACGGAGATAGTGCAAACAGACAAACAAACAAAAACGGAGATAGTGCAAACAAACAAACAAACAAAAACGGAGATAGTGCAAACAAACAAACAAACAAAAACGGAGATAGTGCAAACAGACAAACAAACAAAAACGAAGATAGTGCAAACAGACAATCAAACAAACAAATAAACAAACAATCACACAAAAACGAACATATTGCAAACAAACAAACAAACAAACAAACAAACAAAACCGGAGATAGTGCAGTCAACTAACTAACCAACCAAAGGAATAAACAAACAA
>JAPXFY010000023.1:32320777-32325777 GCA_030674185.1 Monoplex corrugatus | reverse complement strand
TCATCATTACATCATTGTTCATCGTCGTTCATTGTTCCACGTCAGTTTTTTATTTATCTTACCTCCGAATTTTCTTTTTTGTTTTCGTTGTTCTTTCGGCTGGAAGTTGTTGTTGTTTTGTTGTTTGTTGTTGTCGTCGTCGTTCGTCGTGTGTCGTAGTAGTAGTTGTTGTTGTTATTGATTATTTGCTTGCTTGTTTATTTGTTTGTTTTGAGTTGTTGATTCGGTTTTCTGTAGGAACCTAATGGTTGTATTACATTATTATCATCTTCTCATTCATGATTGGGTAGTAACTATTAGTTACGTTTACGTTCTTTTAAAATCCATGACTTGTCTTGCGATCTATCTATCCATCTATCTATTTATATATCTATCTCTCTATCTCTCTATCTCTCTCTCTATCTATCTATCTATCCATCTATCTATCTATCTATCTATTTATCTATCTGTCTATCTATATATCTATCATTTAGCTAGCTATATATATATATATATATATATATACATATATATATGCATATGTACATATAGATACATATATATATTGTGTATATATATACATATATATACATATACATAATATTATATATATATATATATATATATATAATTCCTTTCATTTATTTTTATTTTATTTTTCATTTATTCATTTGTGTATCTATTCATTTATTATTTATCTGTTTAATTCCTTTATAGTTTATTTATTCATTATTCATTCATTCATTCATTCAATCAATCAATCATTCATTCATTCATTCATTCATACATTTTTTTCAAATATTTGTGTATCCAATTTTTAAACAATAAAAATACCCGCTAAAGAAAAGTTAAGTATTTCCCCCCTTCGTTTTAATTAATGACTCGTTTCAGTATAAAACATGAAGCTATCCAAAGAATTCTGAATGAAAAAGATTTCTCTTCTGAGAGTCACAGTCTCTCCAAAATTCAATTCAATTATACGATCACCTGCGATCTTATATCCTTTGATATCAAATCGATACAAGTAAAATGCCTAAGAATTCAATTTCGCTGCGACAAACACTTCCATTCTAACCCTTTTCCCCAGTGCGTCTTCGGCTCCAGTTTCATTGAAAACTTTGGGTCTGAAAAAATAAAATAAAACAAACAAACAAAAACAACAAGAACAAAAAAAAAACACACACAAAAAAAAACACACATTTCCGGCTTTCTCAAAACTTGAACTACGTTTATTACGCCCTATTATAAAAAAAATGTAATTAGCAAATTGGCTTCCGTGTGAAACATTTTCAATTCTATTTTTTTTCCACCCAGTTCGGTACAAGCTTCGATGGATTTGATAAAAAAAACTTGGGCTGACTGGAAACAATTACAGTGTTCTAAAAGCTGTATCCACTCATCGTACATCTCATCATATTAAATCAAGAAAGTAAATTGTCAACAATGTGAATTCAGATGAGTAAAACAAATTTAATTCCAACTTGTTCCTCCCAACTCTTTCTCAGTAACAGTTTTTGTGTGCGCTTCGCTGTAAACTTGGATTGGTTAAAAAAACGATTCCAGCTTTCTTAAAGCTTTACATACGTAACGTACATTAAGTCAAAAGTAAATTGTCTACAAGTCTAATTTTACTGAATAAAACACCTTCAATCCAACCCCCCCTAGCCCAACAACCTCCACCACAGTTCTTCGTCAGTACCAGCTTTGTTGGCTCCATTGAAAACCTGGGCTGGAAGAAAACAATTCTAGCTTCCTGAAAGCTTTAACGAAGGCGACTCATCCATGCCACATGTGCAGATGGGACGCATCCCAACCCTCCGGTTTTGACTGTCCCCGTGTTTATCGTAAAACCCACATAAAGTGCAGTGAGAGCCACGTTTAGTATCACCGCACGCTAGGGGCAGATAATGCTCGGGCAGATGGCGCAGTGGATCAGAGTTAGCGTTCCTGCATGTTGGGGTTCCCGTTTTGGCAGCCATCTTGGTTACTGTCTTGTGCCTGTCGGTCTGGGTCTGTCTGTCTTGTCTGTCTTTGTTTTGTTTCTCGTTCACCCTTCACCTCCTCCTCCTCTCTCTCTCTCTGTCTCTTTCTCTCTTCTGTGTGTCTCTCTCTCTTTCTCTCTCTCTCTTTCTTTCTCTGTTTCTCTCTCTGTGTCTCTCTCTGTCTCTCTGTCTCTGTCTCTCTCTCTCTCTTTCCTTTTTGGTATTGATTTATCCGTGCGTTACAATCTCATTAATTATGAAGATTTAAGTACATATAGGCCTACAGAATAGTAATAGCAAGTTCGGGAACTGGATTTAGCCAAAACCTTAGGCATTTTAAGAAAGAAAAATAAGAAAATCATCATCATCGTCATAAATGACGTTCTCTCTCTCTCTCTCTCTCTCTCTCTCTCTCTCTCTCTCTCTCTCTCTCTCTCTCTCTCTCTCTCTCACTGTCTCTCTCTCTCTCTCGCTCGCTTGCTCGCTTTGTCGCTCTCTGTTTCTCTGTCTGTCTCTGTCTGTCTGTTTCTGTCTGTCAGTCTCTCTCTTTCATTCGCCCCTCTCTCTCTCTCTATTTTCTCTTTCCCTCTGTCTCTCTGTCTCTTTGTCTCTGTCTCTGTCTATCTCTCTCTCTTTCTTGCTGTCTCTTTCTCTCTCATTCGCTCTTTGTCTCTGTCTCTGTCTGTCTCTCTCTCTGTCTCTCTCTCTCTCTCTTTCTCTGTCTCTCTGTCTCTGTCTATGTCTCTCTCCTCTGTCTCTGTCTCTGTCTCTCTCTCTGTCGCTCTCTCTGTCTCTCTCTCTCTCCCTTTCGTGTCTGATCAAACAGCTAAGCTGCAGGGAAACAAGGAAGCGCGGAAGGAAGTTGCAATGGGCGTCAGTGTTGGCCAGCTGCAGTGTTGGATTATGAGAGTTTAGTGGAAGATGGTTGTTAAGTGTGGGGCTGTAGGCAAAAGGTTATTGGACGTTTGAGTACGATTTGACCGTTGTGTAATGTCTTTTGATTGGCCGTTAAGTTGTATAGCCGTATCTCTCTCTCTGTCTGTCTGTCTGTCTCTGTCTCTGTCTGTGTATGTCTGTCTGTCTGTCTGTCTGTTTGTCTCTCTCAATCTCTGTCTCTCTCTTCTCTCTCTCTCTCTCTAGCTCGTCTCTGTCTCTGTCTCTGTTGCTCTCTCTCTGTCTCTGTCTCTCAATCTCTCTCTCTCTCTCTCTCTCTCTCTCTCTCTAGCTCGTCTCTGTCTCTTGTCTCTGTTGCTCTCTCTCCTCTCTCTCTCTCTCTCTCTCTCTCTCTCTCTCTCTCTCTCTCTCTCTCGCCTCTAGTCCGTCTCTCTCTGTCTCTGTCTCTTTGTCTCTCTGTCTCTGTCACTGACTGTCTGTCTCTCCTCTCTCTCTCTCTCTCTCCTTCTCTCTCTCTCTCTCTCGTTTGTGTGTGTGTGTGTGTGTGTGTGTGTGTGTGTGTGTGTGTGTGTGTGTGTGTGTGTGTGTGTGTGTGTGTGTGTATGTGTGTGATCTCTCTGTCTCTCTGTTTCTGTTTGTCTGTCTGTCTGTCTCTCTTTCTCTCTCTCTCTCTCTCTCTCTCTCTCTCTCTCTCCACACAACACACACACACACTCTCTCAAACGCCCTGCACCTTGTTTCTTTCGTCGTCACTTCTGTGCTGGTTGTTGTTAAATTATACTTCGATAAAATAAATAAACAAATGAACGAATGAATGAATGAATAAACAAAGAAATAAATGAGTACATAAATAAATATGACGAATAATTATTATATGACTAGATAAATAAACACACGAATAAACAAATAAATAGATAAATAAACACGAATAAATAAATAAATAGATGAATAAATAAATGAATAGATAATTAATTAGATAATAAATAAATGAATAAATAAATAAATAAATAAATAAATAAATAAATAAATAAATAAATAATAAATAAACGGATAAACGGATAAATAAATAAATGAATAAATAGATAAATGAATAAATAAATGTATAGACGAATAAATACATAGATAAATAAGTAGATGTTGTACTGGATGATAACAAAAGAATGTTTACAAAATGAATCATAAATACTGAAAGGATAAGGTGAAAAATGTTATAAACACATGAAAAAATAAAACAAAACAGAGGCTATGAATAATAACAGTAACAATAATGATACTACTATATACTACTACTACTACTATACTACTACTACTACTACTACTACTACTACTACTACTATCACCACTACTACTACTACTAATAATAATAATAATGTCAGTGCACGAGTGCGCGCGTGTTTGTATGCCTGTGTGTGTGTGTGTGTGTGTGTGGTGTGTGTGTGTGTGTGCGTGTGTGCATGTATGTGTGTGTGTGTGTGTGTGTGTGTGTGTGTGTGTGTGTGTGTGTGTTGTGTGTGTGTGTGTGTGTGTGTGTGTGTGTGTGTGTGTGTGTGTGTGTGTGTGTGTGTGTGATATTTAATTAATTCGGTGTGAGCTTGTGATTTAGAGATTGACCGGTACAAAACGGAGAGAGATGGAAATTTAAGCCAGAAAGACACAGTAACGATAAAAATATACAAACAAAGATTTAATAAGACCTACACCAGGTACGTGCTTCCTACCTTTTTCCACTGGAAAAGATAAGTAGATAAACAAACAAATGAATAAATAATATGAACGAACAAATAGATAAATAGATAAATAAATAAATAAACGAATAAATAAATAAATAAATAAATAAATAAATAAATAAATAAGAATAAATAAATAAATAATAAATAAATAAATAAAATGAATAGATAAACAAATAGATAAATAAATAAATAAATAAATGAATAAATGAATGAATGAATGAATGAACAAACGAATAAATCAATTATTCAATCAATCAATAAGTGAATGAATGAATGACTAAACAAATAAACAAATAAATAAGTGATGGAAATGGATTGTCCCATTCTTTAAGCCGCATTGATGGCTACAGAATCTATGATGATGCATAAAGGTGGCGATAAAGACCATGAAGTAATGAGTTCCATTCTGGATTGA
>JAPXFY010000023.1:32305777-32310777 GCA_030674185.1 Monoplex corrugatus | reverse complement strand
TGTGTGTGTGTGTGTGTGTGTGTGTGTGTGTGTGTGTGTGTGTGTGTTTCTGTTTGTCACTATTCGTGTTAGTGCTATTATTGTTTCTGTTAGCTACTACTGTGTGTGTGTGTAGTGTGGTGTGTGTTGTCTGTTAGTGGGTTGTTTTTGTGTGGGTTGGTTCTGTTTGTCACTATTCGTTGTCTATTATGTTTCTGAACAGGCGAGGGATCAGTGGGTGTGTGTGTGAGCGTGTTTGTTGTGTATTGTTTTGTGTGTGTGTGTGTGTGTGTGGTATGTGTGTTTCTGATTTCTTTTATGTTTCAGTTTTGGAAAGTGGTGTGTGTTGTGTTGTGTTGTGTGCTGTCGCTCTGTGTGTGTGTCTGTTTCTCGTGTTGTGTGTGTGTCTTCTTTTTCACTATCGTCTTATCTATTATTTTCTGTTACTACTCTGTTCTATTGCTATTGCTACTTCTAGACAGTTTCTTTTCTCTTCATTGTTGTCTTTCTCTCTCTTTCTTTCTCTCTCCTCTTTCTCTATCTCTCTCACGCTCCCCCTCTCTCTCCCTCTCCTCTCTTTCTCTCTCTCCGTCTCTCTTTCTCTCTCTCTCTCTCCCTCTCTCTCTTTCTTTCTCTCTCTTCTCTTCTCTCTCTTTTCTCTCTCTCTCTTTCTCTGTCTCTCTCAAGCTCCCCCTCTCTCTCCCTTTCTCGCTCTCTATCTTTCTATCTCTCTGTCCTCTCTTTCTCTCTCTGTCTCTCTTGCTATCTCTCCTCTCTCTCTCCTCTCTCCTCTCTCTCCCTCCTCTCTCTCTCTCTCTCTCCCTTTCTCTTTTTCTCACCCACCGCCTCCAATCCACCCGAATAGCTGTAATTAAGTATCTGAACTTACTGCAGGTTGAAGAATATAAAGCAGCAAGAAAGGGGTTTGGAATCCATCTTCAAAAAATACTGAGTCCTGAGTGGTAAAAGATCTTCATTATCTTGTCACTTCAACCCTCACCCCCTGTGATTTTAGGGTTATGGGACATTTGTTTTCATTATTTACTATACAAATATACATTTAATTACTTTATCTTTTTTTTCCTCTATTGTCATTACTTTTTAACTTTTGCTCAACTGCAGTGTCAGAAAAGTCTTGCTCCTGTTTGTTTTTTTTTCAATTTAAGTTTTGTATATTTATTTTTCTGCTGTCTTTTGTATACGCTTCACAAAGGCCATTGGCCGAACATTTGTGCCTGTCTTGTTTTGTTATATAAAAAAAGCGTTCTGGTCCAGTCTTTGTGTCTTTCTGATTGCTATCATTATCTTATATTCTATGTACTGTTTGTTCATTATTCTTTATTTCTTAGTTTAGAATTTTTTGTATTCACTTTCTTTCTGTACTCATCTATCTCTCTATCTCTATCTATCAATATGTCTACCTGTCTCTGTATATCGATCTATCTATATGTCTGCCTGTCTATCTACTTATCTATCTATCTATCTATCTATCTATTTACATTATCGTATTCATTTATTGACAGTTTGAAGAACTGTGGAAAATGTTCCTGGAATTCTTTTAAGGGACATTTTTTTTCTCAAACTTTTTTTTAATTCTTTTGTGACAAAACACAAATAAATAAATACAATGTTTGCTGAACATTATTACAATATCATTGAAAAAACGAACAAGATGTGTATACGATGTATTGAGCAAAAATCATGTACATACGCCATATCTATTAGTCTGTTATGGGTTTTCTTAAACAATATAAGGTCGTTTAATTTATACAGTTTTAGATTTTAGTTGTTGTTGGTGGTATTTGCTTGTTTGTTTGTTTATTTGTTTGTTTGTATTTCATTTGCATTCTCTCTCAGTAAAAGTTCAATGATAAACGCATTAGCAATGCAAGATTATCCGCATGAGACTCAAAATTCAAAACATGCAAAACGCCTACATCTTCATCAAAGGTTCTATGTGCATGAACTTACAGTCATTTACACTTATATGTAAGACAAACATTCAAATATAAACAGGCAGATCATAGAGAAATCACGCATATATCTCATAAAGAAGCTAAATGTCAATCAAACTTCATGTGAAAGTCACATCAAACTTCATCTGATACCAGGGACAAATATGGCAACCATTTTTCTTTAAAAGCGTGCGAATTCCAGCTCAGTTTTGTATTATATTCTTCTATTTGATATTTTTTGGTAAGATACCTAGTAAAAGAGATGGTGTTTGGTAGATTTTTTTCGAGTTTACTTTTGTAAATATATATTTTTCCTAAGATGATTATTAGGTCAAGTATTGGATCTGTGTGCAGGTTTTCGTCAGCGCCAAATAAAATTAAGTTTTCAGTTAATCTTATGTTTGCACAAGTCGCGCAACTAGACCTCAACACTTCTCCTATCCTTTCCCAGAATCTGTTGACATATGAACACTTCCAAAATATGTGATCAATGCTGTCTTTCGTTTCCAAGCAAACGTCATTGTGAAGCTATTTACAAGTTCCATTTCTCTTAAATAATATTAGTTCCTACAATTCTATGCACAATGCGTATTTGAAACCATTTTAGTTTACATTTCTGTATTTTGTCTTTTAAGGGAAATTTGTAATTAGGCATACACCATAATTAAACAGCACACACACACACAACTCATACATAACACAATACACACACACAAACACACACAGACACAACAAACAAATAACACACACGCACCACAAACACACACACACACAAACAAAACAACACACACCACAAACACACAACACACACACACAACACAAACACACAAACACACACAACAACACACACCACACACACCAACACAACACAAACACACAACAACAAACACACACACACAACACACACAATACACACACAAACACACACACACAACACACACACACACACACACAACACAACACAACACACCAACAACACAAACACACACACATCACAACACACACACAACACAACAACACACACAAATACACACACAACAACACACACACACAACACACACACACACACACACACACACACATACACACACAACACACACACACACACACACACACACACACACACAAACTAATACTTTCGGTAAGCGTGACTTCACGTAAAGGTGCTTACATATTGGGCCATGACAGAGATTGTCACTGTTTTGTGTGTGGCCTGGGGTAGGGCGTTTTATAGCTTGCTCAGAAATAAAAGAGAGCGAAAGAGAGAGAAGGAGAGGGAGAGAGAGAGAGAGAGAGGGAGAGATAGAGAGAAAGGGAGAGAGAGGGAGAGAGAGGGAGAGAGGTAGAGATGGAGAGACAGACAGAGACAGACAGACCGACAGACGGACAGAGACAGAGACAGAGACAGACACAGACAGATAGACAGACAGACAGACAGACAGACAGAGACAGAGAAGAGAGAGAGAGAAAAGAGAGAAAAGGAGAGATGGAGGGAGACAGAGAGAGACAGAGACAGACAAACAGAGACAGAGTGTGTGTGTATGTGTGTGTGTTTGTGTGTGTGTATGTGTGTGTGTATGTGTATGTACGTGTGTGTATCAGTTGTGTGTGTGTATAATTATTTTGTGTGTGCATGTGTGTGTGTGTGTGTGTGTGTGTGTGTGTTGTGTGTGTGTGTGTGGTGTGTGTGTGTGTGTGTGTGTGTGTGTGTGTGTATCAGTTGTGGTGGTGTTTTTTTCTGTTTTTCTTTTCTCTTTCTTTCTTTTCTTTTCTTTTTTTTCTTTCTTCTCTCTCACTGTCTGTCTGTCTGTCTCTCTCTATCTCTCTCTCTGGCTCCTCTCTCTCTCTTTAGCTCTCTCTCTCACTCTCTCACACTCCCTCTCTGTCTCTCTCTCTAGCTCTCTCTCTCTCTCTCTTTCATTGTATCATTCTTTTTTTTTTTCCTTAAGATAATGCTTTTTTTTCTTCAAGAAAGAGAGAAAGTGTGACTTTTAACAAAAAGCAGAACTTCAAAGAAGAAGAAGACAAAGAAGCCAATGTGCGGGAGTCTCCAAATCCGAACCCGCCCATACTAACTCCTACCATAACCTTCTATCGTGACCTGCGATTTTGGGAGGTTAACTCCTCAATAATCGAACTTTGATCTGATATCTTTTTCCCCCTCCCACCTCTCCCAGAACAGGCCTATAGTTTTAAGAATGTCCGCTAACCCCTTTCCTTTTCTTCTTCTTCTTAACCCCTTCTCTTTCTCGGACAGACACTCATTGTTGAAAGTGTGAGAGAAAGTAGCCTGGAATGGACACTCACAGTGAAACACAGTTTAGATCAAGACGGTCAGACCAGTTTCAGTATTTCGGTCCAGCCACACTTTTTTTTTAGAATTTTAGTTTCAGTTTCAGTTTCTCAAGATGACGTCTCCGCGCTCGGAATGAATTCAATAACTAAACGTCACAGGTGCCGTGTGGTGGAGAAGATCCAGAATGATCCGGACACGAAGTCTTAGCCTGTACATAACATCCACGAGCTGTCCAGGTCCTGAGGTCCTACCTAGATAGTGCCAAAGCCTGGGGTCGTAGGGGAGTGAGGTGGCAAAGACCTCACTTTTTCCGGGGCCAGAACCACGAGGGAGGCGCCATCCCCTCTCCGTCGCTTCAAATTCATATTCATATCACTTTTTTGTACCAAGACTTCAGAAAGGAAGAAGGCTAATTGAACTTCAAGGGGTGGGATCTGGAAAATCAATCTATCCATGTTTACAAAGCAGCCGGGGCAATGCCCTGCTCTTCACACTTTTCACTGCGTGGGATCTTAGCGTGCGCAGCAGAAGGCACGGGTCGACATAATAACTGGTTCGTCCAGTTAGAATTAAGTTGAAGGGAAATGGTAAAACTGTATCTCATTCATCATTATCATCATCATCATTATACCAGCATCACATCATCATCATGATGTGCCCTGCTGCATGGTGATGATCATGGCCTTCATACAAATCTATCCCCGTCAGCTGCAAGTAATCTCCCACCTCTCTGTCCTCAGCCCCACTGCAAGTTTCGTCCAATATTTCTC
>JAPXFY010000023.1:32290777-32295777 GCA_030674185.1 Monoplex corrugatus | reverse complement strand
AGAGTGTGTGTTTGTTTGTGTGAGAGAGAGAAACAGGAGACAGAGAGAAACAGAGAGAGAGAGACCGATAGATAGATACATCGAAAGAGAGAGAGAGAGACAGACAGACAGAGAGACAGAGACAGAGACAGAGAGACAGACAGACAGACAGAGAGACAGAAATACAGAGATATAATGACAGATGCACGTACATAAAGAGAAACAGAGATAAAGAGGAACAGACAGACAGACAGACAGACAGAGACAGAGAGACAGAAATACAGAGAGATAATGAGAGATAGACGTACATAAAGAGAAACACAGACAAAGAGGAACAGAGAGACGGACAGACGGACAGACAGAGAAGCAGAATGAGAGAAACAGAGAGAGAGAGAGAGAGAGAGAGAGAGAGAGAGAGAGAGGAGAGGAGAGAGAGAGAGAGAGAGAGAGAGAGAGAGAGAGAGAGAGAGAGAGAGAGAGAGAGAGAGAGAGTTAAAGAAAAGTTCATCACTGCTGGTTTTGCCTGAGAACGTAAAAGCTTTTGTGTCAAACGAAAAAAACAAAACAAAACAAAACAAAACAAAACAAAAAGAAAAGAAAAGAAACCAAATGATAACACTACTACTTCTACTACTACTACTACTACTACTACTACTACTACTACTACTACTACTACTACTACTACTACTACTACTACTACTACTACTACTACTAGTAATAATGATGATAATAATAATAATAACAATAGTGATAATAATGATAATAATAATAATAATGATAATAATAATAATAATATCATCATCATCATCATCATCATCACAATTGTAATAATAAATAAAGTTAAAGACAAAACAATAACAAACATATTGAATGGAGATGGTGAGGTTGAACTGGGACAAGGTGAGCAAATGAGAGAAATCGGGAAATGGGGATGGGGGGTTGGACTAACAGGGAAACCGATGACTTTGTACGTATAATGGGGTTTAATGTGCCGTGCTGTAAGTGTGATCATCGATATCAGAGTCAAAGTAACCGATACATCTTATCAGTAATGATACGAATGAAATGATGATAGTAATCATACTAATGATGATGATGATGACGATAATAATAATAATAATAATAATAATAATAATAATAAAATTAATAATAATAATAATAATAATTAGAAGAAGAACAAGAGCAACAACAACAACAACAAGAACAATAATATAGCAACAATACTATCAATAATAATAAATAGTAATGACAATGATTAGAAGAAAAAGAAGAACGAGGCAGAGGAGGAAAGTAAGAATGCTTTTCGTAATAATAAAAACAACAATAATGACAATAATAACAATAATAATAACAATAATAATAGTAATAATGAATCATCGTGATCGATAACAATGGCAATATTGATAGTTGTGTCGATGATGGCAACAACAACAACAGCGGTAATAATGATAATATTGATAATATCATTATTATTACTAATATCATTGAAATTATCATTATCAATATTAATGATAATAATGATAATTACTTGTATGGCGCGTCAATTTAAAAGAACCCTAAGTGCATAAGTAAACACATGTCAACAAATACCGCTGTGACCAAAAAGAGACCACAAAACGTGTGATAAACAAATAAATAAATGAATAAATAACACATAAATGAATAGCTAGATAAATATACAAATAAATGAATGAATAGGTAAATGAATCAATCAATAAATAGATAAATGTATAAACGTATAAATGAATATATAAATGAATAAATCAATATATGAATGAATAAACAAACAAACAAATATATAAAATAAAATAAATAGTAGTCCGAGTACTTGATTCAGTCGTCACAACAACAACAACAAAACTCAATCGCTTATGAAAAGCAATTCCATCTTAACTTTTAGAATCAATTTTACATACATGCATTTAGAAAATGAATTTGAATGAACTGATCTACATTAATTGTTCCGTGTGAACGTATATAGAGTCTATATCAGTACGTCTCGCGGCAAACGAACAAACTGATCAAAATCCATACGTGAACGTCAAATTTAAAAGTGTCTTTCTACCAGAATTGTACCCAGATAACCCATACTCTTCCCAAATCATGTTACAACACAGGCCGATTGAGCGGCCACTCAGTACGAATCGATTAACAGCGGCAAACATTTCTTTTCGATCGATCTCCGATCAGTGCAATCCGCTTCATTTCGCTCATCGATCATAAAAATTCCCTACCAGTGAAAGTAACATAGTTTTCTAAGACTTTCAACTTTTTCCAGGGTGGAAAACCAGTCGAGTTCGCCTATCGAAATCTAGCGTCATAAATCTTGTTATTATTTTCTGCCTCGGTGAATTTAATTCAAGAATTTGCTTAGCTTCAGTGAAATGAAAGAATCTCTCTTTTCTGCGTGTGTAAATTTATGAATGGGAGTGGTATCGAGGCTAGAAATGTTTTGGAGGAGTAGCCGTTCTTTTTTTTTTTTCTTTATGTCAAGGTTCTTGGAGGTCTTGGGGGTAGGGAAAATTGTCATAAAATCCGAACTGCTTCAACTTTTGGGGATACAATTGAAATCCACATGGTGCGAGTTTGTGTGGTGAAAATGTGCCCATCTCTCCGCCTGTCTGTCTGTCTGTCTGTATATCTGTCTATCTGTCTGTCTGTCTTTCTGTCTGCCTCTCTGTGTATCAGTCTGTCTACCTGTCTCTTTCACGTGTTTGTCTATTCTCTCTCCCTCTGTGATTTTGTCTTTGTCTCTGTTTGTCTTTCTGTTTCTGTCCCTCTGTGTGTGTGTGTGCGTGCGTGCGTGCGTGTGTGTGTGTGTGTGTGTGTGTGTGTGTGTGTGTGTGTGTGTGTGTGTGTGTGTGTGTGTGTGTGTGTGTGTGTTTCTCCGTCTTCTTCTCTGTCTCTCTGTCTATCTGTCTCTGTCTGTCTGTCTGTCTCTCCCTCTTTCCCATCTCTCTGTGTCCCTCTCTCTCTGTGTCTCTTTCTGTCTGTCTGTCTGTCTGTCTGTCTTTCTCTCTCTCTCTCTCTTTCTCCTCTCTCTCTCTCTTTCTGTCTGTCTCTCTCTTTTCTCTCTCTCTCTCTCTCTCTCTCTCTCTCTCTCTCTCTCTCTCTCTCTCTCTCTCTCTATCGGGGGAAATACTGCACAAGAGAGTAATATAGTAGAGGAAGAAAATAATTTTGAGCCACTTTTCAATGAGCCTATAACTAAAGAAGAAGTGACTGCGAGTATCAGGCATTTGAAAGCAGGAAAGAGCGCAGGACCAGATCAAATAATCAGCGAAATGTTAAAACATGCAAATGCTAATGTAATTGATTTCCTTGTCCATTTATGTAACAAGCTTTTTGATAATGGCATTTTTCCGTCAGAATGGGCAAAGTCCATAATAATCCCAATTCATAAAAAAGGAGATGTGAATAATCCAGATAATTATAGAGGAGTCGCTCTAACAAGTATAGTGAGTAAAGTTTATACATATATTTTGAATAAGAGATTAACAAAGTGGGCAGAAAAAGAAGAGAAAATAGTTGAAGAACAAGCTGGATTTAGAGCAAAATACAGTACAATTGATCATATTTTCACACTTTACTCCCTTGTGCAGAAGCATTTACTTTTAAATAAGAAACTTTATGTTGCATTTGTGGATTTAAGGAAGGCATTCGATTCTGTGAATCGTAATAATCTTTGGAATATATTACGTAAAAGTGGTGTGAATGGAAAATTATATATGGCCCTAAGAGGAGTTTATAACTCAGTGTTTGCATGCGTGCGTGAGAAGTGTGTATATTCAGATTATTTTGAATGCCCTAAAGGAGTGAAACAGGGGTGTCAATTGAGTCCTCAATTGTTTTCATTTTTCATTAATGAATATATTATATTAGCAGTGGAACTGTCAAGAAAAGGCAGGCATGGCATTCAAATTATCCCTGGGGTTATTGAGATATTCCTATTGCTGTTTGCAGACGATGTTATTCTTCTCTCTGGTACAGTCAAAGGCTTACAAAACCAGTTAAATGTCTTAAAGGAAGAATCGGATCGACTAGCTTTAACAGTGAACATGGATAAAACTAATATTATGATTTTCAGGAAGGGTGGACATTTATCAAAACACGAAAAATGGTTCTATGGAATTAACGAGGTTAAAGTTGTTAATTCTTATAAATACTTAGGAATGATATTTTCGACAAAATTAAGTTTAAATTATGCATGGGAAGAATCTTGTAATAAAGGGAAAAAGGGTGTTATTGAAATTCTAAAATCCTTACGGAAGCTCAATTCTATTGATTGTAATTTATATTGGAAAATGTTTGATACACAGATAGAACCTTTACTTACATATGCAGCGGAAGTATGGGGTCTTACTGTAAACCCACATATGGAAAAAGTGCATACATATGCTATAAAACGTTTTTTGGCTGTACCAATTCACTCTTCTAATACTGTTTTATATGGAGAAACTGGAAGATATCCTTTATACATTAGAACCTTTGTGAAGAGTATTAAATACTGGTTGAAATTGTTAAGGCTTCCACAATCTCGGTTATGTAAACAGGCATATGAAATGATGGTTACTCAAATGGAAATAGGAAAACAGAACTGGGCCTATCAGGTAAAAAAGGCTTTATCAGAACTTGGGTTTGGAATCGTGTGGTTGTCCCAGGGAGTAGGAAATGAGTGTCAGTTTATTAATGAACTTAAAGACAGGCTTATTTGTTCGTTTAAACAAAATTGGCATTCAGATATGGAAAACAAAGAAAAATATAGTTGGTTCTTCTCATTTAAAGATGTTTTTCAAACCGAAAAATATCTCAGTGTTGTTACGGATAAATGGCAAAGAACTAATTACGCAAGATTTAGATAAGAACACTTGGTTTCAATGCAAATAAAAATTGGTTTCAACCTGGGACGTCCACAGTATATCCTTGCCCCTTATGTGGAAACAATGTCGATAATGAAAAACACTTTTTATTCCAATGCCAAATTTTTGACACAATACGTGGAAAATGCAAAGTTTTTGAAT
>JAPXFY010000023.1:32281316-32283177 GCA_030674185.1 Monoplex corrugatus | reverse complement strand
TCACTGTTTTGTGTGTGGCCTGGGGTAGGGCGTTTTATAGCTTGCTCAGAAATAAAAAGAGAGCGAAAGAGAGAGAAGGAGAGGGAGAGAGAGAGAGAGAGGAGAGATAGAGAGAAAGGGAGAGAGAGGGAGAGAGGGGGAGAGGTAGAGATGGAGAGACAGACAGACAGACAGACAGACCGACAGACGGACAGAGACAGAGACAGACACAGACAGATAGACAGACAGACAGACAGAGACAGACGGACAGAGAGAGAGAGAGAGAAAGAGAGAGAGAGAGAGATGGAGGGAGACAGAGAGAGACAGAGACAAACAAACAGAGACAGAGTGTGTGTGTATGTGTGTGTGTTTGTGTGTGTGCATATGTGTGTGTATGTGTATGTACGTGTGTGTATCAGTTGTGTGTGTGTATAATTATGTGGTTTTGTGTGTGCATGTGTGTGTGTGTGTGTGTGTGTGTGTGTGTGTGTGTGTGTGTGTGTGTGTGTGTGTATCAGTTGTGTGGTGTTTTTTTCTGTTTTTCTTTTCTCTTTCTTTCTTTTCTTTTCTTTTTTTTCTTTCTTCTCTCTCACTCTGTCTGTCTGTCTGTCTGTCTCTCTATCTCTCTCTCTCTCTCTGGCTCTCTCTCTCTCTCTTTAGCTCTCTCTCTCACTCTCTCACACTCCCTCTCTGTCTCTCTCTCTAGCTCTCTCTCTCTCTCTCTCTCTCTTCATTGTATCATTCTTTTCTTTTTTTTTCCTTAAGATAATGCTTTTTTTTCTTCAAGGAAGAGAGAAAGTGTGACTTTTAACAAAAAGCAGAACTTCAAAGAAGAAGAAGACAAAGAAGCCAATGTGCGGGAGTCTCCAAATCCGAACCCGCCCATACTAACTCCTACCATAACCTTCTATCGTGACCTGCGATTTTGGGAGGTTAACTCCTCAATAATCGAACTTTGATCTGATATCTTTTTCCCCCTCCCACCTCTCCCAGAACAGGCCTATAGTTTCAAGAATGTCCGCTAACCCCTTTCCTTTTTCTTCTTCTTCTTAACCCCTTCTCTTTCTCGGACAGACACTCATTGTTGAAAGTGTGAGAGAAAAGTAGCCTGGAATGGACACTCACTCACAGTGAAACACAGTTTAGATCAAGACGGTCAGACCAGTTTCAGTATTTCGGTCCAGCCACACTTTTTTTTTCTAGACATTAGTTTCAGTTTCAGTTTTCAGTTTCAGTTTCTCAAGATGACGTCTCCGCCCTCGGAATGAATTCAATAGGCATTAAACGTCACAGGTGCCATGTGGTGGAGAAGATCCAGAATGTTCACGACACAAGCTTCAGCCTGCACATACACATCCACGAGCTGGCCAGGTCCTGACGTCCGTCCTACCTAGATAGTGTCGTAATCCTGGGGTCGTAGGGGAGTGAGGTGGCAGAGACCTCATCTTTTTTCCCCGGGGCCAGCAACCACGAGGGCGGCGTCCATCCCCCCTCCCTCGCTTCAAATTCATATTCATATCCACTTTTTTTGTACCAAGACTTCAGAAAAGGAAGAAGGCTAATTGAACTTCAAGGGATGGGACCTAGGAAATCAATCTATCTCTGCTAAAGCTGCCGGGCAATGCCCTGCTCTTCATGATTTTCAACTGCAGTGGGATCTTTAGCGTACGCAACTAGAAGGCACGGGGGTCTGACACTAAATAACTGGTTCGTCCAGTTAGAATTAATTAAAGGAATATGATAAAACTGTCATCATCATCATCATCATCATTATCAGCATCAGCATCATCATCATGTGCCCTGTCGCATTGACGATCATGGCCTTTTATACAAATCTATCCCCTGTAGCTGCAAGTACATCTCCCACCGTTTCTGTCCTCAG
>JAPXFY010000023.1:32271316-32276316 GCA_030674185.1 Monoplex corrugatus | reverse complement strand
TTCTTTCTTCTTCTTCTTCTTCTTCTTTCTTCTTCTTCTCTTCTTCTTCTTCTTCTTCTTCTTCTTTTCTTCTTCTTTCATTCTTCTTCTTCTCTTCTTCTTCTTCTTCTTCTTCTTCTTCGCATTCTTCTTCTTCTTCTTCTTCTTCTTCTGCTTTCTTCTTCTTCTTCTTCTTTCTTCTTCTTCTTTTCTTCTTCTTCTTCTTTTCTTCTTCTTCTCTTCTTCTTCTTCTCTTTCTTCTTCTTCTTCTTTCTTCTTCTCCTTCTTCTCTCTTCTTTCTTCTTTCTTCTTTTTTCTTCTTCTTCTTCTTTTCTTTCTCTTCATTCTTCGTTCTTCTTCTTCTTCTTCTTCTTCTCTTCTTCTCTTCTCTTCTTCTTTCTTCGCTTTCTTTCTTTCATTCTTCTTCTTCTTCTTCTTCTTCTTCTTCTTCTTCTTTCTTCTTCGCTTCTCTTCTTCTTCTTCTTCTTCTCTTCTTCTTTCGCATTCCTTCTTCTTCTTCTTCTTCGCATTCTTCTTCTTCTCTTCCTTCTTCTTCTTTCTTCTTCTTGCATTCTTCTTCTTCTTCGCATTCTTCTCTTCTTCGCATTCTTCTTCTTCTTCCTTCTTCTTCTTCTTTCTTCATTCTTCTTCTTCTTCGCATTCTTCTTCTTCTTCTTTTTCTTCTTTTCTTCTTCTTCTCTTCTTCGCATTCTTCTTCTTCGCATTCTTCTCTTCTTCATCTTCTTCTTCCATTCTTCTTCTTCGCATTCTTCTTCTTCGCATTCTTCTTCTTCTGTTTTCTTGGTGTTCTCTAGGGCTTGTAAACTATGTTGTGATTGTTCACTCCAGGGCGGCACTTCAAAGAAAGTGAGAGGCGATGACGAGACAGGTAAGCCTTGTTTGATGTGTACCGCCCCTTCTGTGTATTACTTGTGTATTGCATTTTTTTTTCGGGAGGGGGGGGGTAGGGGTAGGGCGTGTGTGGTGTGTGTGTGTGTGTGTGTGTGTGTGTGTGTGTGCGTACGTGTGTGTGTGCGTGTGCGTGTGTGTGTGTATGTGTGTGTGCGTACGTGTGTGTGTGCATGTGCGTGTGTGTGTGTGTGTGTGTGTGTTGTGTGTGTGTGTGTGGGGGGGGGGGGGGGGTTCAGTGTCTGTGTGTGTCTATGTGTGTTTCTATTTGTATTTATGTGTGTGTGATACTGATTCATATGACAGCGTGTGGGTGGGGATCGTTGTATTGTTTCTCTTTAAGGAAATTTATTTCTGTCTCCCTCTCTCTCTCTCTCTCTCTCTCTCTGTCTGTCTGTCTGTCTGTCTGTGCCTCTGTCTCTGTCTCTGTATCTTCTCTCTCTCTCTCTCTCTCTCTTCTCTCTCTCTCTCTCTCTGTCTCTCTGTCTGACTCCGTCTCTCCCCTCTGTCTGTCTGTCTGTCTCTCTCTCTCTCTCTCTTTCTCTTTCTCTTTCTCTGTCTCTCTGTCTGTGTTTCTGTCTCTTTCTCTCTGTCTCTGTCTCGCTACCCCCCTCTCTCTCACTCTCTCAATCTGTCTCCCTCTCTTCTCTCTCTCTTTCTGTCTCTCTGTTTGTTTGTTTTTTCTGTCTCTCTGTCTTTCTCTCTCCCTGTCTCTGTCTCTATCTGTCTCTTTCTTTCTCTCCTTCCCCCTCTCTCTCTTATTATCTCTCTCTCTCTTATTCTCTCTTTCTCATTCTCTTTGTCTCTCTGTCTCTGGCTCTGTCTGTCTGTCTGTCTCTCTCTTTCTTTCTCTCTCTGTTTCTGTCTGTCTGTCTGGCTCTATCTCTGTCTCAGTATCTATCTGCCTGTCTGTTTGTCTCTCTCCTTTTCTCTCTCTCTCTCTCTCTCTCTCTCTCTCTCTCTCTCTCTTTCTCGCTCTGTCTCCCTATGTTTCTGTCTGCCTCTCTCCTCTGTGCCTGTCTGTCTGTCTGTCTTTCTGTCTCTGTCTCTCTCTCTCTCTCTCTTCCCCTCCCCCACCGTTCTCTCTCTCTCTCTCTCTCTCACTCTCTCTCTCTTTCTTCCCCTCCTCTGTCTCTCTCTCTGTATGTCTCCCCACCCCACCATTTTGTTTCGGGTGGGTGTCTTTACTGTTTGCTTGGTGTGCGGCGCGGTGAATGGGAGAAGTGGTTTTCCATATGAGTGACTTTCTGACTGCCGTGTGACACAGTGTGTCATACTTGGACTCTTTGATCTCCGTCAGCTTTTGAAGGCAACACGGGTGGAATTGTAACTGTGGGACTGTCGGCTCTCGTGCCCGATTGTTTGGGTGGAAGAGCCTGTTTGTATGGGATTGTGTGTGTGGGGGTGGTGGTGGTGGTGGTGGTGGGTGGATGTGTGGGTGTGGAGGAGGAGGTGTGTGGTGTGTGTGTGTGTTGTGTTGTGTGTGTGTGTGGGGGGGGGGGGTGGGGAGGGAGGTGTGTGTGTGTGTGTGGGGGGGGGGGGTAATGTGTGTGTGTGTGTGTGAGAGAGAGAGAGAGAGAGAGGGATACGTAAGAGAGACAGACAGACAGAGACAGAGACAGATAGAGAGAAGGGAGAGGTAGAAAGAGAGAGAGAGAGAGAGACAGACAGAGACAGACAGACAGAGATAGACTCAGACAGACAGAGACAGAGACACAGACAGACAGACAGATAGATAGAGACTGAGACAGACAGACAGACAGAATCCGAGAGAGAGAGAGGAGAGAGAGAGAGAGTATGATTTCTGTTTCATAAACGTGAATATAGTATTACATTAAATAATCATCGGTCAGTTTTCATTGTCTACCTCTGTTAATATAATATCTGCTTGATATTTAGGATCAAGAGATAAATAAAAATAAACGAACGAAAAAAAAAGAATAAATGATCAAATAAGAAAATAAAAAAATAAATGTAAACAACACTGATAATTATAGAAAGAAGAATATAACATGAATTTAATTAGAAAGAGAGAGACAGAGAGAGAGAGAGACAGAGAAAGAAAGAGAGAGAGAGGGGGAAAGAGAGAGAGAAAGAGAGAGAGAAAGAGAGAGAGAGTGGGCGGGGAGAGAGAAGATGGATGGGGGAGAAAGAGAGAGAGGGGGCAGAAAGAGACAGGGGGGCAGAAAGAGACAGAGGGGGGGCAGAAAGAGAGAGAGGCGGCGGACACAGAGAAAGAGACAGACAGACAGACAGAGACAGAGAGTTCAACAAATTGTAATTCACATGGCTACCTGACAAAACGTTGGTTAGTCGTTATGTCTCCCCTCACCCTTTTCAGTTTTGAAAATATGTTTCTCTTCCTCTTCACATTCCTTTGATCCTCCTACCCCCGCTCCTCCTTTTTTTTTTCTTTTTTTTTGTTGTCCTTTACACCCATCCTCTCACTCCACCCTGTCTGTTCTTTTTCTCTCTTTTTATGCTTTCTCTGTTTGTGTGGATTTTGTTCTTTCTTCCTCTATGTCGTACTTTTTATCTCTGTGTTTCTTTGTTTTGTTTTGTTTTGCTTTGTTACGTTTTGTGTCATAAAAAAAGTTTCTATTGTTCCTTCTCCTCGCCCTCCTCTCTCTCTGTCTTTCTCCCTCTCTGTCTTTCTCTCTCTGTCTGTCTGTCTCTGTCTGTCTGTCTCTTTCTGTCTCTCTCTGTCTGTCTGTCTCTGTGTCTCTGTCTGTCTGTCTGTCTCTCTCTTGCTCTCTCTCTTTTTCTCTGAGTTTTGCTTCCTTCTTCCGTGTTCTTTGTTTTTTTACATTTTTAAACATTTTCTGTCGTTGGATGATTGGTAGGATCGGTCTTTCGTTCGTATTTTTTGTAACTTTTACACCCTAATTTTGTTTTTAATTCTTTCTTATCTTTATGTATTTTTCTTCCTAGTGTTTTATATTTTCCTATTAAGTGATTTTTTCCCCTTTTTCATACGTAAAGAAAAATGAATACATGCGTGATATGTTAAACATTCAAAGATCGTTTTGTTCGAGAAATGAATAGCCTTGAATATTTTTTAACATATGAAAAGATATATTAATAGCTGATTAGCATAGGGGATTGTATTTTCCAAACAGCATCGTAAACCTATTGTCTCTGTTGATTTGAACAAAGGGATAGTGTCCTTGGATTCGGTGTTTAAGCAAAGAATAAAACCAAGAAATAATACTTCATCAGTTTAAAACTTCAAACTCATTTATGAATCCGTTGGTCATTAGATCTATTAAAAAATATTTGAGACTTCGGGTATAACTGTTAGCATAATGTATACATATATATACATATATACCTATATATATAATATATATATATATATATATATATTTTATTTATTTATTCATTTATTTATCTATAGTGAGAGAGAGAGACAGACAGACAGAATGATAGATAGATAGACAGATAGATAGATAGACAGACAGATAGATAGATAGATAGATAGATAGATCGATAGATAGATAGAAAGGTATATAGATAGATATAGTGAGACAGACAGACAGATAGATAGAATGATAGATCGATAGACAGATAGATAGAAAGACAGATAGATAGATAGATAGATAGATAGACAGATAGATAGATAGACAGACAGATAGATAGATAGATAGATAGATAGATAGATAGATAGATAGATAGATAGATAGATAGATAGATAGATAGAACATTTTGTATTTGAAAAAGAGGTCGCTTTTGAATTTGAGTGAATTTGTGAAACTATGAAAACATACATTAACAACTAAAGGATTCATTTATGCATCATCATCGAACTCAGAGTAACTCAGCGTTCAAGCAAAATTTGAAATTGGAAACGCAGGAAAATATACATACTGAGAATGTATATAAATTTAGGAAACGAGACAAGCGCCAGTTTCTGGCCTACTGGCCTTTGGCCAATGTTTATTACAAAAGATAAAACTAAAGATCAGTGAAGCTGAACTGATCTGTTGGAATTATTCCAGATTTTCAGCGGTGAATTTTGTTTCTTTGTTGTCTTTCGTTAACTCTTTGACTCCCGCACTCTAACCACCATTGCAAAAACGTCTTAACCCTTTGACTTCCTTCACCCTATCCAC
>JAPXFY010000023.1:32241316-32248816 GCA_030674185.1 Monoplex corrugatus | reverse complement strand
AAAACTGTAAAAAAGAGAATTAACTGGTATGGTGGTTTGACGAATTAGCATTCATTGATTTGGCATATAGCATTATCGAATGTGTTGATGGAATTTTGCTCAGTCATTAACTTGTTTTTTTTTCCTGCTCAAAAAAGTTTCCATCTTCCTGCTCACTTACTGAAAAAAAAACTGTCAGTTGCTTTTGGCGCGGTGCATTTATCGAAGAGATTTTGTTCTTTTCGTAATGTGTTTATTTCCATTTTCATTTTGTGTAGCAAAAATTCTTGCAGTGCACATAACCACTGCTTCTATTTCTTTCTATTCCCTGTCACCACCATCTCCATCATCATCATCATCATCATCATCACCAAGGCCACAATCATTACCAATACCACCGTCACCACTATCATTATCACCACCACCACCTCCACCATCATCATCATCACTACCATTACCACCCTCACCATCACCTGACCCATTACCATCACCACTATCACCATCACCATTACCACCACCACCACTACCATGACCAATACCACCACCACCACCACCACCTCCATCACAACCATCAACATCGTCCCCACAATCACTAAACACCATCACAGTCGTCGCCAACGCCAACACCACCATCAATGTGATTAAACGTTACAAGCATCCCTCCCGCTACCACCTCACACCCCACACACACACTCCCAACCCTCTCCCTCTGCTCCCACATACTATCCTTTCAACAATCCTCAATCTTCCTGGCTTCGTTAATCTTAAACAGGAATCATCAGTACTCGTACACTAATACCAATAATCAATACCATCAGTAGACTAATTAACTAATTAACACCTATGTATCAAAAGCAATACTTGTGAAGTCTTCGCATGGATGATCGGTACACAATTTCGACATTGTATCTCTCATCTTTTTTTTAAGTATCGTGTCTCTCTGTCTCTCTCTGACTCTTTATCTCTCGTGTCTCTCTGTCTCTCTGCCTCTCTCTCTGTCTGTGTTGTGGTGTGTGTGTGTGTGTGTGTGTGTTGTGTCTTTCTCTCTCTTTCTCTCTCTCGCTGTCTCTGTCTCTGTCTCTCTCTCCAGTCTGTCTGTCCTCTCTCTCTCTCTTTCTCTCTCTGTCTCTCTCTCTCTCTCAATCTATCTCTTCTCTGTATCTGTCTGTCTGTCTTTCTCCTGTCTATCTGTCTCTGTCTGTCAGTCCTCTCTCTCTTTCTTTCCCCTGTCTGTCCGTCTGTCTGTCCAGTCTCTCTCTCTCTCTCCCTCTCTCTTTCTCTCTCTCTCTCTTTCTCTCTCTCTCTCTCCCTTTTACCCCTGACTGTCTGTCATGTCTCTCTCTCTTTCTCTTTCTTTCTCTCTCTCACTCTCTCTCTCTTTCTCTCTCTATCTCTGTCTGTCATGTCTCTCTCTTTTTCTCTCTCTTCTCTCTCTCTCTCTTTCTCTCTCTCTCTGTCTGTCTCTCTCTCTCTCTTTCTCTCTCTCTCTCCTCCCCTCTCTCTCTCTCTCTTCCTCCCTTCCTCACAACCTCTCTCTCTCTCTCTCTGCCCCTCACTCTCCTCCATCCCCCTGCCCTATCTTGTTCGCCATTTTTCCCACCCACCCACCCCCATCCACCCCCCATTCCACCCCCATCCACCCCCGTCCGCCTTCCTCACCTCTTCCCGCGTGCAATTAGTTACTTCGGTATTAATCGTTTTAGTCAGTCGCGCTTAGTCATCGTCTCTTAATTATTGTTGTCATCGTCATGTTCGTTGTTTAGTCATCTTTCTTGTGGTGGGGGTGGGGTGGGGGTGTATGTGTGTGTAGTGTGTGTGTGGGGAGGGGGGTGCGTGTGTGTGTGAGAGAGAGAGAGAGCGTGTGTGTGTGTGTGTGTTGTGTGTGTGTGTGTGTGTGTATGTGTTGTGTGTGCGTTTGTGTGTGTTTGTGTGTGGTGGTGGTGGTGGTGGTGGTGGTGGAAGGGTGTTAATTCGATAGTGCTATCTGTTTGTGTGTTTGTGTGTGTGTGTGTGTGTGTGTGTGTGTGTGTGTGTGTGTGTGTGTGTGTGTGTGTGTGTGTTGTGTGTGTCTGGTGTGTTTGTGTGTGTGTGTGTGTGTGTGTGTGTGTGTGTGTGTGTTTGTGTTGTGTGTGCGTGTGTTTGTGTGTGTCTGCGTGTGTGTGTTTAACCCTTTGACTCCCACACCCTATCCACCAACTACAAAAATTAACCTTAGGACTCCTTGGCCCTAAACCACCAGCTCCCTGCAGGAAGCTGGTGGATAGGGTGAGGAAGTCAAAGGGTTAGTTTTTGCTTTGCTAGCATGATTGACAGTACAGGATGCTGGTGGACAGCATGTGGGAGTCAAAGCATTAATCTTGCGAATAGAAGATATGTTGATGTCTTGGTAGAACAAACATGTGCTGAAGAAGACTTAACAAGAAAGCTTGATGGACAATGACACAATTGCAGTTGTGGATAATCGTGATCAGTACAAAAGATGTGAACGATGAAACACATTATGATACTGTACAGTGCAATACTGTACGGTATGATACGATACTCTTCTACAACATAATGCGATATGATACGATACGACGCTGTGCAATACAATGCAATACGATATACATGATATGATACGATACGATACGGTACGATACGGTACGATACGATACGATACGATACGACAGGATACGATGCGATACGCTTTAAAATAAAATATGGCAGGATTTTAGATACGAGACAACATCACATGATATGATATAACATGTAATGCATTTCGATAGACAGCTTTAGTCATGGACAATCGTAACATACCATAAGATAAATACACACCCAGCCTGAAGAGAATAATATAGAAGACAAATTCTCTCTGTATGGCTCTACACGCTTATATTGACAAATGTAAAAAAATACCTCCAAGGGGAGCTTGTATTCAATCTTAATGAAATAAAACAAAAATTTTA
Source organism: Monoplex corrugatus (assembly GCA_030674185.1). Classification (NCBI taxonomy): domain Eukaryota; kingdom Metazoa; phylum Mollusca; class Gastropoda; order Littorinimorpha; family Ranellidae; genus Monoplex; species Monoplex corrugatus. Next base: position 32,245,892 of record JAPXFY010000023.1, on the reverse strand, counting down.
AAAAATGAAACAGAAGAGAAGAGAATGGAATACATAAACTGAAATAAAACAAATTAGTAAAATAGAATAATATGAAATGAAATAAAACAAAAATTTTAAAAAATGAAACAGAAGAGAAGAGAATGAAATACATAAACTGAAATAAAACAAAATTAGTAAAATAGAATAATATGAAATGAAATAAAACAACAAAATTAAAGAAAATAAAACATTCCAGGAAACTTAAGGGACAGCTGAAAGGGAAATGGTCCGAGAGGAGAGACACCCCTCCCCCCCCCCCCTTCCAAAAAGTGTTTGGGCCCTAGAATACTTACAAAATGAAATAAAGGTCGTGTTCTTCATGCTTCCTATTCGCATGTTTATAACATTATTCATTGTCAACATGAATCAGATTGAGTGTGATTATTATGAATCAATCCAAAACAAAATAAACGTAAGCAGCATAAGGCACGCGTTTTACAAGCATTTAATATCTGCTGATGACCCGACGTCCATCACAGGAAATAATCAAGGAATATAAACTGAAATAAACAAAGCTGCTAACATCATAATACGTCCATTTTACAAGAACGGCATTATATTCTGTCGAATGTGCCACTAGCCGCGATGTAGTAGCATAAACACCAGATAAAATGGTATATAAAACAAAAAAATAGTTTATCGGTAAATAAAGCCACCGGCCGCGACGAAGTGAAATAAACACATGATAAAATGGTGTAAAACAAAAATAATTTATCAGTAAATAAAGTTATGAGTAGTATATATAGCATAATGTACTCAGCTTAATTTAACAGTTTGCAGAAATGTCCCTGGTAATGATTGTATGCCAAGGCAACATAAGATTTTAGTTCAGCTGCAATGATCCTAATATAATATGTATATATATATATATATATATATACATATATATATATATATATATATATATATGTGTGTATGTGTGTGTGTGTGTGTGTGTGTGTGTGTGTGTGTGTGTGTGTGTGTGTGTGTGTGTGTGTGTGTGTGTACAAAATTTTAATACAGCAATACATTGGACAGGTGGGTTATTTTGATAGAGCTGTGAAATTAAGATATGATGTCTCGAGTTCAATCCTAGGCAGCAACATACAAGCTGTCTGTCTTACTATATATCATCTATCACTCTGGTGGGGGTCAGCTTCCTCTTTGACAGGGATCTGTCCCGCCCCTCCTCATTTCTGGATCATAGGCTTTTGCGCAGACTCAAGGAGTTTGCCAGATAATTGCTGACAAGCTTGGGTGGAGCGTATATGGAATTGTTCGAATGTGACAAATCCTTCTTAAACAAACACCACAAACTCCCACCTCCAATCACACAAAAGTCTTTGAGCGCTATAAATCATACGTTTCATAAGTAATCTACAACAAAATATCAAGTAAACGGCTGGCCGGCCAACAGACATAAAACAGAGATTAAAAAAAGAAGAAGAAGAAGAAGAAAACGATACATCAACGAACAGAAAAGACATCCACCTGTCGCAGTCTTGGACCTCAAAGTAGCCCTACATAACAAGAGCGATCAATAAACGTAGATGACCTCAACACCGATCGTAAAAAAAAGTTATGCCGGATCACCTTGCGTCTAAATATCAGAAAACAATCCAATTAACTTGTTCAAGGACACTCCTCGTTCTGTCTCTCTCCCGATTATTGTTGAAAACCCAGTCATTGATCAGAGCGACCGCGCATGGACCAGGGCCAACAACTGCGTTTGGGGCAAAGAGAATACTTTATTGCGGTCTCTTCAAGTCCCGCAACTGTTATATGGATCAGGGCCAAGAACTCTGAATGGATCGGAGGCCAGCAAGTCAAAAGTTGATGATCCGCGGTTAATGTTCATACAGGTGTCGTATGGGACGAAATCCCCGTGAAATCGGTGTCTTGGCTATTTCATTCGCAGTAAAATGTTGTGGCAGTGATAACAATAATGTTATTGGATGTACGAGTTGCTATCAAATCCTGGAGCATGCTGTGTTCCTACGGAATAGTGTCCACAAAACATTTTCAGTTTCAGTTTCTCAATATGACGTCTCCGCGCTCGGAACGAATTCCATATGCATTAACATCACAGGTGCCATGTGTAAAGTGATCGTGGTACAAGCCTTAAATCTGCATATAAACCCATGAGCCGGCCGGGTCCTGAGAGGCCCTACCCAGACTATGTTTCACCTGGTTTGTATCTTATACTGGTATTTTATCAGCCCACAGAACAATACTTCTTGTATTTTTGTAAATCATGTAAAAGTTATAACGTTCTGCTTTTGTAAAAAAATAAATAAATAAATACACGTAGACTAAAATAAAATGAAATAAAATAAAATAAACTGAAATGAAATAAAATAAGATAAAACTAAATAAAATAAAATAAAATGAAATAATTAAAATAAAATAAAATATATATAATATAATATAATATAATATAATATAATATAATATAATATAATATAATATAATATAATATAATATAATATAATATAATATAATATAATATAATATAATATAATATAATATAATATAATATAATATAATATAATATAATATGTTCAAAAAACGCAGTCAAGCACATATTGAATTACAATGGTTGCATAAGTCTTTTAACCCTTCGACTCCCGTACCCTGTCCACCAACATCCAGCGCTGCTAACTACGTTAGCAAAGTAAAAATTTAATCATTTGATTCCCTCTCCATACGGTGGAGGTGTCAAAGGGTTAAGTTTTTGCATTTGGTGGATAGATTGGGGAGTCAAAGGATTAATCATTTGAAATGATAACTTTCTAACAACTTATAATAAAAAGAAATGATTGAACAGGAAATAGTTGAGTATAAACTTAAACGTCAATTTTTTCAAGTAGATTCACAGTATATTGATTGTAACATAATTATGTCTAGTGTTTTTCAGAATGATTACATTTTGGCATGTTATAGTAGCAAGAAAGTCTTAGAAGAGCTGGAAGGCAGAAAAATTCTCAGAAGAGAAGCCACAAGTTGAAGACTACGTCTTAACAACGTCTGCTCGCCGATTGTACCTGTCACAAAACGTAACTTGTATAAATATTCAGAGATTAAGGTCATACAGTATTGGTTAATGTATACTTCGATATCGCAGTGCATTAAAAGAAGTAAAGCATTTACAAAATGGGTATTTATATTGAAGTCATACGGTAATTGCTAATGTATACTTTGATTATGGCGTGTTTATATAGCAGTACATTAAAAGAAAAAAACCTTTCACAAAATGGTTATTTATATCATGTCGTACGGTAATCGCTGATTTGTAAGTTGATTATAATGTTTATATAGTAGTGCATTAAAAGAAGTAGAGCTTTTACAAAATGGGTATTTATATGAAGCCATGCGGTAATCGTTGATTATACACTTTGATTATAGCGTGTTTATATAGCAGTGCATTAAAAGAAAAAAGCTTTTACAAAATGGGTATTTATAATGAGGTCAGACGGTAATTGTTGGTGTATATTTTGATTATAATATGTTAATTGGTAATGTATCAAAAGAAGTAGAGCATTTACAAAATGGGTATTTATATGAGGTCATACGGTAATTGTTAATGTATACTTTGATGATAGCGTGTTTATATGGTTGTGCATTAAAAGAAGAAGAGCTTTTACAGAATGGGTATTTGTATGAGGTCATACGGTATTTGTTGATGTATACTTTGATTATAATGTGTTTATATGGAAGTGCATTAAAAGAATAAAGCTTATACAAAATGGGTATACATCTGAGGTCATACGGTAATTGTTGACGTATGATTTTGATCATAGAGCGTTTATATGTCAGTGCATTAAAAGAATGAAAAATGTTTGCTACATGGTTATTTATAATGAGGTCATACGGTAATCGTTGATCTATGTTTTGATTATACTGTGTTTATATGGTTATGCATTATAAGAAATAGCGTTTTCACAAAACGGGCATTTATATGAGGTCATATGATAACCGTTGAGGTATACTTTGATTATAATGTGTTTATATGGTAGTGCATAAATACAAGAGAGCTTTTATGAAATGGGTATTTAGATGAGGTCATGCGGTAATCGCTGATGTATACATTGATTATAATGTGTTTATAATTATGATAATGTATTAAAAGAAAAAAAAAGCTTTTACAAAATGGGTATTTGTAATGAGGTCATACGGTAATCGTTGATGTACACTTTGATTATAACATGTATATATGGTTGTGCAATTAAAAAAGCAGAGCTTGTACAAAATAGATATTATTTATGATGAGGTCTACGGTAATCATTCACGTAGAATTTGATTAAAGCTGGTTTATATGATAGGCACTTAAAAGAAGTCGAGTTTTTTTACAAAACGAGTATCCAAAATGAGGTCATACGGTAATCGTTGATATTACTTTGATTATGATGTCTTTATACATGTATCATAGTGCATTAAAAATAAAGCTTTCACAAAATGGGTATTTGTAATCAGGTCATGCGGTAACCATTGGTGTACACTTTAATTATTGCGTGTTTATATGGTAGTGCATTAAAAAAAATAAAGCTTTTACAAAATGGGTATTTATAATGAGATC
>JAPXFY010000023.1:32218816-32228816 GCA_030674185.1 Monoplex corrugatus | reverse complement strand
CAAATCCATCAGCTTTTCTGGGAAAAACCGAGGAGGAGATCAAACCGGCAACGACATCAACAAAGACCCGGCTTCCACTCTCAATTTTTCTTCTCTCCCTGGTCATTTTAGATTCAGCCCAGATTCAGTTCCTCTTCGTTCAGCTCTCAACTATATTGTTTTACTTAATTATTTACTTGTTTACCTACTTCGTTTTTATGCTATTTGTACCTTTTGATTCCAAGTTAAATGAATATTTAATTATCTAAACTTACCATATTGTTCTAAAGTTTATCAACCGTTCCTCATGAAGACGTGTGTAGTAAGTGATATCAACATTTTTCAATGGAACACTCGTTCCATTGTTAAAAACATCTCATATTTGAGTAACTATCTCTCTTCTTAAAACGTCCATGTCATGCTTCTACAGTCGCTGAATACCATCAAAACCAAATTACCTAAAATATCTGGTTTTTATTATCCACCAATATGTGACTCTGTAAATGACGGTGGCCGTATACAAACAGCTATATACATTCGGGAAGGACTGAACTATTGTGAACGAACATCGCCAGTACCTAAATCTACCGCATTTATTTCATCATGTGCAATCATTATAAAATTTTCCTCATCGTTAGTTGTGAATATGGCCTCTGTATACTTACCAAGAGGCCCAGACTCTGTGAACACTGAATGGTTAAGACACTTTCAAGATCAGGACGACAAGTGGATAATTGGAGGTGATTTTAATGCACATGCCCCATTTTGAGAAAAGTATTGTACAAATATAACAAGCAACAGGTTGATCGAAAATATTGTAGATTCCAATTTATATTTACTTAACAACGGACACGTTACCCGGATCCCCGATATACCAACCCACAGACCCACAGCTATCGACCTCACTTTAATCTCACCATCCCTAGCCCCAAACGCCACGTGGCAAACAGAGGATGACTTGTTGGGATCAGATCACATCCCCATACGTCTTACCCTAAACCATACTACTAAAATAGACGCCATACCACAAGATAGTTTACCCAAGTTTAATTACAAAAACGCAGACTGGATCAGTTTTAAGGCAATCCTTGAAAAGACAAGAACAGATCTATCTGAAGCAATGAACGTAAACGACATGTACGAAGTTTTCTGTAACTCACTGTTAAGAGCTGTTAACATTTCAATTCCAAAACTTACAGTGTCGAAAATAGGAAAACATCATGGAAATGTCTGGTGGAATGAGGATTGTCAAAAGGCAGTGAACGAAAAGAAAGAAAAATACAAATTCTATTTAGCAAACAGGTCACCTGAAAATCATACAGCGATGAAAAGTGCCAACATTAAGTGTAACAGAATCATAGAGCAAGCCAAAGAACAACACTGGACGTCTTTTTGTAAATGTGAAGTAAATGACCACAAAGACATGATAAAGATTTGGGAAAAACTAAAATTAATGAAAAACGGGATTAAGTTGCCATCAATTCCAGTAAAGCTAGAAAATAACCCTTTTCCTAGCTCACTGGAAAAAGCAGAAGCTTTTGCAGACGTGTTTGCTGAGACCTGTCGTGTAGAAGGACTTCCTGTCTCTAGTAGAGACTATAGGGAACGAGAAGAAAAGAAAGATGTATATAAGGATCCTGCCTCTGACAATACTCACTACATAAATGCATCACTCACACTTCAAGAATTAAAAGATGCCATTCAGTCCCTTCCAAGTAAAAAAACGTCAGTTGGACTAGATGCAATTTCCAATGAGATGCTTAAAAATTTACCAGAAAATTTTATAATTTTGCTACATGACATATTTAAAAAATGCTGGAATAGTGGGAAAATGCCCAACAACTGGAAAGAAACAATAGTGGTTCCTGTACTAAAATCAGGTAAATGTAATACCGATCTGAAAAACTACAGGCCAATTGCATTAACATCACACGTATGTAAACTAATGGAGAAAATAATCTTAAAGAGACTGATGCACTATTGTGAAAAGAATAAAATAATACCAGTAAATCAGGCAGGATTTCGAAAAGGCAGGTCACCAGTAGAAATCCTAACAAAGCTAACTACTAACATAAAACAACAATTTGCAAGACGTCAATATGTTTTAGCTACATTTTTTGATATAACGAAAGCATACGATCAAGTGTGGCACTCCATATTGTTATTTAAATTTAAAAGTATTGGGCTGACAGGTCACATTTTTGACTATGTTAAGTGTTTCTTAGAAAACAGAGAATTTCAAACGAGGATTGAAAATGTATATTCCACGAAACGAATTCTTCAAATGGGTATCCCTCAGGGATCCGTTATAGCTCCCCTTCTTTTCATGATATTAATGCATGACTTACCCAGCAAAGTATATAAGCATGTAGTTTTAGCTCAATATGCTGACGATTTATGCATGTGGATGCAGGTAAATATGAAAAGGAAAACTCCTTTGCGCTGTATTAATTATACACGCAAATGCTACCAATTAGAACTTGATAAAATAGCACGATACATGGTAGAAAATGGGTTACATCTATCCCTGGAAAAATCAAAAATAGTTTTATTTAATAATGGAGCTAACCCAGTAAATATTCCCACTTTCAAACTGGGAGATACTCTTCTTCAGTTTAATGAGTCAATTAAATTCTTAGGAGTTTTTCTTACGGCAAAATTATCTTGGAATCAGCATATTGAATACTTATTAACCAAAGCTCAAAAAAGTTTAAATTTCTTAAAAATAGTTCGCAAACAGGCATGGGGTCAAGATTCATCAACACTTGTTCATCTTTGTAAATCGCTTGTTAGATCTAAATTAACCTATGCCCAAGAAATCTTCTTCAGTGCACCGAAACACTTACTGAAAAGACTGTAGAGCATAGATTGTAAAGGTTTCAAACTTGCACTGGGTCTTCCACTGCATGCATCCTGTCTTCGCACATATATTGAAATCAAACTGTTGCCACTTGATGAGCAAAGGAAAGTCGCTTCTACTAAATTTTTGTTAAGACACACCACCGTAGAAAACATCTCTGAAACAGAAATTAAACTGAGATCAGATACCGACTTTCCAAAAAGAGCTAAATCAATATCTTCACAGGTCACTCTTGCAACATACACATCTGACGTCATGAAAGGCTCAGGAATTGATCTACACGTAGATCCTGTATCTATAAGACCTTCCTTTTCGCCAGTACCCAGTTGGGAACTCCAAAGAGCACAATTTGCCGTACACCACACTAATTTAAAAAAAGGAGACAATATAAACTTACTGGCAAGTCAGGTTAAATGTCATATAGACGACTTATATTCCGATCATTTGAAAATTTATACTGATGGATCAGTAATTGAAAGAAAAGCAGGCTCAGCGTTTTTAATACCTAGTCTCAAAATTGAAAAATCTTTCTACATAGGACTTGATAAATCTGTCTTTACAGCTGAACTCTTTGCAATGTTAATGGCTTTAAACTTTATGATAAGTCTTCCTAGGACAATTTTTCAAACACTTTTTCGCGTTGATTCAAAATCAGTACTTCAGGCTCTTGAATTATCAAAATTACAAACAAGATCAGAAATGATTCTGGAAATTAGTCACTTGATTCATAATTTATCTTTAAGAGGCACTGATATTACTTTCTGCTGGATACCTTCTCATAGTTCTTTTCGTTATAATGATAAAGTTGACAGGACTGCCAAACGGGGAGCTAATAACTCACCAGATTCAAACAATATCCAGCTTTCTCTCTCGTTGCATGATAATTACACTTTAGTAGACAACTACGTCTGGAAGCAGTTCCAATTAAAACAGAAAAAGTATGATAAATGTCACATGAACTTTGAAGTTTATGTATAGATGGAAACTTGATGCATTCAAAACAAAATACACCAAGAACATAGTATGTCTGTGTGGAAAGAAGATAACACATAGTCATATTCTTTCTTGCGTTAAGGTAAAACGACATATTCCAACACTATCTATGAGTACAGTTTCTGATATATTTGCCTCATCATCATTACTGTATGAACTTTTTGTTAGCCTGTCAAAAAGTCCTATGGCGAATTACCTTTAAAATGTTATTTCACTTGTTCACTGTTATGGTTAGTCAATTATTAGTTTTTATTTTTTTCTTCGTTTCTTCCAGATATTTATCAATTTTGTTTGTTAGTTTGTTTGTTTAAATCGTTAATTATGGTAACATTATTTGTTAGTTTTACTTTCCCTCTTCAAAACAGTTGTTTTCTGGATCATCTTTTCTCAAGTTCAAAAATTGACAATTTTCAAATATTCTCTTCACTCCTCCTCTTATCATCCTTTTTTTTTTTTTGTGTGTCTAAAATCACTTTAGTGAATAGACATTAAATCAAAGACCACCACCACACACATACAGCTTTCCTCAAATTCTCTCTCTCCATCTCTCTCTCTCTCTCTCTCTCTCTCTCTCTCTCTCTCTCTCTCCTTTATTTGACATTACACCAAAAACACACAAAATTAATTTAGGTCAGCAGTATTGATCAACACACACATACATCACTTGCGAGGGCTTAGACAGATTTCCGTTATTATTAAGTTATCATGTTTGGTTGGTTGTTTGTGCTTTGTTTTTGTTGTTATTGTTGTTTTTTTTATTCTTGCTGCACGAGCTATTAAAGCATCCGTGTAAATTATTTGGAGGACAAAGAGGCGAGGATAAAAATCGTGACGTGGCAAAGCCACCGGAACCGGAAGCTCTTCTGTAACGCAGGCGCGCCGTCCTTGGAGGTCTGAGAATGGGATAAAATGGAACATAACTTACTGGACTACTCTGAAAGTCCATTAATGTTGGGGTGTACCTGTTCCACAAGATGTAACGTATTACACGCCTTTCTTTTAAACACACACACACACTTGCGAGTGCTGCGCACGTTCTACATGTAAGTCAGACAAGAGTCATGCAGTATATACACGCATTCACATGCACGCAAATACACACATGCACGCGTGTGAAGACACAAGCACAAATATGTGCGTTCACACACATACACACACTCATATAAACAAACGTAAACACATATATGTACAAACACATACACACTTGAGCACACGCATACACACACTCTCAAACACAAACAAACAAACACACACACATAGCCACACGCACACTCACCACCATATACACATACAAACACACACCAGATACGCACACATACACACACACACTTACACATACACACATAGACAAACACGCGCGCGCGCGCGAGTCACGCGCGCACTAAGTCTTCCTCAAAATATCTCTGTCTCTCAGTCCTGTCTCTTTGTCTCTCTCTAATTCTCTCTCTCTCTCTCCCCTCTCTCTCTATCTTCAACCTTATTCAACTGTCTCTCTTGCTCTCTCTCTCTCTCTCTCTCTCTCTCTCTCTCTCTCTCTCTCTCCTCACTCTTCATCTCTCTCCCTCTGTCTTTGACATTACACCAAAATGCACAAAATCAATATAGGTAAGCAATATTGGTCAACACACACACACACACATCACTTGTGAGGGCTTAGAAAGATTTCCGTTATTATTATTATGTTTGGTTAAGTGTTTGTGCTTTGTTTTTGTTTTTTGTTGTTGTTTCTGTTTTTGCTGCACATGCTATTAAAGCATCTCTGTAAATTGTTTCGAGGACAAAGAGGCCAGGATAAAAAATACGGGACGTGGCAAAGCCACCGGAACCGGAAGTTCTTGTATAACGCAAGCGCGCCGTCGTTGGAGGTCTGAGAATGGGGTAAAATGGAACATAACTTACTGGACTACTCTGAAAGTCCATTAATGTTGGGGTGTACCTGTTCCACAAGGCGTAACGTATTACAGGCCTTTCTTTAAACACACACACACTTGCACGTGCTGTGCACGTATTACATGTAAGACAAACAATAGTCATGCAGTGTATACATACACATACACATGCACATATATGCACACATGTGCGCTCCCGAAGACACAAACATAAACACGTGCGTTCACACATAAAACAAACGCAAACACATGTATATGCACTCACACATTCACGCGTGCGTGAACGCATACACACACATACACGCCACGCAAAAACACACATTGACACACAAACACACACACACACAAACACACACACACACACACTCACCAGACACGCACATACACACGCACGCACACACACACACACACACCTCCACACACACACACTCACCAGACACGCACATACACACGCACGCACACACACATATACACACACACGCACGCACACACACACTGCGCGTATATACACACGTAAATACATACATACACAGACACACACACACACACACAAAATGCGCGCACGTACTCTGACACACACACACCACACACACACACACACACACACACACACACACAACACACAACACACACACACACACACACACACGCCCGCGAGCGCTTCAAACATGAAAGTCATGCAGATGTGCTTCAAATGAACACGCGGCCTCTGACAGTCTCTCTATTACAGCTATTCCTGCATAGGAGACAGACAGACAGAGATGAGTTGGAGTTTTTGGAATTATTACTAGAGGTATTCACCGCCCTCCGACAGCTCCATCTGCGCTTCAACCAACTCTGCCAGCAATTATCTGACAGATTTCCTGAGCCTGCACAAAACCCTACGCGCTGGCAGTCTTGAAACGGGGAAAGGGGAGAAGGGACCTATCAAGCATTAAACTCACATCACCAGAAATGATGGAAACATTTAGGATGGGCAGCGAACAGGCCAGTTTCCAATTTTGCGGGCTGGGATTGAACTCAAGATATCAGATTTTGAGTCCATGGCTCTACCAACTAGCCTGCTAGACACAGAAGAAACTATTCCCATTACATGAATCCCACCAGTATCAGAGGTACCGCCATCTCAGGCACCAATGCTATCACGAGGACAGACCTCGAAACATGGTTTTGTCCCTAGAAACACAAGAACACCACCAACACTACCACCCACCTACTCCCCTCCCATCCCACTCCAGTGAGCCTACATAATTCATATGTACCACCACCATTTTATTTCCCTCCTCTCTTGATCCCCCGCTCCCCACACGCACACTTTCCCTGCCACCTCTCTCTACCCCAGATAACCTCCCTTGCCCCAAACGCCACACACAGGCAAAAAACAGGAAGGTCAAGTCATATAAAAGTTTGTACATTCCTGATGCGTAAAACAAGCAAATAAATGAATAATTAATCAGAGAAACAAAACAAAAAAAGCAAGGAAGCAAACAAAGAAAACAAACAAACAAACCACAAAAGCTATGTGTGCATTTATGTTCATCTATCTACCTATCTAGCTAGCTAACTATCTATCTATATGTCAGTCTATTTGTCTAACTTTTCTATATCTATCTATCTATCTATCTATCTATCTATCTATCTATCTATCTATCTATCTATCTATGTATCTATCTGTCTGTCTGTCTGTCTGTCTGTCTGTCTATCGATCGCATCGACGTGCGTGTGTGTATAACGAGTGTGTAGTATTATATATGTCATCACTGATGCTTATTTTCTTTGTTATAAAAGTAAGAAAAGAAATTGATTTACAAAAAATAAAACCCAAAGCTCTTGGCAGCACCTGTTGTGCAAAACGTATAGGATTTTTCGTTGTTTTCTTTTTTTTTTCTGTTTGGTTTACTTATTTGTTGTTTTAAGTTATGGACATTCGACTCTGTATATGTGGCCGATTGCAAATGATTTATACGGGTAAAACGTGTACGAAACTTATCAGAAACTCATGAGAATGATCTAGTGTGCGAAAATAGGGACTATTCTCCAGGAGAAACTACTGTGCTAGCACTATCCTTTCATTTTCATGATGACATATAATTTTACAGCCATTTTTTGATAGGGTTTCTGTATAATTTACCAAGGTCAACTCTTTCGTTGCCTTTGGTACTTTAGAAATGTATTCATTTTTGCTTACATTGACGATGAAAGTTACTAAGATTACATACATCATAAATGTATATACAAAAGCCATGTATTTGTTATCAGAGATTTCTTTGTATCTATATCTATATCTATTATCTTATATCTGTATTTATATCTATATCTATCTATTACCTATCTATCTATCTCTCTCTCTCTGTCTATCTATCTATCTATCTATCTGTCTGTCTATCTGTCTGTCTGTCTGTCTATCTATCTATCTAACTTAACCCCTGATATGGCCTACGCAGTCGGCTGGCTTTAAACAACAATAAAAATGAAAATCTATCTATCATCTATCTATCTATCTATCTATCTATCTATCTATCTATCTATATATCTATCTATCTATCTATCTATCTATCTGTCTGTCTGTCTTCTATCTATCTTTCTACCTATCTATCTACCTATCTATCTACCTACTATTCCCCCCCCCCCCCCCCAGCGACCTTTTTATCTACCTCTCTATTAATCTGTCTAACTATACATCTGCATGAAGATTACAGATAAACAAATATTGAGGTAGAGTTTCTTCCCCTGTCTTCTTGTTACCAGTGCGCCCAAAACGTCTAAACCTAAAACCCGAACGTCTGCAAGAAGATCGACGATTTAATAACGCAATAAATAAATAAATTTTATAATCAATCAATCGAATCAATCAATCTAATCAATCATCATCAATCAATCATTCAATCAATCAATCAACCATCCATCCATCCTTTCATCCTTTCATCCATACAGCCAGCCATCCATGTATGTATTATCCATCCATTCATTTATCCCATTCCATCTCATCCATCAACCAATTATTACAGCGAGACAGACAGACAGACAGAAAGAAAGAAAGAGAGAGAGAGAGACGAGAGAAAAGAGAGAGAGAGAGAGAGAGAGAGAGTAATAACCAAAGAACAAACAAGCAGTTGACAAGGAACACTCATGGGTACTGGATGGGACCCAGAGCAACAATGCCTCACCAGCAGCCAAACGATCACCTTCCAGCTCCCGATATCACATGTCAGAGAGATTATTGTTGTTTAAAGCCCAGCCGAATGAGTAGAGCCATTCAGGGCTATAACTGTCAACTGCGTTTTCTGGTTATTTCTTCTCTCTCCTCTCTCTCTCTTTTTTCTCTCCCTTAGACATACATAACATCAACAAGAGAAAAAAAAAAGAAAGAAAAGAAAATTAAGTACATATATCAATGCATTCGTGCACATAATCTAAGAACACGCCCCTGGCGTTGACCACTCGTCCAATTTATGACAAAGGGGATTTAGATAAACACACCTGAATACAAATTTGAGCACGCCTAAGAACGCCAAAATAAATATAAAACCTGGCTAAATTACCTAAAATTGCTTTCGCATATCTCACCTCCCTTAGAAGCCAAAAATGCATTAAATAATGTACCCAGTTATCAATCCTAAGAAAAAGTACGTAAGGCTTTATCGAACACATACAGGTGAATGGACCATTAAGGCAGAAAATGACAGGTAGAAATGACAGAAAGCAAAGGAACAAGATAGAAACAAAGAAGGTGACAGAAAAAAAGGACATTTCTAGCACATAATTTCCAGAAGGTGGGGATACTCTTTATACTGAAAGAACCCTCTGCATCCCCATGGGGAAAAGTAGCCAAGAGAATAAACAAATGAAATTAAGCACAGGACAGCAGTTGATTGGTTCGATAGCAAAATAGTTAATAGATAAACAAACAGAGGTTAAATAAAAAGTCTTCGAATAGTCTATCCATCCATCCAAACAGTAAATAGATAAACAAACAAAGCTTGAATAAAAGTTTTCAAAAAATCCATCCATCCATCCATCCATCCATCCATCCATCCATCTAACCATCCATCCATCCATCCATCCATCCATCCATCCTCCATTCATCGATCTAACCAACCCATCCGTCCATCCATCAATGAATTCATCCTATCCACAGACATTTTACAGCCACAAACGCCACGGGCCAGATATGAATCTCTTCGTGTTCTGTCTTTAAAAAAAAGAGGAGCGAATGAAAACCGGTACGTGTGGAATTCCACACTTACGGGTCCCCGCCATCTCCAGTCTACGTACAGCA
>JAPXFY010000023.1:32178816-32188816 GCA_030674185.1 Monoplex corrugatus | reverse complement strand
TGTTGTTTGTTTGTTTTGTTTTGTTTTCTGGTTCCTGTTGATTGTGCAGTCATATTTTTATGCGCTACACCTTGGGAGATTAGTGAAGTGGTTGGTTTATTTTGTCAAGATGGTGTCTCCTTTGTTTTTGAATATATTCCATAGACGCTGACGCCACAGATACCACGTGATGGGCACGAACTAAAATAATCATAGCATAAATCATAAGCCTGCATACAACACGTGTGCACTGAGATCCTATCAAGTATATGTTGTTTTTTTATGTATATATATATATGTATATATATATATATATATATGTATGCATATATATACAGGGGGGTGCAAAAGTAGGTATACAGTAAGTATCACATCATTATTATAATGCTTAATTCTGCTCTCGATTAGAGGAGTGTGTGAATACCGACGACAAGCAGTTTGAGTATCTGAGGGATTAAGGATGTGCTTGTTATTACATGTATATGCAATATTCATTTGTTTGTATAATAAATGCAATGAGTATTGTACGTGTTTTCTTTTTTCATAACTGTATACCTACTTTTGCACACCCCCTATGTATGTATATCCTGTAGTTGGCATGGTAATATCAAAATTTTATCATATACTGTTTACCAATGTTATATTGTTTACAGATATTATACTGCACTGTGAACTGATATCAACATCGCATTGCATATTGCTTATCACTTTTGCATATTGTCTGTCATTAATTTTTGTGTGTTCTTTTATCAATATTGTGTTGATACTATTTACCAATGTTGTACTGCATACTGTTCATCGATGTTTTATTGTAAACTGTATGTCAGTATTGTACCGTATGCTGTTTATCAATATTGTTTGACATTCTGATATTAATAATGTATCGCATAATGTTTGTCAATATTCTATTGTATTCTAATATAGATAATGTATTGTATAATGTTTGTCAATGTTCTATTGCATACTGTCTGTTTATTATTCTATTCGGTACCATTCATCAATATTGTCTTGTATAATAATTGTATGGTATTGTGATACTAGTATTGTATTGCAGTGGTTAAAACATCTGTTTAATAATTGCCATTGTATTTTATACACCCTCTTAATATTCCAGAATGATTGATCATTATATACTGTCAACTATGCTGTTATGCTTTATACTTTTCATCCATTTGAACCGTTATTATCAGAAAATCCAATGACGTATCTTATCGTAAGTGAACATTGCATTGTTAATATAGTATGCATGATAACGTATTGTTACTTCTGATACATGTTTTTTTTTTTTATTGTTAGATGTACTGACAAACTGACAAAATTTACTTAAATGAATAATGATATGTTTCAACATTACAGAGAGAGGGGTGAAGTGAGGTGGGAGAGAATGAGAGAGAGAGACAGGTAGGTAGAAAGAAACTCTAGGGAGAGCTAGACAACAGAAGGTCTTCAGAGAAGTAACCCCCTTTAGACAAGTGTTTCGGCCCTGAATTCCTTACACTCTCGGGGGGCCTGGCCACATCCAGGTCATGACTCCTGGATGCCCTTCTGCTGTTGTCTATTTTTTTTTTTTTTTTTTTCCCCACGCCCGGGATCGAACCTGGGCGATTCTGCGCTTCAGAACTGCGGTACGCGGTTTTACCAATGTGCTAACGGGGCACACATCATCTGTAGGGAATTTAATCCTTATGAAGTTCACTTTTTTCGTTCCTCCTTGCCCAGATCCAGCTTGAGCTCCTTTCTGCTGCCTCTGCCATCGCTTTAAGGGCTCTAGTCCTCTTCTTCCCAGAAATGGCGAGTTGTTTCATGAGATCATAAGCGGAGGTGCCCACAAACCCTCTTGCCCCGACCTCTATGGCGAAGATTTTGACCCGCAGACCTGCTTTCTTCAGGGTGCTGGCAAGACCGGCGTATTTTTCGGTCTTGTAGATATGTGCTTCTTCCATTCTGCTTTCGTATGGCACAGTGAGTTCTATCAGAATCACTTGTTTCGAGGAGTCAGAGTGGAGAGCGATGTCTGGTCTCATGCCTGTCTTGCTGATGACATCTGGGTAATTTCTCCACTCTGGGAGGTCTGCTGTACACTCCCAGTCGACTGCTCCATCCAGAAGACCCTTTGGCAATGTGCTGGTTGTCATAGCACTTTCGGGCCAGACCTGTTTCCCTCCTGCTTTGTAGAACGTTGTCATAGCAATTGGTGCGTTTGGGGTCATGGTTTTTTCGCTAACCACATCTGTGATCACTTTCAGAACTTGGTTGTGCCTCCATGTATACCTTCCTTGGGCTAGCGCTACTTTGCAAGAGCTTAGGACATGTTCCACTGTTTGTTTCTTCTGACAGAGCGGACATGCTGGGTCGTCTGCTTTCCCCCATTTCACTAAGTTTGCATTCGAGGGGAGCAGGTCATATACAGATCTGAGGAGGAAGCTTATCCTTAGAGGAGCCATGTGCCACATATCGTTCCAGCTGAGACTTCTTTGGAGTGCACTGTCCCATGTTGTCCATTGCCCCTGTTGACCTTGCTGGACTGCCTTCTGCACTCTTTTGACATCTTCTTCTTCCTTCAACTCCTGTATGATCATGTCTCTTTTTTCCTTCCCTTTGGCTTTGGACCACCACTGCATTTTTGTTGCTCCCAGTCCCTGTGGGAGAGAATGAGAGAGAGAGACAGACAGAGACAGAGAGAGAGGGAGAGGAAGGGAGAGACAGAGAGCAGAGAGAGATGGAGAGAAACAGAAAGGAAGAGAGAGACAGAGAGACAAAGACAGAGAGAGAGAGACAGAGAGAGAGAGAGACAGAGAGACAGAGACAGACAGGCAGACAGATAGACAGACAGATAGACAGACACAGACACAAACACAAACAGAGAGAGAGAGAGACAGAGAGACAGAGAGACACAGATACACACAGAGAGAAAAGGAAGGAGAAAGAGAGAAGACAGAGAGCAGCAGAGAAATTGAAAAGGAGAGAGAGAGAGAGAGAAGAAAAAGACGCGGAGAGAGAGAGAGAGAGAGAGAGAGAGAAGAAGAAAGAAGAAGAAGAGAAGAAGAGAAGAAGAAGAGGAAGAGGAGAGGAGGAGGAGGAAAAGGAAAAGGAGAAAGAGAAGAGAAAGAAAGAAGAAAAAGAAGAAGAAGAGAAGAAGAAGAAGAAGAAGAAGAAGAAGAAGAGAAAGAGAAAGAGAGAGAAATGACAGAGAACGAGAGAGAATAAAATGCATTATGTAAGAGATTGTTATTACGTGATATCAGTTATATTTACTTTGGGGCGAACTGTAATCATTTCTATTTTATGTTCTGATTATGCAATATTGATTTAATATGATACTTGCAAATCTGTGAGCATAAGAGGGCCTAAGATTTGTGTTGCAAATTTTCTCCTCTGCATAGAAAATGTTCATTGCATCGAAGAAAAGACGCCACGTTGACACATAAGTAAATTGGATTTTGGTTTGAAAGATGAAGTTATGATTGTCTTTCGAAATGTGTGTGTGTGTGTGTGTGTGTGTTTGTGTGTGTGTGTGTGTGTGTGTGTGTGTGTGTGTGTGTGTGTGTGTGTGTGTGTGTGTGTGTGTGTGTGTGTGTGTGTTATCAATGCCAGACGTATGCATGTAAAGAAATGAACCAAAATACGATATCAGTTTGAACACCATCTCTCGACAAGCTCTTCTTCTCTTCTCTTCTTCTTTTCTTCTTCTTCTTTTTCTTCTTCTTCTTCTTCTTCTTCTTCTTCTTCTTCTTCTTCTTCTTCTTCTTCTTCTTCTTCTTCTCTCTCTCTCTTACTTACTTCTACTACTCCCTACTACTATACTATACTTTTACTACTTTTACTACTACTTCTTCTTCTTCTTCTTCTTCTTCTTCTTCTCTCTTCTTCTTCTTCTTCTTCTTCTTCTTCTTCTTCTTCTCCTCTTCTTTCTTTCCTCCTTCTCCTCTTCTTCTTCTTTCTTCTTCTTCTCTCTCTCTTCTTTCTTTTCTTCTTTTTTCTTCTTCTTCTTCTTTCTTTCTTGTTTGTGTTTCTTTCTTTCTTTTCTTTCTTTTTCTTTCTTTCTTTCATTCATTTTTTCGTTCTTTCTTTCTTTCATTTTTTCGTTCTTTCTTTCTTTTCTTTCTTTCTTCCTTTGCTTTTTTCTTTCTTCTTTCTTTCTGTCTTTCTTTCTTCTTTTTTCCTCCCTCGTCTCTTTCTTCTTCTTAGTTTATTTGCCGTCTGTGTGGTAAAATATTACTAGTGACTAATTTGGCCTTTTCTCCCCTCCAATTTCTGTTTTTGTCAGCCACCAGGATCTTGGTGGCCACCAAACATTATATTTTTAGGCCTTACTATCCTCTGACCATTATTCCAATTTGATGCTCTCACACGTTTACTACCATGAACATCTAGTGCCGTAGTTGGTGTGGCAAGGAAGGATTTCAGCGACTGGTTTTATCATTGATTCCTCTATGGGATACAGCAACAAAAGAATTTAGGCATATTCAGGTTAGTTGATTTCTTCAAGTCTACCACCCAGGTCTTCCTATGTGCACGTCGATGACAGCTTCTTTCTTGGTTATTCCGAAAGATGATCTTGAACATAGTGACATGGTTTTAGTGATGTGAGCAGAGGAAACAAGCTTGCTGTCACTTTCCTTTTGCCAGAAACAGGTTTCGTGGGTTCATCAAAACATACTCTTGTTCCATATTTACTTGTCAGTGGTTGTGTTCGAGGTACGGTATACGAAGCATTTTCCTAGGGTAGTAAGTCTTAAAACCCTGAATTCTGTTTTGCAAGTCAGCGAGCGTTGTCCAAGTTTCATTAGCGAAGAGGAGACGGACTATGAGAAAAACATATAATCTGCACTTGCTGGTGAAATTGAGGTGCTTTTTATCAAAATCTTGTTTAGTATGGCCATTGTTGACATCACTATGACAATCTTGATGCGGATTTCTGTTGCGCAGTTAACAAATTCAAACAGAGAAGGTTCCGTGTACTTGGAGCTTCCTATTCCAGTTCGAAAACATTTCTGCAGTACTGTTGGTTTGTACTATTAGCTGTGACTTTTAACTGTTGTCTTTTATCTGAACCGGGTAGTCTTTTTTTTGACGTGGGGTTAGCCCCGATATGGCTCTTGTAGTGGGTTGGGCTATGAGCAATATAAACTTGAACTTGAACTACTCTTGTCACAATTGATATCCATTCCATACGCCCCTGCCTTGTCCAGAAGCTTGTTGGCAAGGGATTAGAATGGTAGATTTCCTGCACGTTTTTTTTTTCTTTGAGGAAAAAAAAAGTTAAACAAGACTGGCGATAGCAGATATCCTTTGGCACATTCCTATTGTTCTTAGGAAGAATTTACTTAGTTGCTGCCCTTGAGTACCTTTATAGCATATTAGTAATATAAACAGAACCATTCTATCTGTTGAAGTTTTTGTGATTTTCCTTATGTTGTCATGCCAGTCTTTGTTGAATGCTGCCTTGACATTGATCAACTTATATTGTTTCTGATCATGATGGTGTTTGCCTGTCGAGAAGCAGCAATTGGAACTCTTCTCGCTTGTACTCTGTCCAGGTTTGGAACTTGTATGTTCATTTAAACCAATCACTCAACGGCGGTCTTGAGACGTTTTGAGAATTACTCTAGCTGGTGGCTTTCCAGACTTTTAGAGACATAGGTAACAATGTAGACATGGATTTTATGCTGTGTTTTCCGTGAAGAGGTTTCCAGTGTGGTCTTCAGTGAGTCAGGAATTATACTGAGTCTTATTGAGGAAGCCCTTTGTGTTTCAGGGCATGTTTTTGTTGTTGTTGTTGTTTTCAGCCTTCATCCTCCACCTTGTAGTTTTGAAAAAAAGAAAGAATGAAAGAAGAAAAACGGACAGAATGATAATGAAATAATGATGTTGATGATGTTGATGCTGCTGCTGCTGATAATGATGATGAAGAAGATGATGATGATATAAAGATGATGAGATGATGATGAGGAGGATGATAAAATAAAAATAATGATAACAATAATAATGTTGATAACAACAACGACAACAACAACAATAATAACTTATCGTAGACTATCGTGGTCTACAAAGTCCAACCTAGCACTTGTTGGCGCTAGGTGCCACGCGCATATGTAAGTTGCTGTTGTTTGTGCAGAGCCTCAGCAACTCTATCCATCTGCCTCCACAAATCCATGGGCAAACCGAGGATAGATAGCTGTTCTCATAGGAGACATAGACGGCTGAACAGTAGATGGCAAGTCGCAGCATATAGACAAAACCACAAGCAGTGCTCTGTGGCAATGCCATTTATACTGTATATGGCTGCGGGATTTTCTGTCTGGTTTACTCCCATAGCCTTTCCCCACCCAAGGGGTGACCCACAAGGCAGTGGAGACAGGCGCAGGTCGTACAGTCTACTGTCATACTGTAGCAGAGACTTGGCTCTGACCTGACATTTAAAAGAAATAATAACAATAATGATAATATAATAATAATAATAATAATAAACTACGACAACGACGACGATGACGACGACGATGATGATGATGCTGATGATGATAATGATGATGATGATGATGATGCTAATGCTGATAATGATACTAACAATGTATTACTTCTACTACTGCTGCTACTACTTCTACTATTACTACTACTACATACAACTACTACTACTACTATTACTACTACTACTACTACTACTACTACTATTTATTATTATTAATGATAATATAGGAAGAAAAAGAAAAAGAAGAAGGAGAAGGAGAAGAAGAAGAAATGTATAAAAAAAATCAGATGTTAAATAAAACGAAGCAACAACAACAAAGAAGAAGCAGAAAAGGACGAAATGATTGTTGATAGTTTTCAAACGATCACAGGAAGCCACCGCAGCAATGACGTCACTACCGGTCACATCCTCAAAGTCAAAGCTTCAGAAGGACCGGGTTAATGACATCGGTGGGAATAAGGACTTTTTTCTCTTTCTTTTTTTTTTTTTTTTTTCTTCTTCTTTTTTAATCGCGACTGTATTTAACCATTTTATGAAGAAATATTTGATAGCGGCCTCTCACAGAAGAGACACGGAACAGCGGAAGATGGAACGTGATGGAGGGTTGGGGTGGGCAGGGGAGGCGACGCTGGTGACTTTCTTTCAATCAAGCAAACGGCAATCATTTGGGTTTCGGCTTGCCTCTCTCATCAAATTAAGTATTCTTTGTTTTGCATCCGCGCTCTCTGCTTTCGTTGCTTCGGACCAATTCTCGTTTTTACGACCTCTCTTAGGTTTCTGTCTTTTTCCTCGTTCCCTCTCATTTCTAATTTTATGTCCGCTTCCAGACCTGAGCCACGAGTCCCTGAATTCTATTCCCAGTAGAGAGAGAGCCGAGTCGTAAAAGCTGGATCTGAAGACGTCGGCAATATTGGCGCGTCAAATTTGGGGGATAGAGAATCTTTCTTTTCCTCTGCGTTGTTGTGAGTGTGTGTGGTCTCTGTCTCTCTGTCTCTGTCTGTCTGTCTGTCTGTCTGTCTCTCTCTCTCTCTCTCTCTCTCCTCTCTCTCTCTCTCTCTCTCTCCTGTTGTTTTTCGTTCCTGGTTTTGTTTTCTTTTATCTTTCTTTCTTTGTCTTTTTTTTTTTCTTTCTTTCTGTCTGTATGTTTGTATGCATTTCTGTTGGATTGTCTGTCTTTCTTTCTTTTTTTCCTCACACCTGTTCCTCTGTGTGTCGTTGTTTTTCTGTTTCTCTCATCTCTCTTTTTGTCTCTCTATTCCTCCTTTCTTTGTCTCTGTCTGTCTCTGTCTGTCTGTCTGTCTGTCTGTCTCTCTGTTTCTCTCTCTGTTCCTGTATCTCTCTCTCTCTCTGTCTCTCTCTCTCTTCTCTCTCTCTGTCCTCTCCTCTCTCTCTCTCTCTCTCTGTTTCTCTCTCTCTGTCTCTCTCTATCTGTTTCTGTCTCTGTCTGTCTCTCTCTGTCTATGTCTCTGTCTGTCTGTATGTATGCATGTCTGTCTGTCTCTGTCTCTGTCTCTCTGTCTCTCTGTCTCTCTCTGTCTCTGTCTGTTTTCTCTCTCTCTCTCTCTCTCTCTCTCTCTCTCTCTCTCTCTCTCTCTCCTTTCTTTTTTAAAACAATCTGATTGCTGTAAATTTTCAGCAGATTTTTTTTTCATTACTTTTAATCCATCTCTTTCTTAGGGCGAAGGCAGGATATTAAACAAAATTGCTTTTCTATAACATTCAGAAATAAATAATTCTGTCTTGTCTTGCCTTGTCTTGTCTTTTCTTGTCTTGTTTTGTCTTGCCTTGTCTTGTCTTGTCTTGTCTTGTTTTGCCTTCTCTTGCATTGTCTTGTATTGTCTTGCCGTATCTTCTCTTGTCTTGTCTTGTCCGGTCTTCTTTCTGTGCCCCCTTCCCTTCTATCTGTTTTCCTACCATCTCTTTTTTGTCCCATTCAATTCCTGTTGCTCTCTCACTCTCTGTATGTGTGTCCTTCTTTGCCTCTTTCACCCTCAATCTCTGTCTCTGTCCGTCCATAGGTATTTATCACCTGTCCCTTTCTTTCTCTTTCTTGTTCCTTATTTTCTTTTTCTTTTGTCTTTTGTCTTTTCTTCTTTCAGTCTGCCTGTCTGTCTTTCATTCTTTCTTTCTTTCTTTCGTTCGTTCGTTCGTTTGTTTGTTTCTTCGTTCTTGCTCTCTGTCTTTCTTTCTTTATCTCTTCCTTTCATTTTGTATTATATCTGTCGCAGTCATCTTTGAAGATTTGCAATTAAATTAAGGAAGTGCAAATCCTTTGTTATTGTTTGTCCTCCTTCTGATGAAATCTTTATGCTGTGTGTGTGTCTCTCTCTCTGTCTCTGTCTCTCTTCTCTCTCTCTCTCTTCTCTCTCTGTCTCTCTCTGTCTCTTTCTCCTCTGTCTTCTCTCTCTCTCTGTCTCTCTCTTTCTTTCTCTGTCTCTCTCTTGTCTCTCTCTCTGTCTTCTCTCGTCTCTCTCTCTTCTATCTCTTCTATCTCTCTCTTCTGTCTCTCTCTCTTGTCTCTTGTCTCTCTTCTCTTCTCTCTCTTCTCCTCTCTCTCTCTCTCTCTCCTCTCTCCCTCTCCTCTCTCCCTCTCCCTCTCTCCCCTCTTTCTTCTCTTCTTCTTCTTCCGTCGTCGTCATCGTCATCGTCATCGTCTTCGTCTTCTTCGATGGACGCTACAGCTACATGGGTAAACGGTAGACATCCAACCGGAAGGGTCTGAGTTCAATCCGTCTAAACACCTCTGCCTGGTGGGTAAAAGGTGGACATTTTCACGATCTCTCAGGTCAACATGTGTGCAGACCTGCCAGTGCCTAAACCCCCTCCGGGTGTATATGCATGCAGAATATCAACTGTGTGTGTTAAGAATCCTGTAGGTGCTGTCAGTGTATGGTTTGTGGAAACGTGAAAACATCCAATTCAGTGGTTTGTTCTGTCTGTCTGTCTGTCTGTCTGTTTGTTTGTCTGTTTGTTTGTTGTCTGTCTGTCTGTCCTGTGTGTCTGTCTGTCTTCTGTCGTCTTCCCTTTGCTTTCTGTTCTCTCTCTCTCTCTCTCTCTCTCTCTCTCTCTCTCGCTTCTTATCTATCTATCTATATATCTATATCTACTATTATCTATCTATCTATCTGTCTATCTGTCTATCTATCTATCTATCTATCTATCTATCTGTCTATCTGTTTGTCTATCTATCTATCTATTGTCCATCTATCTATGTATCATCTATCTATCTATATCTATCTACACGTATCAATCTATCTATCTATTACTATCTATCTATCTATCACCCATCTACCTACATGTATCCATCTATCTATCCAATCTATCTATCTATCTATCTGTCTCTGTCTATCTATCTATCTATCTATCTATCTGTCTATCTATTATATATCTGTCTATCTATCTATCTGTCTGTCTGTCTTTTTTGTCACTCTCTGTTTCCCCTCTGTCTCTTTCTCTGTCCCCTCTCCGCTGCTCTCTCTCTCTCTCTATCTATCTCTCTCTGTCTCTCTCTCTGTCTCTGTCTCTCCCCCCCCCCCACTCTCTGTGTGTTGT
>JAPXFY010000023.1:32168816-32171316 GCA_030674185.1 Monoplex corrugatus | reverse complement strand
GATTCTGGATTCTTTGTCTCTAAACAACAAGATTCTGGATTCTTTGTCTCTAAACAACAAGATTCTGGATTCTTTGTCTCTAAACAACAAGATTCTGGATTCCTTGTCTCCAAACAACAAGATTCTGGATTCTTTGTCTCTAAACAACAAGATTCTGGGTTCCTTGTCTTTGAAAACAAGATCCTGGATTCCTTGTCTTTGAATTACACGATTCTGGATTCCTTGTCTTTGAAAACAAGATTCTGGATTCCTTGTCTTTGAAAACAAGATTCTGGATTCCTTGTCTTTGAAAACAAGATTCTGGATTCCTTGTCTTTGAAAACAAGATTCTGGATTCCTTGTCTTTGAAAACAAAATTCTGGATTCCTTGTCTTTGAAAACAAGATTCTGGATTCCTTGTCTTTGAATAACAAAATTCTGGATTCCTTGTCTTTGAATAGCAAAATTCTGGATTCCTTGTCTTTGAATAACAAAATTCTGGATTCCTTGTCTTTGAACAACAAGATTCTGGATTCCTTGTCTCTGAATAACAGGATTGTGGGGTTCCTTGTCTCTGAGTCACAGGATTCTGGGTTCCTTGTTTGTGAATAACAGGATTGTGGATTCCTTGTCTCTGAGTCGCAGGATTCTGGGTTCCTTGTTTGTGAAAAACAGGATTCTGGGTTCCTTGCCTCTGAATAACAGGATTCTGGGTTCCGTGTCTTTGAATAACAGGATTCGGAGTTCCTGTCTCTGAATCACTGGATTCTGGGTTCCTTGTCTCTGTATAACAGGATTGTGGGTTCTTTGTCTCTGAATCATAAGATTCTGGGTTCCTGGTCTCTAAATAACAGGATTCTGGGTTTCTTGTCTCTGAATCACAGGATTTTAGATTCCTTGCTTAGGAATAACAGGATTCCTCACTGCTATCATCATGCCAATGTTTTGCAAGGCTCCACAATACCAGAATCCATGCTAGGACCCGTTCGCTGTCAGTATCGTTTAGTTTCATTTGCGGTTTCGTGGTTGGTTTGCAGATCAATTGAGCCACGTTTATAACAATTCAAATGTCTGGCTCACATCCACTGTTATCAGACAACTCCCATCTTGCACGTGCGCCATATGAAATTTATTGTGCTTGACTGACATCAAGAATTAACAGCAGGAATTCATGTTTTCTGATTGTTGCGTTTTTGTCGCTGATCATGTTAATTTTGATTTTACTGATTTTAATCAGAAGCGCCTCAACCAACATCCGTGGTGTGTTTTTTAATATTTTGTTCCATAATAGGATGTGAATAGAAGAAATTTTAAAACTACTGTAACTGAAGGAATGGTCCTTAACTTTTTGTGACAAGTATATTTTGGTCCTTAACTTTTTGTGACAAGTGTATATTACCAGTCAGTTTTCTGCCCTTGGTCTTCTCCTTTATTACCTTAGTCATTGTTTTCTAGAAGATTGTTTTTGGCATACTAACTGATGATCGTGTGATATGGCTCTGCCATTCAACTTGTATAATTTTATTGTGGACTCCTAATCTTCAAATGTCCCAGTGGCATGAAAGATTTTTTTTTTTTGGGGGGGGGGGGGTGTTGGGTGCGGAAGGTCATGGAGGGCATATTGATGATAACATAATCTTTCCATGAAGTGCCAGTGTACTTTCAAAAGCATATAATTTCCATGCTTTCAACTCATTTTTAAGAGAACATCCTCCCATCCAACTCGTAGCCCGAAATAGCCTTCATAAATGAAATTGCTGTTAAAGTGCATGTTTTATGTGCATACGCACATAATGACATGATGATTGGAGGGGGGGGGTAACGCTGGGCATGTCTGTAACTTGGAAAACTTGAGAAACAAGAAATGAGTCATAACAAGATTGTGAACAGAATCAGGAGAAATTTTGAGCAAATGAAGTTTCATTTTCAGTTTCTCAAGATGACGTCTCCACGCTCGGAATGAATTCCGTATGTACTAACGTCACAGGTACCATGTGATGGTGATCATAGCACAAGTCTTAAGCATGCACATAAACCCACGAGATGGCCAGGTCCTGAAGCCCTACCTGGACTATGTTTTAAATAACCTACATTTTCTATAGTCCCAACATAGCTTAAGTTTTACCTAACCTACATTTTTTTTATAGTCCGACTTTGCTTTACCTAACCTTAATTTCGTATCTTATACTAAGACCAAACGAAGAGAAATATTGTAGAAAAAAGGACGCAGTTCTAATGTAGAAACAACACAGTTCATATGGAACATAATTATTGCATAATCAGTTGGTATGTTCAGCATAACTGAATTTCATAAATAACTCAAGCTTGCAACATTATCCATTATCCGCTTTCCGATTCAAAAGTAGAAAAGGAAACTGGAGGCATACTTCAAAATGGCATTTTGGTAAACCTGCAATTGATGACAAAAAATATGTTGTATCAACTGTAAAACCCCCAAAATGAAGTGTACGGAAAGAACTGATAATAACTATTAGAGACTATAACTGATTGCTTAGAAAGA
>JAPXFY010000023.1:32148816-32151316 GCA_030674185.1 Monoplex corrugatus | reverse complement strand
ACGGAAAAAGCTACCATTGGAACCTGGAATGTCCGTACACTCCATCAGTGCGGCAAAGTAAAAGAACTAGAACACGAGCTGAGACGCTACCAATGGGACATTGTGGGTATATCGGAAGTAAGATGGACAGGCTTCGGAGAAGCAATCACAGTGGAAGGACACAAGATGTGGTACAGTGGCGAAGAGTCACTACATGAAAATGGCGTAGCTTTCATCGTACGCAAAGAAGTCATTGGATGCATCATGAGCTGCACGCCTGTCAACAGCAGAATCATCAGCATTCGGGTGTCAGCCAAACCAAAGAACATCACCATCATACAAGTGTATGCTCCAACTACCAGCCACGAAGACCAGGTGGTTGAAGAATTCTATGAGAAAATAGAAGACACCATCGGAAAAGCCCCCAGGAAAGACATCATCATAGTTCAGGGGGACTTCAACGCCAAAGTCGGCCCAGATGCCTACAAAAACTGGGCTGGAACAGTGGGTCAATTTGGCACAGGGGAAACTAATGACAGGGGACTTCGCCTTCTGGAGTTTGCCTGCACCCAACGGCTCACCATTGCCAACACCCTCTACCCCCACAAACTGTCAAGAAGAACAACCTGGCATGCACCGAACGGAAAGACTCACAACCAGATCGACTTTGTCCTCACACCGCGGCGCTTCAAATCAAGCATTAATAAAGCAAAGACGAGGACATACCCTGGAGCTGATATAGGCAGCGACCACGACCTCGTGCTGCTCACAATGAAGATCAAATTGAAAAAGAAGTACCAAGCTGCGCAGCCACGCATCAAGTTTGACCTGGAAAAGCTAAAAGATCCAGAGATAGAAGAGGCATTCCAGGCACAGCTCGGGGGGCGGTTTGCGGCACTCAACTTCCTGGACAGCGACATCAACGACCTCACAAACAACTTTGGTGAAGCAGTCCGCGAAACAGCAGAGGAGGTACTGGGGCGACAGAGGAAGAAACACCAAGCATGGATCTCAAATGACATCCTTGACCTCTGCGACAACAGAAGATCACTGAAGAAGACGAAAAACTCCAGCCCTAAAGAAACCGCACAGTATCGTAAAACCAACAAACTTGTAAAGAAGAAAATGATTGAAGCCAAAGAACAATGGATCAACAACCAGTGTGAGAACATCGAGAAAGGCATGAAAAAAGGAAACAGCAAACATGCCTTCACCACACTGAAAAACCTTACCAAGACGCAGCAAAACAGATCGTCAGTCATCGAGGATACCTCAGGCGAGCTGCTGACAGAAAGCTCCGCTGTTCTGAACAGATGGACGCAGTACTGCCAAGAACTATACAACTACCCAATACAGCCAGATGACAGTTTGTTTCAGGGGGACTCAACACCATTGAGGGAATCCTCACCGCTACCAGTGATGAGAGAAGAAGTGGAAGAAGCCATCCGCAGCCTACCAGCAGGGAAATCACCTGGAGCAGACAATATCCCAGCAGAGCTGCTCAAACATGGAGGGAATGATTTGGTCACTCGTGTAACATCGATTTGTCAGAAGATCTGGGAGACAAAACAGTGGCCCACAGAATGGACTCAATCACTCATCATCCCCCTGCCCAAAAAGGGAAATATGCGCCAATGCCAGAACTACAGAACAATAAGTCTCATTAGCCACACCAGCAAGATCATGCTCAGAGTCATATTGAATCGACTGAAGAAAGAAGCGGAAGAACACCTTGCGGAAGAACAAGCTGGATTTAGGGCGGGCAGAAGCACAGTAGAACAGATCTTCACCTGCCGGATAATGATGGAGAAACATCTGCAGCATCAGAGAGACCTGTTCCACAACTTCATAGACTTTAAAAAAGCATTCGACAGGGTGTGGCATAAGGGTTTGTGGCAGGTGCTAAGAAAGTTTGGCATAGAGGAAGGTCTCGTCCAAACCATCCAGGCGCTGTATAACACTGCCAGCAGCGCAGTTCTCCTCAACAACCAGATAGGGGACTACTTCAAGACCACAGTTGGAGTCCGTCAAGGCTGCCTACTCTCTCCCGTGCTGTTCAATCTCTTCCTGGAGAACATCATGCGTGAAGCCCTCCATGACTTCCACTCCACTGTCTCCATCGGAGGAAGAACCATCAACAACCTGAGGTTCGCAGATGACATCGACCTGATGGGAGGCAGCAACGAAGAACTACAAGACCTGACCATGAGACTGGAAGAAAGTGCAGGTGCACACGGAATGGAAGTGAGCACAGAAAAAAGCAAAGTCCTGGTCAACAGCACAACCAACACCCATGCTGAAATCTACATGAACGGGCAACAGCTTGAAGAAGTGGACGGTTTCAAATACCTTGGCGCCACTCTCACCAAAGACGGTCGCTCTACAACAGAAATCAAGACCAGACTAGCGATCGCAACAGCAGCAATGGTAAAGCTAAACAAGATCTGGAAGAGCAGGGAGATCGGCTTTCCATCGAAGATAAAGCTGTACAAGTCCCTGGTGCTCCCCATCCTGCTGTATG
>JAPXFY010000023.1:32138816-32143816 GCA_030674185.1 Monoplex corrugatus | reverse complement strand
CTGTCTGTTAATCTGTCTGTATGTGTATACGTGCGTTTGTCTCTGCGCATATTTGCGTGTGTGCGCGCGCGCGTGTGTTTGTGCGTGCGTGTGTCTCTCTGTTTGTATATATGTATGTCTGTCTACGGGTGTGCATACGTTCCTGCGACACTACTATTGGTACCTCTTCACTCTTGCGTACCCGTCTCCCACTCCCCCCTCCCCACCCCCACCATATGAAAGTACACCCCACTTCCCCTTCTCCTCACCTACCAGATAATTCTCAATTTTCATCTTCCCACAAGTGACAGCTTCACCCCCCACCCCCCTGCCCCCACTATCTCCTTCTGTCCCTCTCCATCTCCCACTCCCGTCCTATCCACCCCCACCCCCCACCCCCACCCCCCTGTCTGTAAGATTAAACTGCTTAGACCCAGTCGGACGTTTATGTCTGTTTTATTTGTCGCCTGGTCATGTGGCACTTTTAACAGTCTTTCCTTCTACCTGTCTCCATATTGTTGTCAGTCTTCTTCCTCTGTGTGTGTGTGGGTGGGTGTGTGGTGGGGTGGGGGTTGGGGGTTGTGGGTGGTGTTGTTGTTGTGTGTGTGTTTTGTTTGTTTGTTTGTTTGTGTGTGTGTGTTGTTTGTTTGTTTGTGTGTGTGTTTGTGTTTGTGTGTGTTTGTGTTGTGTGTGTTTGGTTGCTGTGTGATGTGTGTGTGTGTGTGTGTGTTTGTGTGTTATGTGTTAGTGTGTTTGTGTTTGTGTGTTTAGTGTGTGTGTTAGTGTTGTGTGTGTGTGTGTGTGTGTGTGTGTTGTGTGTGTGTGTGTGTGTGTGTGTGTGTGTGTGTGTGTGTGTGTGTGTGTGTGTGTGTGTGTTCGTTTCTTTAATTTAACGTCTTTTCACTATAAATGATATTAGACGGTTGTGTGTGTGTGTGTGTGTGTGTGTGTTGTGTGTGTGTGAGTTAGTATGAGTGAGTGTGTGTGTGTGTATGTGTTTGTTTGGGTTTTGTGTGTTTGTGAGACGTGTATGTGTGTATGCTTGTTTGTGTGAGCGCCCCGCGCGCGCCTGCGCGCGCGTGTGTGTGTGTGTGTATGTATGTATGTATGTATGTGTATGTGAGTGTGTGTGTATGTGTGTGTCTGTATGTACGTTTATGCAAAAATACAGATGTACACATACACACACATGCACGCAAACACATACACACACGCACACGCACACGCACACGCACACGCACACGCACACGCACACGCACACGCACATGCTACACAGACATACCGATATTTGAGTATCTACAGTCAAACCTGTTACTTTGCCTGCTGCCGTCTATTTTGTAATAATCCTTTTATAGCATCTTACTTCTGTTGTTTAAACACAACCAGGATGCACCTTTGTTTCTTATCAGTAAAACTGATATCATAATTAAGATGAGTCGCGACTGAAATCACTATCAAAGTGACCGCCAGCGTTCTAGCAAAGAGAAAACCAGAAACACTCAGAAGAAAAAGAATCAGGATGCATAACTGGTACAACAAGACAAGACAAGACAAGACAAGACAAAACAAACAAAACAAGGCAAGGCAAGGTAAAGCAAGGAAATGCAAGGCAAGTCAAGGCAAAACAATGCATGCAAGACAAGACAAGACAAAACAAGACAAAACAAAACAAGGCAAGGCAAGGTAAAGCAAGGAAAAGCAAGGCAAGCCAAGGCAAAACAATGCAATGCAAGACAAGACGAGACAGGAAACTGCAAACCAAGAGAAGCCAAAGCAAGACAAGACAAAACAAGACAAGACAAGACAAGATAAGACAAAAGAAACAAGGCAAGGCAAGACAAGGAAAGGCAAGGCAAGACAAGGGAAGGCAAGACAATACAAGACAAAACAAAACAAGGCAAGGCAAGGCAAGGCAATACAATACAATACAAGACAAGGCAAGGCAAGGCAAGGCAAGGCAAGGCAAGGCAAGGCAAGGCAAGGCAAGGCAAGGCAAAAGAAGCAAGGTCAGGTAAACAAGGAAGGACAAGACAAGACAAGGCAAGACAAGGCAAGAAAGGACAAAGCAAGGCAAGAAAGGACAAGGCAAGACAAGACAAGACAAGGCAAGGCAAGGCAAGGCAAGACAAAGCAAGACAAGACAAGACAAGACAAAGCAAGGCAAGGCAAGACAAGGCAAGACAAGACAAGACAATGAAAGGAAATACAAGGCAAGGCAAGGCAAGGCAAAACAAGACAAGGCAAGGCAAGGCAAAACAAGACAAGGCAAGGCACGACAAGACAAGACAAGGCAAGGTAAGGCAAGGTAAGGCAAGGCAAGGCAAGGCAAGACAAGACAAGGCAAGGCAAGACAGGTAAGGCAAGGCAAGGCAAGGCAAGAAGGCAAGGCAAGACAAGACAAGGCAAGGCAAGACAAGACAAGCAAGACAAGGCAAGGCAAGACAAGACAAGGCAAGGCAAGGCAAGGCAAGGCAAAGCAAGACAAGACAAGCAAGACAAGGCAAGACAAGCAAGGCAAGAAGGCAAAGGCAACATAAGACAATGCAAGACAATGCAAGGCAACACAAAACAAGGCAAGACCAGGCAAAGACAAAACAAGGCAAGGCTAAGGCAAGGCAAGGCAAGATAAGGTGCAAGGCAAGTGCAAGGCAAGGCAAGGCAAGACAAGACAAGCAAGGCAGAAGCGAAGGCAAGACAAAACAAGACAAAACAAGACATGCACACATTTTCGACCAACTGGCTTTTATCAAATCATACAAAGGACAACTTTTTATTCCTTTTTTTCTTTTGTATACGCACGACAAAGACCAGTTGGTTGAAAATTTGCACCTGTGTCTTGTTTTGTCTTGTTTTGTCTTGTTTTGTCTCGGTGAATCAAATGCTTTGATTCTAATTTGTGGCTTTGAACTATTTTTGTTTATTTCTGTAACTATTGGTTAAATTTTTATGGTAATCAACAAATTCCATTAATACAACCAAAACATCACACACGACATCAGAAAGTCTTACTTAAAGTCCGTTTTTCAGTTAGCTATTTATATCGAGTAGGCAAACCATTTTGTAATCAATGAATCAAATATGAATATTGATACAAATATGACCCTACGTTAGGGCTGAGAATGCTGGAGGAGGATGGTAAACGACCTTTACTAAGCGATCAGTCTTCCACTTAAGGAATGTCCAAAGAATCATGCAAACCATCTGGCTCAACCAAGTCTTTAATCAAGAACATTCTGCCCAATGCAAGCAAGAGTGTATGTGCAATATTGAGGTAAAAAAAATAAAAAAGATAGAAGTGGATTGGACACATCATTTTCAATAGAACAAGGTAACATCACCCGGACTGCCCTTCACTGGATACCAGAAGGAATACCCAAGGACATTGGTGATGAAAAATCGAAGACCTTAAAGCCCCGAAACACATCTGGGATACCGTGCAGAGGCTGGTCTGGAACAGATAGAAATGAAAATCCTTCGTTGCCACCAAATATGCCAATGGCAGCAAGTACTTAAGTAATATACTCAAATATCATCTCGTAAACAAACAACTGAAGAAAAAGAATAAATTTCATTTACATAAGTGTGACATATGCAGTATATAATATGCTCTTTTTTTCGCATCCAGTCCTCGTCCAAAGGGGGGTCTGCTCTACACACGAATTATACATGAATCAAAATAAACATTGCGATAATGCAGACATTAGTTAAGAATGAGGTCAAAGAAAATGATCTGAAGTTGTTGATTTTTGTTTTTTGTTGTTGCTGTTTTTTTTTCTACCAGGAAGTTAAACACTACAATTAAACGTTTCAGTGAATGATCTGAGTAGAAGAGCAAATTAACTGATAAGATGATTGTGTTATGTGCCTATTTTTTTCTAACCAGCAAATACCTATCAATTAACATCAGGAAGAGAGTTCTTGACTGTTATATTGAACCGATGATGTTATATGGCTGTGAGGCGTGGACAGTCAACAAGCAAAGCCACAAGAAGATTGAGGCAACCGAGATGTGGTTTCTAAGAAGAATGTTGAGAGTTCCAAGGACAGCAAAGAAAACAAACGAGACAGTCTTGATGGAGGCAAACACAAGAAGAACATTCATAAGGAAGACAAGGAAAAGACTGAGACATTAAAATAGGCCATTTTATGAGGAAAGGGGAATTAGAGCACCTGGTCACAAAGGACAGCTGGAGGGAAAGAGAGCACCGGGTAGACCCAGGGAAAGATATTGGGCGGACTTGCAGGGTGGCTGAAGACAGAGAGGGTGGAAGATGTGCTTGCGGCCACAAGGGATAGACACATATGGAAGGCCATGGTCGCCAACGCCATGTGGCAGGGTACTAGATGATGATGATGGTGACCTGTTTTTAAGTACTGTTAAACCGAGACATTTTCACATATTTTCTGGTAATGTGTTCGATAGGGTAGCTGATTAATACATGAGGCTGCGTTTAAAAAGGACTGTCTTTTATGTAGTGACTTTGCTTTGTTAGGTTGCTAACAGTATTTGTCTTTGTGTTTTACTCTCTCTCTCTCTAACTTTCTCTCTCTCTCTATCTATCCATCTATCTATCCATCTGTCTATCCATCTCTCTCTCTTCTATATCTATCTATCTATCTATCTATTTATCTATCTATCTATCATTATTATCTATCTGTCTATCTATCTATTGTCTATCTTCTATCTTTTTGTATCTTCCGTCTATCTGTCTATCTGTCTATCTGTCTATCTATCTATCTTCTCTATCTGTCTACTATCATCTTCTATCTATTATCTATATATCTTCTATCTATCTTCTTCTATCTCTATTATTTATCTACTGTCTATCTATCTATCATCTATCTATTTTCTCCCTATCTCTGTCTGTCTCTCTGCTGTCTGTCTGTCTGTCTGTTCTGTCTCTGTCTCTGTCTCCTTCTCTCTCTCACTCTCTCTCTCTCTCTTTTTCTCTCTCGTTTTCTCTCCTTTTCTCTGTGTGTTTCTCTGTATGTCTCTATCTGTCTCTCCTGTCTCTCTGTGC
>JAPXFY010000023.1:32121316-32123816 GCA_030674185.1 Monoplex corrugatus | reverse complement strand
TCTCCGTCTGTTTCTCTCTCTCTCTCTGTGTCTCTTTGTCCTTCTCTGTCTCTCTCTTTGTCTGTCTGTCTGTCTGCCTGCCTGTCTATCTCTCTCTCTCTCTCTCTCTCCTCTCTCTCTTCTCTCTCTCTCAATAATTAATTAATTCAGTCTTTCCT
Source organism: Monoplex corrugatus (assembly GCA_030674185.1). Taxonomy (NCBI): domain Eukaryota; kingdom Metazoa; phylum Mollusca; class Gastropoda; order Littorinimorpha; family Ranellidae; genus Monoplex; species Monoplex corrugatus. The sequence goes on along the minus strand of JAPXFY010000023.1, from coordinate 32,123,658 downwards.
CAACATTTAGGCCTCTTTCCATGATGTCAATACTATTTAGAGATGTTCTCTTTGTCTCTTTCTATCATTCTTTCGTGGTTTTTTTTTTCTTTTTCTTTCTTTCTTTCTTTCTTTCTTTCTTTCTTTCTTTCTTTACCTTACCAGCGCATAGGGTTCTGCACAGGTTCAGCAGTCTCCCAGATAATATAGTGCACATGGAATTGTCCAAGTGTGATGAATTCCTAGTGAACAAACTCTAAACTATTTCTTCGTTTCTTTTCAAATCATTTTGTTCGTCTGTTTGATTTGATTGTATTTGTTTTTCTTTCTGCCTTTGTTGTTATTGGACTTTGTTGCACGAGAAATAGGCACTTTTTGTCTCTGTCCTGATAATTTATCAATTTATTCATTCATATAGTAACTTTGAAGGAAGAATGTTCAAAAAAAAGAAAGAAAGAAAGGAAGGAAGAAGACAGAAAGGCAGAAAGACAGAAGAAGGAAAGAAAAAAGACAGACAGACAGACAGACAGAAAGACAGACAGAAAAGAAAGAAAGAAAGAACGATAGAAGCACAGACAGAAAAGAAAGAAAGAAAGAACGAGAAGCACAGACAGGAAAAAGAAAGAAAGAAAGAACGATAGAAGCACAGACAGGAAAAAGAAAGAAAGAAAGAACGATAGAAGCACAGACAGAAAAAAGAAAGAAAAAAGAAAGAAAAAAGAAGAAAAGAAAGAAAAAGAAAGAAAAAAAAAAGAAAAAAGAAAGAAGAAAGAAAGAAAGAAAGAAAGGAAGAAAGAAGACGAAAGAAAGAAACAAAAAACGAAAGAAGAAAGGAAAAAAAACAAAAAAGAAAGAAAGAAAGAAGGAGAGAAAGACAGAAGAAAGAAAGAAAAGAACCAACGAACGAAAGAAAGAAAACAACAAAAATAACAATATGCAAAAATACAAGATAGGGCGAAACGTGAAACTACAACCCTACAATGATTGTTGCAGGGCACACTGACACAGGAGGATGCTGGCTTCATCCTGGAGATGTTGGCTACAAGAAACAGGACAAGTCAACACACACAGGGACCTGATGGAGCCTCTGTATCTACTGCACCCCAAAGAAACAGGTCACACTGACACAGGAGGATGTTGGCCATGAGAAACAGACAAGTCGACACACAAGGGACCTGATGGAACCTCTGCATCTACTACACCCCCAAAGAAACAGGTCACACTGACACAGAAGGATGCTGACTTCATCCTGGAGATGTTGGCCATAAGAAACAGGACAAGTCGACACACAGGGACCTGATGGAGCCTCTGTATCTACTACAGCCCCAAAGAAACAGGTCAACGGATACTGGAGGATGTTGGACCATGAGAAACAGGACAAGTCGACACACACAGGGACCTGGTGGAGCCTCTGCATCTACTTCAACCCCAAAGAAACAGGTCAATCGGACACTGGAGGATGCTGACTTCATCCTGGAGATATTAGCCATAAAAAACAGGACAAGTCAACACACAGGAACCTGATGGAGCCTCTGTATCTACTACAGCCCCAAAGAAACAGGTCAACGGACGCTGGAGGATGCTGGCCATAAGAAACAGGACAAGTCGACACACAAGGGACCTGACAAAGCCCCTGTATCTATCTACACCCCCAAAGACAGCGAAAATATGTGAGTACACTTCCTGTGGGAAATATCACGTGCGTGATAGCTTCCTGCATCTTCTTTCCGAAAGCCGGATCTGAAGACAGGCTTTTAATTAACCCTTTTGAATGTTGCACCCTGTGCACCAAATGCACAGGAAGCTGGAGGAGAGGGTGAGGGAATCAATGGGTTAAGTTTTTGTTTTGCTATCATGGTTGACAATGCATGATGCTGGTGGACAGGGTGCGGGAGTCAAAGGGTTAATCATATTATATATATACATATACATATAGATCGTCTACATATATTACAATGAATGCTTGTTTTCCTACACTTTGTTAGATCTGTTGATTATGCTTTGTACACATTTCAAGACATGTGAAATGTTATGTTACGTGTATGAAAGTTAACAAAAAGAAGTAAAACAAAAAATAAAAGGTTTTGAGGTCCTTCTTTTTGTGGACGTGTTAGCTTAAGTACCATAACAGCAAATAACAAATATTACCACAACAATTCAGCTCGTGTTTAGTAGCCTTTAGAATTTCTCACCTGTTTTCTTTTCAAAACTTCTGTTAAGACGCTTTCATTTGTAACTAATATCAATGACAACAACACAACAACAATTACTTTTTACTTTACTTTTTCCTTCCGCTTGTACCGGTGGGCGTCGCGGGGAGATACAGTCGTCTGTCAGCAGCAACACAACAACAATGAAAGCTA
>JAPXFY010000023.1:32108816-32111316 GCA_030674185.1 Monoplex corrugatus | reverse complement strand
AAAGTAAGAGGAAAAGACAGACAGACAAAGTGGAGAACAGACAGTCAGACAGACAGATAGACAGACAGACAGACAGACAGACAGACAGACAGACAAACATATAGGGAGAGTCCAGACTCGCGGTACGATTCGACACGACAAAATATGATGCTATAAAATACAGAACAATATTAACATTGACAATGACAACAATAATGGCAATGACAATAACAGTAACAATAGCACTGACACTAACATTAATATCACGCACATGACAATAGCAATACAATAACGATGACAATAATTGCAATAACAATAAAACTAATTATGTTTTCAGGTCGTGCGTTCCAAAGAGTCATCTCAAATACATGAGAGAGAGAGAGAGAGAGAGAGAGAGAGAGAGAGAGAGAAGCAGAGACAGAGAAACAAAGACAGAGAGAGAAAGAGACAGACAGACAGACAGACAGAGAGACAGGCAGAAACACAGGGAGAGAAAGAAAGACAAAGACAGAGAGACAGAGAGCTAGAGACAGACAGAGACACAGGGGGAGAGAGACCGAGACAGAAAGAGAGACACAGACAGAGAGAGACAGAGACACAGGGAGACAGAGACACAGAGAGACAGAGACAAACAAACAAAGAAAGAGAGAGAGAGATAAAGAGAGACAGAGACAGACAGAGAGAGACAGAGACAGATACAGAGAGAGAGAGAGAGAGAGAGAGAGACAGAGAGAACAGAAAAACTACCCATTCAAGTAAATTAAAACACAAGTACCACGTTCGGTGTCATGAACCTTTATTCGAAGATTCCAATATGAACAACAAATCAACCAACATGATTGACATTAACATACCAAGTGACAGAATCCCATATCACTTAAAAGTTCAATGGATGAATGAATGAATGAATGGACGAACGAATGAATGAATGAACAAAGGAAGGAACGAATGAATGAACGAACGAATGAATGAATGAATAAATGAATGAATGAATGAATGAATGAATGAATGAATGAATGAATGAATGAATGAATGAGATCAATTCTTGGCTTTGGGGATATATATTTTTCTAGCACTGCCTTGGAGAAGTGACTGCTTCTGTTGTCTGGAGTATGTCTGTTTGTATGTTATGCACAAATATTTCTCTGTTAGGCCTACACTGAAGCCAACGTTTCCTCAGTTAAATCTGTAAAATTCTTTGTAACTTCAGTCTAACATACTAGTGGCTTGTTGGGACAAATGCTTTATTCAGTGTGTCGACCACTGGTGGTTTTCAAGGAATGAGTTTTGTAGTACTTTTAAGGGGGCAGACCTACCCAGACTTGGGTACCAAGATTGTGATGTTCAGTGTTTCAGTTCTAATTAACCAATCACCGTGATATTCGGCAAGAAGATACCTCAGACAGTATTCTTTGGATTGAATATCTTTGTTGGGGTCTGTGAGTTATGAAAAGTTGACAAAAAATAATTAATTAATTAATTGCGATTTTTATCGAGATTGTTTACATCAGACATAATATGTTCAAAAGTTTTCATCCGATTTCCTTGATATTTGGTACACATATAGCAGTGACAAGTACCTATAGCTGATAGTAAAATCTTGCAGTTCTGCTTGAAAGAAACATTTTCATCAAAAGTTATATTATAATTGTTTTTATTGACATTATTCTAAAAATTGGTGTGATGATTGTACAGAAAATAATGATAGTAAAGCTAAGATTTTATTACGTGCCATACATACTATACAGATGTGTTTACTCACTAAATATCAAATTCCTAACATGAATATATATGTAGTTATAAATGTCACAGTATGTACTATATTTTTTTCATTTTCGCGAGAACATTTTTTAATTAGTTAATTTTTGTCAACTTTTCATAACTCACAGACCCCAACAAAGATATTCAATCCAAAGAATACTGTCTGAGGTATCTTCTTGCCAAATATCACGGTGATTGGTTAATTAGAACTGAAACACTGAACATCACAATCTTGGTACCCAAATCTGGGTAGGTCTGCCCCCTTAAGTAGAATATACGCGATCTCTGTCTGTCTGTCTGTCTGTCTCTCTGTGTCCTTCTATGTCTGTATGTCTGTTTCTCTGCCTCTGTCTGTCTGTCTCTGTCTCTTTTTCTGTCTGTCTGTCTGTCCGTCTGTCTGTCTATCTTTCTCTCTCTCTTTCTCTATCTCTCTCTCCCTCCCTCCCTATGTGTGTGTTTGTGTGTGTGTGATAGAGAGAGAGGGGAGAGAGACAGAGAGGGGGCGGATAGGAGAACGTGTGTGTGTAAGAAAGAAAGAAAGAAAGAAAGAATGAATGAATGAATGAATGAATGTATGAATGAATGAAAGAACGAACGAACGAACGAATGAATGAACGAACGAATGAATGAATGAATGAATGAATGAACGAACGAACGAATGAATGAATGTATGAATGAATGAACGAACGGACGAACGATTGAACGAACGAACGAACGAACGAATGAATGAATGAACGAACGAACGAATGAATGAATGTAT
>JAPXFY010000023.1:32103816-32106316 GCA_030674185.1 Monoplex corrugatus | reverse complement strand
GGTGGTGTCAGTATAGGATTAGATAAGTCCCCCGCCCTTCCCCCACTTCCCTGGGATAGTTATCCCCGTCGGCCATATCACATGAGGTGGGTGTCGACGTAAAAACTGAACCAAACCAAACCAAACCAACGGCAGTTAAAGAATGTTGTATGTAGGTCTCCGATCTTTAACTGAAGCAGGCCAATTGGACAACTCACGTGAAGTGATTTTACAATCTTTGATTGATGGATGGATGGATGGTGATGGATGGATGGATGGATGGATTGATCGATTGATCGATTGATTGGATGATTGATTGATTTATTGATTGATCTCTTTATCTTTGTATTCATTTCTATGTATTACCAGGAAACAACCGACCTCCAGTTATGTATTTGTGCATATATTTCATTAGTCATTTGCTATTCAGATTGTTTCTGTGTCTATTTATTTATTTTATTTATTTATTTATTTATTTATTTATTCATTTATTATTCATTCATTCATTCATTCATTCATTCATTCATTCATTCATTCATTTATTATTTATTTATTTTTTATTATTGTTTTGTATTTGTTTGTTTGTTTGTTTGTTTGTTTACTTATTTAATCGTCCATTTGTTCATTTATTTGTCTACTTACCTATTTATTTAATCGTTTATTTACTTATTCATTTTTTATCTGTTTATTAATGTATCCATTTATTCATTTACATATGTACGTATGTATGTGTGTATTTATTTATTTATGTGTTTGTTTGTTTATCTATTTATTCATTTATTTATTATCTATTTATGGTTTATTATCTATTTATTTATCGTGTATTTATTAATTAACCTACTTGTTTCTTTCTCTTTTTTCTTCTTTTTTTTTTCTTTTTGTTTGTTTGTTTGTTTGTTTGTTGTTCCATCCTCTCTCCATTTGTTTTCATTATTCATTCATTCATTTATCTATTCAGTCATTCATTTATTCTTTTATTCATTCATTCATTTATTCATTTCTTGATCTATATGTCTCTTGCGTATCACACGTACCGAAATGCATACCCTGATCAACCTCAAAGATTTTTTTTTTTTTTTTTTTTTTTTTTTTGTTAAAAAAGGCGAAGGAGGCCAAGAGGCCAAGACTAAATATAAACCCCGCCCGGCCTCCGTCGGCTCTCTCGCAAATTCTCCAACCAAACCTCTCAACCTTTCCACCAACCTTCAGCGAAGATTTATCGCGCGATTCGATCTTTCTCTATCATCCGTGGTCGTTTGCTATGCAACACCTCGAAATTTAAGGCGGACGCCATAGTGGCGAGGCTCCCGCCTTCAAGGGAACAATCCCGTGAGGTGTGGTGATACGTTAGCCTTCGGCGCTGTAAAACGTCCTCGGTTTAAAAAAAAAAGATAAATAAAAAATATATATAAAAAAAAAGCCTGGAGAAGAGAGAGAGTTTATGTCTTTTTTTCGTTGGCAGGTAAGGTTGTGCTGTGTGGCTGTGCTGTCTCTCTTGTGTCTGTATCTATCTCTGTCTCTCTTGTCTCTCAGTTCTCTCTCTCTGTCTCTATCTCTGTCTGTCTTCTGTCTGTCTGTCTGTTTCTCTCTCTCATTCTCTCTTCTCTGTGTGTGTTGTGTGTTGTGTGGTGTGTGTTGTGTGTGTTGTCTGCTGTCTGTCTGTCTGTCTCTCTTTCTCTTTTTTTCTTTTTTTTTAATTTGCATTAGATCTTTTTTTTTTTTTGTCTCTCGTGTCTTGTTTCACTCTGTCTCACGTTTCTTTTTCTGTTTCTCTCTCTCTTCTCTCTCTCTCTCTTCTCTCTCTCTCTCTCTCTCTCCTTCTCTGTCTGTGTGTGTGTGCGCGCGCGCGCGCGTTGTGTTGTTGTCTGTTTTTGTTGTTTTGTTGTGTTGTTTGTTGTGTGTGTGTGTGTGTGTGTGTGTGTTGTATCAAAGGTCGATGGCGGTCGATGGGTGGATTGAGAGGAGAGGGGGGGATATATAGCGTAGACTGGGGTGGTCTGGTGAAGGGGGTTTGGGGACGATGTAAGCATGGTGATAGAGAGCATGCGTGTGTGAGTGTGTGTGTGTGTGTCTGTGCCTGTGGTGGTGTGTGTGAATAGTGTGGTGTGTGTGTGTGTGTGGTGTGTGTGTGTGTGTGTGTGTGTGTGTGTGTGTGTGTGTGTGTGTGTGTGTGGTGTTTAATGAATCATTCATTAAAAAGATAGAGATGACTCTAAAACGATCAGCAAAATGAAACACTTTGAAACCCTAATCTCAATCAAAGCAATACAAAATCCGTCTTGAAAACAATCAATCAGGTAACAGCAAAACCTCATCGAATATATTTGCCTTTGCAGACAACTATTTCATTAAACGTATCATAAAACATTCTGCTACAATAGTAAACAAAACTGTTGCTTTAAAACGTTGAAAATCAAACAATTAAAAACTCTACAACGACAAAATACTGAAAAAAAAACAAGAAAAGCAAAACCCAGCAGCAAGCAAACAAATAAACAAACAAACAAAAATCGATATGCTT
>JAPXFY010000023.1:32093816-32096316 GCA_030674185.1 Monoplex corrugatus | reverse complement strand
TCTCTTTCTCTCTGTCTTTTCTTCTTCCTCTGTCTGTCTGTCTGTCTGTCTTTCTGCCTCTGTCTGTCTGTCTTTCTGCCTTAGTCTGTCTGTCTCTCTCTCTTTCTCTCTCTCTCTCTCTCTCTCTCTTTCCCTCTCTCTCTCTCCCAGTCTCTGCCTCTGTCTGTGACTGTCTCCCTCCCTCCCCCCCTCTCTCTCTCTCTTTCTCTCATCATTGTTTTATTCTGATTAGGGAGAGGAGTGGGTGAATGGTTTACGACGTTCGCTTGCCAATAATTAAACGCAAGGTACCATGGTTTCTTTCCCATAGAGGCCCCGACTTTTCTCCTCAGTCTGACCGGAAAATGGAACTGAACGTCTAGTCCCTTCGGAAGTGGACGAAAAGCGAATCGGGTCCTTATGCTTTCCGGCTTGCGCACGTTTAAGATCCCATGGCAGTTGAAAATTGTGAAGAGCAAGGCATTTGCCTGGCTGCTCTGGCAACAAAAAAAAAGAAAAAGTATTGGAGAGACAGGTTTATTTCCCAGGTCTTTCGCCTTCTGCCTTTCTGAAGTCTTGGTATAAAAAAAAAAAAGAGAAAAGAGAAAAAAGAAAGAATATGTGTGTGTGTGTGTGTGTGTGTGTGTGTGTGTGTGTGTGTGTGTGTGTGTGTGTGTGTGTGTGTGTGGTGTGTGTGTTGTGTGTGTGGTGTGTGTGACAGAGTAGGTGACAATGTTGGGCCGAGGGTCATTCGTCGAACATGCCTGCGTGTATCCTAGCTCAGCGCATCCTCTATGTGTGCTGTGTGTGTGTGTGTGTGTGTGTGTGTGTGTGTGTGTGTGTGTGTGTGTGTGTGTGTGTGTGTGTGTGTGTGTGTGTGTCTGTATGTGTGTGCGTGCCTGTGTCTGTGTGTGTGTGTGTCTGTGTGTGTCTGTGTGTGTTTCTATGTGTGAGAGACAGACAGACAGACAGAGAAACAGACAGACAGAGACAGAGAGACAGAAACAGAAACAGAGGCAGATACAGACAGACAAAGAGACAGGCAGGCAGACAGATTGACAGAGAGAGAGAGAGGGGGGGGGAGAGGAACAGAGACAGAGAGAGACAGGGAGGATGACGGCTTGGGTCAGGAGTCACACGCCCTACTGTCCTCCTGTCTTCTCCCTCCCAGTTTGCGTGGAGGTTTTTGGTCGTTGTTGGTGGTTGCTTTGGTGAATGATGGGAGTGCACGCCTTGGTTTGATTGTTGAATCAAGATTTGGCACCTTCTAAATATCATCATCATCATCATTATCGTCATCATCATCACCATCATCATCATTATCATCATCATCATCATCATCATCATCTCATCATCATCATCATCACCACCACCATCATCATATCAGTAGTAGTAGTAGTAGTAGTAATAGTAGTAGTACTATTTTGGTTGATTGGTTGCTTGCTTGCTTGCTTGCTTACCTTTTGTTCGTCAATTCACTTTGCTTGCTTAGTTTGTAGACGTTTAGTGAGGTTGTAGTAGTTATTATTTATTGTTGTTTTGCTGTTATCATTGATGTTGTTGTTGCTGATATTATTCTTTCTTCTCCTTCTCTCCTTCTTCTCCTTCTTCTCCACCTCCTCCTCCCCTTCTTCTTCTTCTGCTTCTTCTTCTTCTTTTTCTTCTAAGAGTACAGACATAATAGAGCACAAAATGTGAATGTATTTTACTCCCGTTGTTTTGAAATGGTCCTAAAAGCAAACGTCATCATTTTTCCATATGTAAATCATTAAACAAGGGTATGTGCAGTGAAAGTTTGTGAATGGGCTGTTGTTTTTAATAAAAAAAAATATAAAGAAAACCTTTTAAAAATACTTTTTAGAACAATACAGTGAACATCACTTGAGGACACTGAAGGCTTAAGTTGAATCTAACAGAGTTACAGCAAAATCAAAGAAACGCTGCAGGGCCAATTTATGTAATAATGAAGTATCTTAATCACAGGAAAGTACGAAGCAGGAAACAAAGTTAAAAGGTGTAAAAAAAAAAAAAGTAACCATAAACTGCACGTTTACCCAATAAATGTTGATGATAATGCCTATCTTTGTTAATTATGAAATAGCAGAAAGACTGCTTGAAATGTTCACAGATTTGAATCATTCTGGAATCAAATGATAGTAATTACAAGAAAGATGAAGAGTAAGAAAAGAACCTTGATCATGGTAATTGTTCTGGTGAGAGCCGTTATATCAACTCTCCAATTGAACTGATCGAATTTCAGGGAACTTTGAATTCTTTCAAATCTAATAAAACTTCAGTTGGTTTTGATGGTATTTGTTTAGGTGTCGTTTGGGATGATTTTTAGAGTGATTTTGTTTCACAGCTTCCACCAGCTTTTGAAATGAAATTTGACAGATACAAAGAATGTTTGTGTCTCATTCTACTACAAAGTTTAAGCTTAATGTAACGTGGGCATATTTTTGGGATCAGTAATACTTCCTTATTTTGTTGATGTGTATGTTGCCAATAAACAGGAATTGGT
>JAPXFY010000023.1:32076316-32081316 GCA_030674185.1 Monoplex corrugatus | reverse complement strand
TAGTAGATACGAATGGGCACACAAGACAGAAAATGCTAGTGATTCCATAAACAGGATGGGTCACTGATAATTTGGCATGAATTAGACAGCACCTCCACTCCCCCACTTTAGGCAGAAGAAGGAGGAGAACTGAAGAAGCTGGTATTTAGGGTGAGGGTATCAGAGGGTTAAGTTTCTCCTTTGTTAGCTCGTGGACAGGGTGCGGGAATCAAAGAGTTAAGGCTCCGATCTTTCTGGTGGTGTCAGCTTCGTGTTTCATAAGTCGTGTTCTCCTCCATCTTCGTTTCTATTTCAAGATCTTGCCTGGTGCATAGGCTTTTGAGCAGGCTTAAGGAATCTTCTAGGTAATTGCTTGGATATTTTGGTGGAGCGCGTATGGAATTATCCGAGGGCGAAGAAGTCTTCTTGAAGAAAGTCAAACTCTGAAAAAGTCTAACTATATTTGGTTGAGCTTAAACTGGACTTTCAGGAACCAGGGAGTTCACATTTTCCTGACTAACCTCCAGTCATTTACACACGCGGGCGCGCGCGCACACTACACACACACACGCACACACACATATATACATATATATGTCCTCTCTCTCTCTCTCTTTTCTCTCTATCTATCTGTCCATCTATCTATCTATCTGCCTGTCTATCTATCCTCTCTCTCTCTCTCTCTCTCTCTCTCTCTCTCCTCTCTCTCTCTCTCCCTCTCTCTCTATCTATCTCTCTCCTCTCTCTCTCTCTCTCTCTCTCTCTCTCTCTCTCTCACTCACTCAAACCTCATATAAAATACAACCCGACCCACCCCCCGAAAACACCACACACACATACACATATACACACATATTCACACATACACACGCATACACACCGAAAGACACACAAACACTAAAACACACACACACATACAAGTCCCCGACGAAAGCCCCCATGCCCCCACCCCCGACTTCCCTCTCTCTTCGCTTCCAACTTTTCCCACCACCACCACCACACAACACCTAATCCTTCTCCATCTCCACACCCAATCCCAACTCTCACCGCTCCTTCCTAACCAAATCTAGACCCTAATGTGTCCCCACCCCACCCCCACCCCCACCTCTCCAATACCTTCACCTCCACCCTCCACCCCCACTCCCACCACCAACCAAAAAAACAAATGACTACCCTTTCGTTAGGTGTTGGCATCCTTCTCCATCTTCATCCCCAATCCCAACTATCACCACTCCAAACCCAAACTAGACCCTAGTGTGTCCCCACCCTCCCCAGTACCTCCAACCCCACCCTCACCCCCACCCAAAAAGCAAATGACTGCCAATTCGTGGGTGTTGGCATCCTTCTCTATCTTCATCCCCAATCCCAATTCTCACCACTCCTACCTCAATCTAGACACTAGTTTGTCCCCACCCACACCTCCACCTCCCCAATACCTCCAACCCCACCCCACCCCACTCCCACTCCCACCCCACCCCCACCCCCACCCCCAAACAAAAGTAAATGGCTACCCCTTCGTGGTTGCTGGCATCCTTCTCCATCTCCATCAACAATCCCAACTCTCACCACTCCTAACCCAATCTAGACCCCAGTGTGTCCCCCACACCACCAACACCTCCCCAATACCTCGAACCCCACCATCAACCCCACCCTCCACCCCAAAAAACAAATGGTTACCCCTTCGTGGGTGTTGGCATACTTCATCTCCACACCCAATCCCAACTCTCACCACTCCTTCCTACCCTAATTTAGACCCTAGTGTGTCCCCACCTCACCCCCACTCCCCAATACCTCCATCCCCATCCTCCACCCTCCACCCCACCCAAAAATCAAAAGACTACCTTTTCGTTGAGTGTTGGCATCCTTTTTCATCTTCAATCCCAATCCCAACTCTCACCACTCCAAACTCTATCTAGACCCTAGCTTGTCCCACCCTACCACCCCCCGACCTCCCCAATACCTCCACCCCCACCCTCCACCAACCACCACCATCACCACCTAAAAAACAAAAGACCACCCCTTCGTTGAGTGCTGGCATCCTCCTCCATCTTCACCCCCAATCCAACTCTCACCACTCCAAACTCAATCTAGACCCTAGCTTGTCCCACCCTACCCCACACACCCTACCCCCTCAATACCTCTAACCCCACCCTCCACCCCCACTCCCATTCCCACCCCAACCCCATCCCAACCCCCAACCCCCAAATAAAAAATGGCTACCCCTTCGTGGGTGTTGGCATCCTTCTCCATCTCCACCCCCGATCCCAACTCTCACCACTCCTACCCCAATCTAGACCCTAGTGTGTCCCCACCCCACCCCCACCTCCAAAATACCTCCAACCCCACCACCACCCTAATCCCCACAACCACCCAAAAAACAAATGGCTACCCTCTGAAGGTAAAAACAAAATATGACCGCTGGATCTTTAGGGTAAAACGCAAAACATTGAAAAGTACCCTGTTTGTGAAAGATCCTTTGGAGTAATATAAGCACGACGTTTCGAGCCCAGGCCTTCTGTCAAGTGAAAAGGACATAAGTTTCGAGCCCAGGCCCTCTGTCAAGTGAAAAAGACACACTTTTTCTCTTGACAAAGGGCCTGGACTCGAAACGTCGTGCTTATATTACTCCAAAGGATCTTTCACATACAAGGTACTTTTCAATCATCATCATCATCAGGTGCCTTGCCGCATAGCGTTGGCGATCATGGACTTCCATCTGTCTCTTTCTCTCGTTGCCCCTAGCATCTCCCCCACCCTCCTCGTCCCCAGCCACTCTGCAAGTCCGTCCAGCATTTTCTCCCTGGGTCTACCTGGTGCTCTCTTTCCCTCCAGCTTTCCCGTTGTGACCAAGTGCTCCAAATCCCCCTTCCTCATAAAATGGCCTATAAATGTTGCTTGTCTTTTCCTAATCTTCCTTATGAGTGATCTACCTGTGTCTGCCTCCATCAAGACTGTCTCATTTGTTTTCTTTGCTGTCCATGGGACTCTCAACATTCTTCTTAGAAACCACATCTCGGCTGCCTCAATCTTGTTCTGGCTTTGTTTGTTGACTGTCCACGCCTCACATCCGTACAACAGTATTGGTTCTATGTAACATTCAAGAACTCTCTTCCTGATGTTAATTGATAGGCATTTGTCTTTTCACTTGACAAAGCGCCTAGGCTCGTAACATCGTGCTTATAGTACTCTAAAGGATCTTTCACAAACAAGGTACTTTTCAATGTTATGTGTAAATGGCTACGCCTTCGTGGGTGCTGGCATCCTTCTACGTACATCTCTATCCCCAAACCCAACTCTAACCACTGCTTCCTAACCCAATCTTGACCCTATAGTGTGTCCCCACTCACCCAATATCTCCAACCCCCCCTCCCCCCCCCCATCCCCAACCCCACCCCCCCAAAAAGACTACCTCTTCGTTGATTACTGGCATCCTTCTCTGTCTCCACCCCATAATCCCAACTCTCACCACTCCTTCCTACCCCAATCTAAACCATAGCTTGTCCCCCACCCTACCCCCACCTCCCAAATAGCTCCAACCCCACCACCACCCCGATCCCCACAAACACCCAAAAAACAAATGGCTACCCTCTGAAGTTAAAAAAAATATGACCGCTGGATCTTTAGGGTAAAACACAAAATCTGGGAGATGGATACCAGATGCCTCCTCTGAAAGCTTTCATGGATGACACAACAGTCTTGTCCACGGATGAGGAAGAGACACACCAAATCTTAAAGCAGCTGGATGAGCTGGTGGCCTCTTCAAGAATGAGGTTCAAACCTAAGAAATCCCGAAGTCTCTCACTGCGAAAAGGAAAAGTGGCAGATTCAGTCAAATTCATGGTAGCCAACCAAGCCATCCCCACTGTCACAGAAGAGCCAGTAAAAAGTCTCGGAAGATGGTATGATGACTCCCTGAAAGACACACAAAGGGGATGTGAAACCAAGCAAACAGCAGAAGAAGGCCTGAAGAAAATAGATAACTGCGGACTGCCAGGCAAATACAAAGTCTGGTGTCTACAGTTCATGCTGATACCAAAGCTGCTGTGGCCACTGCTAATCTATAACATTTGCACCAGCACAGTCGAAGCAATGGAAGCCAAAATCAACAAATACACAAGAAAATGGCTCGGTGTCCCACCTGGTCTCACTGATGTTGCATTCTACTGTCGTCAAGCAATGCTGAAGCTACCTCTGAAATCCATAGTGGAGGAATACAAAGTTGGAAAAGCAAGACTGTTGAGCATGCTGGAGGAATCGGAGGACAATATCGTGAGAGCAGTTCATCCAAAGCTGAGAACTGGCAGAAAGTGGAAAGTCCAAGAGGCTGTAAACAATGCCAAGAGAAACCTCAGCATCAAAGAAATAATTGGACACACGCAAACCAACAGACAGGGACTGGGAGCAACAAAAATGCAGTGGTGGTCCAAAGCCAAAGGGAAGGAAAAAAGAGACATGATCATACAGGAGTTGAAGGAAGAAGAAGATGTCAAAAGAGTGCAGAAGGCAGTCCAGCAAGGTCAACAGGGGCAATGGACAACATGGGACAGTGCACTCCAAAGAAGTCTCAGCTGGAACGATATGTGGCACATGGCTCCTCTAAGGATAAGCTTCCTCCTCAGATCTGTATATGACCTGCTCCCCTCGAATGCAAACTTAGTGAAATGGGGGAAAGCAGACGACCCAGCATGTCCGCTCTGTCAGAAGAAACAAACAGTGGAACATGTCCTAAGCTCTTGCAAAGTAGCGCTAGCCCAAGGAAGGTATACATGGAGGCACAACCAAGTTCTGAAAGTGATCACAGATGTGGTTAGCGAAAAAACCATGACCCCAAACGCACCAATTGCTATGACAACCTTCTACAAAGCAGGAGGGAAACAGGTCTGGCCCGAAAGGGCTATGACAACCAGCACATTGCCAAAGGGTCTTCTGGATGGAGCAGTCGACTGGGAGTGTACAGCAGACCTCCCAGAGTGGAGAAATTACCCAGATGTCATCAGCAAGACAGGCATGAGACCAGACAT
>JAPXFY010000023.1:32063816-32066316 GCA_030674185.1 Monoplex corrugatus | reverse complement strand
GCTGACGGTTGCGAGGCGGAGGGTTCAGAGGGGAGACAATCTCTCCATGGTACCAGCATCCTTGGAGCTGATGGGACATAACTCTGCAATAAAAGTCTAACGGTACCAAAAAACAAAAAAAAAGCCAGAATGGAGACGACCGAGGGAGGAAGAAAAGGGACAAGCAAGGTATTCATTCATCAGCTGACCAAATGACAGGCCAAGGGCACACAGGAGAGGGGAATTTGACTATTTTTCAATTTTTTTCATCCCCCCTTCCCCACTCACCCCCCACCTTCCACTCCCACCCCCCGATCCCACCTTCTTCAATAGCAAGAGACGCGTGCGGTAGTGAATGTATCTCCGGAGCAACAGCGGAAGTTCCTCCCATCAATAAAATTCACTCGGCGTGCGGTATCATAGTCAAAGCAAAAAGGAGATCAGAAAGCTTCCACCCCTCCTTCACCCTCACTCCCTCACCCCCACCCTTCACCCTACCCCCCTTTCTCCCCCCCCCCTTGCCCCCTCAAATCGCCTCAAGTCGTGCTTCCATCCGGGTATTGACAAGGGGCTGTAGCCTATTAACAAGCGCCTTTAGTAGCGGGGACTAAACAGGAACAAGGGGAAATCACTATCCAATAAACGCCACTCATCGCCATAGTCCTCTTTTTCACGGGGACAAACGGACGGGGTATAAGGGCATCGGTTGTTAAACGGGCCGTCATTTTTTTTTCTTTTTTGGGGGTGGTGGGGGTGGTGGTGGTGGTTTCCCCCTCAAAGCTCAAGGTCTCCCACCTTCCCTGATTATTTCTTTTTTCTTTTTTTTTCTTTTTTTTCTTTGTTTTCTCCATTTTGTTCATATGCTCTGTCTCTCTCTCTCTCTCTCTCTCTCTCTCTCTCTCTCTCTCTCTCTTCCATTTTGTTCATACGCTCTCACCCCCCCCCCCTCTCTGTCTGTCTGTCTGTCTCTCTCTCTTTGTCTCTCTCTATCTCTCCATCTCTCTCACTCGCTCTCTCTCTCTCTCTGTCTCTCTCTTTCTCTCTATCTGTCACGCTCTCTCTCTCTCTCTCTCTCTCTCTCTCCCTTTCTCTTCTCTCTCTCTTCTCTCTTTCTCTCTCTCTCTCTCTCCCCCTCTCTCTCTCTCTCTTTCTTCCAGTGCTTAATCCCCAACGTGTGTACTTACACGCAAAAGTACACATTAAAATCCTGTAAGTTTTGTCAGTAGCTGTCTCATGGAAATGTGAAAACACAAAGCATGCAAGCTACGGCAAATTTGTAAGAGTCTGGCCGTTAGCAAATAACTTCTACAGTAGAAAGATAATAAATGATATTGTCACCTTCTCTCTGTCTCTGTCTCTCTCTCTGTCTGTCTCTGTCTCTGTCCCTGTCTCTGTCTCTGTCTCTGTCTCTGTATATGTCTCTGTCTCTGTATCTATCTCTGTCTCTCTCTGTCTCTCTGTCTCTCTGTCTCTCCCCTCTCTCTCTCTCTGTCTCTGTCTCTGACTGTCTTTCTTCTTTGTCTTTGTCTCTATCTGTCTTTGTCTCTATCTGTCTTTATCTCTGTCTGTCTGTATGTATCTCTGTCTCTGTCTCTCTGTCTTTGTCTTTGTCCCTGTCTGTCTTTGTCTCTGTCTGTCTGTCTCTGTCAGCCTGTCTCTGTCTCTGTCTCTCTCTCTTTCTCTCTCTCTCTCTCTCTCTCTCTCTCCCTCTCTCTGTCTCTCTTTGCTCTCTCTCTCTCTCTCTCTCTCTCTCTCTCTCTGTCTGACTCTTCTTCTCTGTATCTGTTTCTGTCTCTGTCTCTGTCTCTGTCTGTCTGTCTGTCTGTTTGTCTGACTCTCTCTCTCTCTCTCTCTCTCTCTCTCTGTTCTTTTATTTCTGTACCATCCACACACCCACCCTCCCTCTCTCGCTCTGTCCTACCCCTAACCCCCCCCCCCTCCAGGTCCCTGTCTCCATTTCAATTTTGATGACACCCTCGATCTCTTATATCAGAACAAAAAAAAGCAGACGACCTCTGATCATTATGGCCACCAATCAAGCAAGAAGCATGTTCCACCCCTTTTTTCAAAAACGCCTCAACAATGCAGATTGTACAGAGACTTCTGGAGGTACCATGCCTGACCCCACCCCACCCCCACCCTGCCCCCAACCCCATCCCCCCACCCCCACCCCCCCAAAAAAAAAAACGAACTGAAGTTGGCCACTAACCATCCTACCCTGACAAATACTCTTGTTTTCTCACTTCTTTTTTTTCTTTTTTTTATGTTTGGACATAAACGCCCCCTTGTGCTCGCGGGCTGGGCCCCCCTTTGAGCAAATCATGCCCCCGTCCATAAAGTGACAGACCTCACGTCGGTCTGGAGGTGATGTATGACTGATTTGGACGCCTATTAAAAGTTAGTCCACGCAACAGGCCAACATCAAGGACTTTTGCTCCCCTCCGACAAGACAAAGAGAGGTGCTTCCGAGACTAACAGAGAGAGAGCGAGACAGCGAGAAACCGACTGAGAGAGAGAGAGA
>JAPXFY010000023.1:32058816-32061316 GCA_030674185.1 Monoplex corrugatus | reverse complement strand
CCCCCTTCCTCATAAAATGGCCTATAAATGTTGCTTGTCTTTTCCTAATCTTCCTTATCAGTGATCGACTTGTGTCTGCCTCCATCAAGACTGTCTCGTTTGTTTTCTTTGCTGTCCATGGTACTTTCAACATTCTTCTGAAAAACCACATCTCGGCTGCCTCAATCCTGCTCTGGCTTTGCTTGCTGACTGTCCACGCCTACCATCCGTACAACAGTATTGGTTCTATATAACATTCAAGGACTCTCTTTCTGATGTTAATTGATAAGCATTTGTTGGTAAGAATGCTTGTCATCTTCTTGAATGATGTTTTGGCTTGGCCGATTCTGCCAGCTATTTCCGATGTGCATCTGCCGTCTGATGAAATGACCGTTCCCAGGTATTTGAACTTATTAACCTGTGTCAAGGTTGTGCCATTTGCTGTTATTTTGCAGGAGGGGATTTCATGTTTTTTACTGATCACCATGACTTCAGTCTTCCTGCTGTTTAGTTCCAACCCCTTACCTTTGCTTTCTGTTTCTTGTATATTCACAAGGTTTTGTAGGTCCCTTTCATTTTCTGCAATTAGCACGGTGTCATCTGCGTACCGAATGTTGTTTATCATTTTTCCTCCAACCTTTAATCCAGGGTCTTCTAGGTTTCTCATGATGTTTTCGCTATATAGTGAAAACAGATCTGTTGACAAAACACAACCCTGTCTGACTCCTCTTTTGATGTTTTGAAAAGAACTTATATTGTTTTCTATTCTCATTGCAGCTGTTTGTTCCCAGTACATATTCCTGATTATTCGTAGATCTTTTTCATCAACATTGAGTCTCTCCAGTTGGTTGATCAATTCTTCATGTCGTACCCGATCGAAAGCCTTGGTATAGTCAACAAAGCATAAATACAAATCCTTATTCATCTCAACTGACCTCTCTATGATAGTTCTTAGGATGTATATGGCATTAATAGTTCCTTTCCCCTCCACAAATCCACACTGTTCTTCTGCTATTTCTCTTTTGATTCTATTCCTTGTCCTCATCATGATTATTCTTAACAGGATTTTTGTTACATGACTCATCAAGCTGATTGTGCGATGGAGTTCGCATTCTATTGCCCCTGTCTTCATTGGAAGTGCAATGAAAATTGATTTTGACATATCTTTGGGGATTTTTCCTGTGTCATAAATTTCATTCAGGAGGACTGTTATTTTTTCTATGCCAAATTCCTCCAGGGCTTCAATCATCTCTGTAGCAATGTTGTCTGGTCCTGGGGCTTTTCCTGGTTTCATCTTTTTCAGTGCTGCTCTGACTTCATCTTTCATTATGGGTGGTCCTTCAAAGTTCTTTTTTATAATGTGTTCTTCGTTTCTGTCATCCTCAAAAAGGTCTTTAATGTACTCTCCCCATCTGTCTAATACCTTGTCTTTTTCCATGATAAGCGTGCCGTCTTTTGATTTTAATCAACCAGTTGATGTGCATGTATTTTTCCTGTGAACAATTTCTTCAATTCGTCTGTACATACCCTGAGGATCCATTTTGTGTCGTTCTTCTATCTCTTTGCATTTTGTGTTCAGCCAAGCTTCTTTAGCTTCATTGCACCTATACCTGATTTCTTTGTTTATCTTCCTGTATATCACCTCGTTTCTCTTTGCCTTCCTCCTTTTCTCCATCAGGCCCAAAATTTCATTAGTCATCCAGCTCTTTTTTGCTTTTCTATTTGCCTTAGGGATTTCCTCACAAGCTTCATTTATAGAACTTCTCAACTTTGTCCATTGTTCCTCACTGTCACCAACGTCTTCCAGAGCACTGAATTTGTTTTGAACATGTACATTAAATTTTTGACGTATCATTTCATCTGTCTTCAAGAGTCCAAGGTTTAGTTTGATGTTGCTTTTGGTCTGTTTCCTTTTCCTCAATTTCAGCCTAAATCTTCCCACTACCAGATTGTGGTCACTGTTGCAGTCTGCGCCTGGTAGTGTTTTTGCTGACAGTAAAGAATTTCTAAATCTTTTGTTGATCAGGATGTAGACAATTTGATTTTTGGTATTATCTCTTGGACTCATCCAAGTCCATTTTCTTCTGTTAGGCTGCTCAAACCAGGTGTTTCCTACTTTGAACTCATTCATCTGTGCCCATTCTACAAGCTTCCCCCCTCTTTCGTTTTGTGTACCAAGGCCATGAGGTCCAACTATATCCTCCACCCTATCCTGTCCCACTTCAGCATTAAAATCTCCCATTATGACTGTAACTTCCTGTGATTTACATTGGACCTTGGCCATCTCTAAAACTTCGTAGAAGTTGTCGATGTCTTCCTGAGTACTTGCGGATGTTGGTGCATACACCTGTATGATGTTGATATCAAAAGGTTTGCCTCCGAATTTGACCAGTAAAACTCTGTCGGACACTGCCCAGTATCCTTTAACTGCTTTTGATTTGTCTTTGTCCATTATGATGCCTACTCCTCTTTCATGTGAATTACCACCAGAGTATATCACTGTATATTCTCCTGATGTTAT
>JAPXFY010000023.1:32043816-32048816 GCA_030674185.1 Monoplex corrugatus | reverse complement strand
TCAACCTCAAAACACACAACACACAGACAGATGACTTTTTTTTTCTCCAAACATGACATTAAACCTCGACACAATGTTATCACTGTACGTGGGGTGGGTTGGGGTAATTCGGCGCGAAAAACTGTCCATAAGCCGAAATCAAACCAAATAAGAAAATGTCAGTTTAGGCAGACGTTGTTAATCTGCTGGAAGGTTCAGACGCATAAAATGAGTCACAAAGTTATCGCATCTTCGCCCTGCTAGCGGAAAGCAGGTCATAAATGAGGGAAATGGACGCAAGACGGTCTTGCCATGTCAAAAATCTCCCTGCTCTCACTTTAGATAACGTTTGGTTTTGTTTGTTTTTGTTTTTTCTTGGATGGGGATTGGGTAGGGGAGTGGAAGGGAGACAAGTGAGTCATTAGGTCGTTAAAGAGGGGACGATGATGATGAAGAAGAACATAAAAAATATTACGAAGAGCCAAAAGAATACTACAAAGCGAAAAAAAAAAAAAGGCCAGATTTAAGAAATAGAAAAGAAAGGATCCAACACAAAGAAGACAGATCAGGAAGAAGCAGAAGAAAAAGAAGAAGTAGAAGAAAAAGAAGAAGTAGAAGAAGAAGAAGAAGAATGCGAAGAAGAATTGCGAAGAAGAATTGCGAAGAAGAAGAAGAAGAATTGCGAAGAGAAGAAGAAGAAGAATTGCGAAGAAGAAGAAGAAGAAGAAGAAGAAGAAGAATGCGAAGAAAAAGAAGAGAAGAAGAAGAAGAAGAAGAAGAGAAGAAAAGAAAAGAAGAAAGAAGAAGAAGAAGAAGAAGAAGAAGAAGAAGAAGAAGAAGAAGAAGAAGAAGAAAGAGAGAAGAAGAAGAAAGAAGAAAGAAGAAGAAGAAGAAGAAGAAGAAGAAGAAGAAGAAGAAAGAAGAAGAAGAAGAAAAGAAGAAGAAGAAGAAGAAAAGAAGAAGAAGTAGAGAAGGAAGGAAGGAAGAAAGAAGAAGAGAGAAGAAAAGAAGAAGAAGAAGAGAAGAAGAAGAAGAGAAGAAGAAGAAGAAGAGAAGAAGTAGAAGAGATAGAAGAAGAAAGAAGAATGAGTAGAAGTAGAAGAAGAGGTGGTGGTGGTTTAATAGTATGTGTAGTAGTAGTAGTAGTGGTAGTAGTAGTAGTAGTAGTAGTAGTAAAGTAGTAGATCGTTAGAGTAGATAGTAAAATAGTTGTTGTGAAGTAAAATAGTAGGTGGTGGTGGTGGTGGTAGTAGTAGTAGTAGTAGTAATAGATAGTAGTAGTAATGGTGGTGGTGGTGGGGGTGGTGGTGGTGGTGTATCGTAGCACTAGTAATAGAAGTAGAAAAAGAAGAAGAAAAAAAGAAGAAAGAGCAAGAAAAGAAGAACAAGAAGAGCAAGACAAGAAGAAAGAACAAGAACAAGAAAGAAAAAAGAACAGAAGAACAAGAAGGAAATACATAAAAGAAACAAAGAATAGAAAGAAGCATAATCAACAAACAAAAAAATAGCAAACGATTAAAGTAAGGAAAAAAAGGAAAAAAATTCAGTGAATACAAAGAAATAATTGTCAAGGCGTGTATTAAACTTATTGTTGTTTCCGTGTAAAACGTTTATTAACGATTCGTAATGTTGAAAATGTGAGAAACAACATAATCACAAATTAGTGGGGTTGGTGTGGATGGTGTGGTTGTTGGTTCATTGTTGTTGTTGTTTATATTGTGGTGTGGTGATGGAGTTGTTTTTGTTGATGATGAGGTGTTGGTTGTGGTATTGTGGTTGTTGGTTGGTGCTATGATTGGTTGGTTGGTTGGTGTGGTTGGTTGCTTGGTTGCTTGGTTGCTTGGTTGTTGGTTGGTTGGCTGTTGGTTGGTTGGTTGGTTGGTTGGTTTGTTGGTTAGTTGGTTGCTTGCTTGGTTGCTTGGTTGCTTGGTTGATTGGTTGGTTGCTTGTGCTTGGTTGCTTGGTTGTTGGTTGGCTGGTTGGTTGGTTGGTTGATAGTTGCTGCTGCTTGTTGCTTGCTTGCTTGCATGGTTGGTTGGTTGGTTGGCTGGTTGGTTGGTTGGTCGGTCGGTCAGTTAAGTTTAGTTCCCCGTCTATTTGGTTGATATGATCATCGCTAATTGATTGTTTGGTTGGCAGATTGATTGGTACTCAGTTGTTATTTGGTAAGTTGGTTTGGTAGGTTAGTTTATTGATGATTTGTAAGTTCGAATAATGTATTGGTCAATTGGTTGCTCCGATTTATCTCTTTATTTTATTGTTATTTCTTGAGAAAAAAAAAATTTTATAAAAATAGATCTAATAGTACTCTATCATCCCCCTTCCTTTACTTAAACACACATCACACACACACACACACACACACACACACACACACACACACACACACACACACACTCACACACACACACACCTCTCTCTCTCTCACACACACACATATACACAAACAACACACACACACACACACATACATCACACACACACACACACTACACAACACACACACAACACACACACACACACGCACACACAACACACACACACACACACTCAAAGAGCACAACACAGCACAACCCCCCACCCCCGCCACACACACACACACACACACACAACCCCCACACCCACACACACACACACACACACGCACAACACAGCACAACCACACACACACCACACCCACACACACACAAACACACACACACACCACACACACACACACCCACCACACCACAACACACACACCCCCCCACAACACACACACTACACCGTTTTATCCAATTCAAATCGTTCGCCCCTTAGACAATGGCCATAAAAGATAGGCCCTGTGAACCGTGAGGTAACGGAAAACTAAGTCGAGTGACTTTCTTAGCGAGCCAGTGTCAAATCGCCATACCGCAAGCTGCTTCGATTTTCCTGATCAGCTCTAATCGCGTTAAAACTGAGAAGCAGGGCTGTAACGAATACATTAATTTTGACGAGCCAAAAAAAAAAAAAAAAAAAAAAAAAAAAAAACAAAAAACTTTTTTAATTATATACAAAAACAACAAACAATATAAAAACAAAAAATCATTTGGCCAGAGTTTAGTGTTTGACTTCAGACAGTGTTCAAGAGAAATTCATTGCACTGGGATAATTCCATACGAGCTCTATTATGTTATATGTTGTTCCTTGTCACAATACCTTTCCCTTGTGTATGAATTGATATCGTTTTCTTTTACCACGTTACAAGTATGTTGATGATTGTTTATTGTAAAGCAAAAACCAACCAAATAAATAATAAATGATGAATAGAAATGAATGTGAAAGAATAAGAAAGAATGAATGAATGAAATTAATTAATTATAAATTAATTAATTAATGATTGAATGAATTAATGAAAAAAAAGAAAAAAGAAAGAAAAAATGAAGGAAAGAAAGAAAGAAAGAAAGAAAGAAAAAAAAAGAAAGAAAGAAAGAAAAAAGAGAAACATGAACACTATTAGAAAAATTCCATACGAGCTCATCCAAACCTGGAAGTATTCATGCGGCGGTTTTTTTGTTTTTGTTTTTTTTGAGTTTGTGCAAAGCCTTATGCGCTCGCAAGATCTTGAAATGGAACTGGGCAGGTTCAGAGAGGGAAAGGTTCAAAGTCTAGGCTGACACTACCAGAATGATTGGAGCATTAAAATGGACAGGGCCAAAGGTCAGTGTTTATTTTGCAGGCTGAGATTGAATTCGAGACATCAGATTTCAGAATCAAGATCTCAGTCACCAAATAGAAAATAGAAACACACAAAAGCAGAAGCACAGCTGGTATTTAATATAACGAGGAAAAAAGACGTGTATTTAAAAACCCTTTGACTCCCGCACCCTTTCACCCTGTACTCCAGCATCCTGCATTGTCGAGTATGCTAGCAAAGCAAAAACTTAACCCTTTTGACTCCCTCACCCTGTCTACCAGCTTCCTGTGTGTGTTTGTGTGTGTGTTTCTTATTTATTTATTTATTCATTTATTTATTTATTACTTATTTATTTATTTATTTATTCATTCATTTATTTATCTATTTGTGTATCTATGCATTTGTGTATTTATCTATGTATTTATTTATTTATCTATTATCTATTTACTTATTTATTTATTTATTTATCATGTGTTTGTTTTATTTGTTTCTCTCTTTATTTATTTATTTATTTATTCATTTATTTATTCATTTATTTATTTATTCCTTTCTATCTTTCTTTTTCTTTCTGTCTTTCTTTCTTTATTTATTCATTCATTTATTTATTCGTTTACTTATTTATATTTTTGCCCTTGGAGGGCTTGTTCTGGGTCCAGGTTTGGCACTGACACGTCAGAATTGGAATGAACATAAAACGGATGAATTTGGCTTTTATTTCAGAAAGGATCTTAGGGTGTTTGATGAGTGGTGCATGTTGATAGCTGATTTGATTGTTTTCTACATCCTGGTTTTGGTCTCTCTATGGAATTTTCCGTCTTCTGGGAAACTGTTGCAGAAGTATGAGAAATCATTTATTTGCAGGCGAAGTGTGTGTGTGTGTGTGTGTGTGTTGTGTGTGTGTGTGTGTGTTGTGTTGTGTTGTGTTGTGTGTGTGTGTTTGTGTTGTGTTGTGTTTGTGTTGTGTGTGTGTGTGTGTGTGTGTTTGTGTTTGTGTTTGTTTTGTGTGTTTGTGTTTGTGTGCGTGTGTGTGTGTTGTGTGTGTTGTGTGTTGTGTGTGTGTTTGTGTATGTGTGCTGTGTGTGTGTTTGTGTGTGTGTTTGTGTGTTTGTGTTTGTGTCTGTGTGTGTTTGTGTTTGTGTTTGTGTTTGTGTGTGTGTGTGCGCGTGTGTTTGTCCATCCGTGCGTGTGTTTTTCTCTGTGTGTGTGTGTGTGTGTGTGTGTGTGTGTGTGTGTGCGCGCGCGTGTGTGTGTGTGAATGTGATTGCGTGCGTGTGTGTATGTGTGTATGATTGCGTGTTTGTTTGTGTGTGTGTGTGTGTGTGTGTGTGTGTGGTGGTGTGTGTGTGCGTGAGTGAGTATTGTG
>JAPXFY010000023.1:32028816-32031316 GCA_030674185.1 Monoplex corrugatus | reverse complement strand
TCTTCTTCTTCTTCTTCTTCTTCTTCTTCTTCTCTTCTTCTTCTTCTTCTTTCTTCTTCTTCTTCTTCTTCTTCTTCTTCTTCTTCTTCTTCTTCTTCTTCTTCTTCTTCTTCTTCTTCTTCTTCTTCTTCTTCTTCTTCTTCTTCTTCTTCTTCTTCTTCTTCTTCTTCTTCTTCTTCTTTCTTCTTCTTCTTCTTCTTCTTCTTCTTCTTCTTCTTCTTCATTCTTCTTCTCTTCTTCGCATTCTTCTTCTTCTTCGCATTCTTCTTCTTCTTCTCGCATTCTTCTTCTTCTTCGCATTCTTCTTCTTCTTCCTTCTTCTTCTTTCTTCCTTCTTCTTCTTCTTCTCTTCTTCTTCTTCTTCTTCTTCTTCTTCTTCTTCTTCTTCTTCTTCTTCTTCTTCTTCTTCTTCTTCTTCTTCTCATTCTTCGCATTCTTCGCATTCTTCGCATTCTTCGCTTCTTCTTCGCATTCTTATTCTTTGCATTCTTCGCATTTCGCATTCTTTTCGCATTCTTCGCATTCTTCGCATTCTTCGCATTCTTCGCATTCTTCTTCTTCGCATTCTTCTTCTTCGCATTCTTCTTCGCATTCTTCTTCTTCTTTCTTCTTCTTCTTCTTCTTCTTTTCTTCTTCTTCTTCTTCTTCTTTTCTTCTTCTTCTTCTTCTTCTTTTTTCTTCTCTTCTTCTTCTTCTCGTCTTGTTTTTATTTTATTTGTTTGTTTCTTCATGCTGGTAATATTTTGTTTCGTTGTTTTTATCATCTTGTGTATTTAGTCTTCGCATTCATCTTCTTCTTCTTCTTCGCATTCTTCTTCTTCGCATTCTTCTTTTTTTCGCATTCTTCTTCTTTCTTCTTCTTCTTCTTCTTCTTCTTCGCATTCTTCTTCTTCTTCTTCTTCTTCTTCGCATTCTTCTTCTTCTTCTCTCGCATTCTTCTTCGCATTCTCTTCTTCGCATTCTTCGCATTCTTCTTCTTCTTCTTCTTCTTCTTCTTCTTCTTTCTTCTTCTTCTTCTTCTTCTTCTTCTTCTTCTTCTTCGCATTCTTCTTCCATTCTTCTTCTTCGCATTCTTCTTCTTCTTTGCATTCTTCTTCTTCTTCTTCGCATTCTTCTTCGCATTCTTCTTTCTTCTTCTTCTTCGCATTTCTTCTCTTCTTCTTCTTCTTCTTCTTCTTCTTCTTCTTCTTCTTCTTCTTCTTCTTGCATTCTTCTTCTTCTTTCTTCTTCTTCGCATTCTTCTTCTTCTTCTTCTTCTTCGCATTCTTCTTCTTCTTCTTCTTCTTCTCTTCTTCTTCTTTGCATTCTTTCTTCTTCTTCTTCTTCTTCTCTTCTTCTTCTTCTTCTTCTTCTTCTTCTTCTTCTTCTTCTTCTTCTTCTTCTTCTTCTTCTTCTTCTTCTTCTTCTTCTTCTTCTTCTTCTTCTTCTTCTTCTTCTTCTTCTTCTCTTCTTCTTCTTCTTCTTCTTCTTCGCATTCTTCTTCTTCGCATTCTTCTTCTTCGCATTCTTCTTCTTCGCATTCTTCTTCCTTCTTCTTCTTCTTCTTCTTCTTCTTCGCATTCTTCTTCGCACTCTTTGCATTCCTTCTTCTTCTTCTTCTTCTTCTTCTTCTTCTTCTTCTTCTTCTTCTTCTTCTTCTTCTCTTCTCTTCTTCTTCTTCTTCTTCTTCTTCGCATTCTTCTTCTTCGCATTCTTCTTCTTCTTCTTCTTCTTCTTCTTCTTCGCATTCTTCTTCGCATTCTTCTTCGCATTCTTTGCATTCTTCTTCTTCTTCTTCTTCTTCTTCTTCTTCTTCTTCTTCTTCTTCTTCTTCTTCTTCTTCTTCTTCTTCTTCTTCTTCTTCTTTTTCTTCTTCTTCTTCTTCTTCTTCTTCTTCGCATTCTTCTTCTTCTTCTTCTTCTTCTTCTTCTTCTTCTTCTGCTTCTTCTTCTTCGCATTCTTCTTCTTCTTCTTCTTCTTCTTCTTCTTTGCATTGTTCTTCTTCTTCTTCTTCTTCTTTGCATTCTTCTTCTTCTTCTTCATCTTCTTCGCATTCTTCTTCTTCTTCTTCTTCGCATTCTTCTTCTTCGCATTCTTTTTCTTCTCATTCTTCTTCTTCGCATTCTTCTTCGCATTCTTCTTCGCATTCTTCTTCGCATTCTTCTTCTTCTTCGCATTCTTCTTCGCATTCTTCTTCTTCTTTCTTCTTCTTCTTTCTTCTTCTTTCTTCTTCTTCTCTTCTTCTTTTTCTTCTTCTTCTTCTTCTTTTTCTTCTTCTTCTTCTTCTTCTGCGTCTTGTTTTTATTTTATTTGTTTGTTTCTTCATGCTGGTAATATTTTGTTTTGTTGTTTTAAATCATTTGTGATATTAGTTATACATATGTTCCAACATATTCCCCCTTGACCAATTGACCGATTCATTTCTTGATTGATATCCATTGATTGCTTTCTTGATTTTTTCATCGAATGACAGTTTACACTCTGGACGGAGTAAGAAATAAAATCATGACTCAAGATGACA
>JAPXFY010000023.1:32011316-32016316 GCA_030674185.1 Monoplex corrugatus | reverse complement strand
TCTCTTTCTCACGAACTTCTGAGAATATCTAAAATCTTGTTTTCGCTGTTGTGACAACTTTGCCATCACTCTCGATGCATTTTGCCTGTGTATGTAGTAGTAAAGTCGCATCGGTTCGTGGGAACTTTTGTGTGTGAGTGCATGCCAGCGTGTCCACGCGTATGTGTGTGTGTGTGTGTGTGGAGGAAGGGGTGATACGTGTGGTGTGTTGTGTGTGTGTGTTTGTGTGTGTGTGTTTGTGTTGTGTGTGTGTGTGTTGTGTGTGTGTGTGTGTGTGTGTGTGTGTTTGTGTGTTAGTGTATGTATGTATGGATGGATGGATATATGCATGTATGTGTGTATTATGTAATGCGTGTATGTATGTGTGTATCTATGTAGCTATTGAGAGAGAGAGAGATAGGGAGAGAGACAAAGAGACAAGAGTGCATGTGCACACACACACATACACGCACATACACACACATATGTATATATATATATATATATATATATATATTATATATGTATAATATATCATATATATATATATGTGTGTGTGTGTGTATGTGTGTGAGTGTGTGCGCGTGTGTGTGTGTGTGTTGCGTGTGTATCTGTGTGTGTTCCTGTGTCTGTGTGTGTTCGTTCGTTATTTCTTTTAAAATCTATTCACGTAGGTGCTTTTAAACAAGTACATTGGTGTGTGTGTGTGTGTGTGTTGTGTGTGTGTGTGTGTGTGTGTGTGTGTGCGTGCGTGTGTGTCTGTAAGTGTGCGTGTGTGTATGTGTGTGTGCGTGTGTGTATGTGTGTGTCTGTGTCTCTGTGTGTGTCTGTGTCTCTGTGTGTGTCTGTGTCTCTGTGTGTGTCTGTGTCTCTGTATGTGAGTCTGTGCCTCTGCCTGTGTTTGTGTCTTCGTGTGTTTTCTATAGATCTGTGTGTATCTCTATATATGTATATGTGTCTGTGTGTGTGGTGTGTGTGTGTGGCCAGGCCTCCCAGCTCTCACCAAACCCTGATCCCCTGAAGGGCAGATCCCCAAAGATCCAGCGGCAGGTAAATCCCCCGCTTCCTGTGATCTCTCAGGTATGACAATCAACAGGTTGATCTGAGCGAAGGTGTCGCGATCAACATGGTCGGCACGGAGCAGCTAAGATAAAGGTGTCGCTGAGTCACCTGCTTTGCCTTCTTGTGCGTTTTTCGAACAGGGTGGTGGTGGGAAACGAAGGGAGAGGACAAGATGAAGACTTACGTAGAAGACTGAAAAAAGAGGACAAGTGTTTAGTAGAGGTCAATTAACCCTTTCACTCCCGAACCCTATCCATCAATTGCAAAAACTTAACCTTTTGATTCCCTCATCCAATCCACCAGCTTTCTGAAGGAAGCTGGTGGGTAGGGTGAGGGAATCAAAGGGTTAAGTTTTTGTTCTGCTAGCATGTTTTAAAATGCAGTATACCAATGGACGTGGTGTAGGAGTCAAAGGGTTAAGACTGAGGGAAAATGCTTAAGAGCCAAAAACAAGTTGTTATCCAGGACAAAATAAATACTTAAGTGGCGAGCATCTCTGAAGGATGAATGTGTTTTTTCAAGAAACAAAACTCTCTGGTTTAAACTGCACAAACACTGACAAAGATAATGGTTGTTCAAAGAGCAAGCATTTAGCTTCTAACGCGCATGCACCCAAAAACATAAATAGTTGTTCAAAGGACAAATTTTCCTCTTTAAATGTACAAACATTCAAAAAGATAAATAGTTCTTGAAAGGTCAAGCTTTTGGCTTCAAATGCACAAGCACTCAAAATGATAAATAGCTATTCAAAAGACAAACACTTTGGCTTCAAATGTTCGAGCACTCAAAATGATAAATAGTTATTCAAAGGACAAGCTTTTGGCTTCAAATGCACAAGCATTCAAAAAGATTACTAGTTGTTCAAAGGGCAAAGTCTTCAGTACAAGAAATCAAAAAGATTCTTGACAGCTCAAAAGACAAACTCTTTACCTTCAAATATGCAAGCGCTCAAAAAGACGAATGACTGCTCAAAAACCGAGCTCTTTGGTTTCAAATGTACAAGCACTCAAGAAGATAAACTTTTTTTTTCAAGAAAAAGCTTTCGGCTTCAAATGTACAAACATTCAAAAAGATGAATAGTTGTTCAAAGGACAAGTTATAGCTTCAGATGTACAATAACTCGAAAAGATGAAGGGTTGTTCAAAGGACAAACCCTTTAGTTAAAAACGTACAAGCACTCAAACAGAACTTTTTTTTTTGTTTTCAAGCACAAGCTTTTAGCTTCAAATGTTCAAGCACTCAAAAAGCTAAATAGTTGTTCAAAGGACAAGATTTCGGCTTGAAAAGAAATGGTTGTTCAAAGGAGAAATCCTTCAATTTAAAATGTACAAGAACTCAAAAAAGATAAATGATTGCTCAAAGGACAAGCTCTTTGGCTTCAAAATGCTCAAGCACTCAAAAAGATTAATAGATTTTTTTTTCCAAGAACAAACTTTCGGCTTCAAATGCTCAAGCACTCAAAAAGATGAATATTGTTTTTTTCAAGGACAAGCTTTCGGTTTCAAAATTAATGTACCAGCACTCACAAAGATAAATGGTTGTTGAAAGGACAAGCGTTTGGCTCAAAGGACAAACTATTTGGCTTCAAAAGTACAAATACTTGAAAAGATTCTTTGGCTTCAGATATGCAAGCACTGAAAAAATGAATGGGTTTTTTTTTCCTAAGGACAAGCTCTTCGGCTTGAAAAGTACAAGCACTCAAAACGATATTTTTCTTCAAGGACAAGCTTTTGGCTTCAAATGTACAAGCACTCAAAAAGATATTTTTTTCAAGGACAAGCTTTTGGCTTCAAACATACAAGCACTCAAAATTTCTCAGCAAGTTTGCTTCAAATACAAGCACTCAAAAAGATATTTTTCTTCAAGGACAAGCTTTTGGCTTCAAACATACAAGCACTCAAAAAGATGAATTTTTCTTCAAGGACAAGTTTTGGCTTCAAACATACAAGCACTCAAAAAGATATTTTTTTCAAGACAGTTTGCTTCAATACAGCACAAAAAGATATATCTTGCTTCAAGGACAAGTTTTTGGCTTCAAATGACAAGCACTACAAAAAGATATTTTTCAAAGGACAAGTCTTTGGCTTCAAACATACAAGCACTCAAAAAGATATATGGTTTTCAAGGACAAATCTGGCTCAAGTTATACAAGGCACTCAAAAAGATAATCTGTATTCAAGGACAAGTCTTCGGCTTCAAATCGAGATGCAATTAAAAATCAATCAATGGTCGTCAAAGGACAAGTTTCGGCTCAAACTGTACTATACAGATTCAATCTAGATCATATGTTGTCTTCAGCAGTCCTGTCGAGCCTCATTCTGTTTCAAGGTCTTCGCTCAATGCTTCAGGGCTCATGGTATATTATTTATCATTCATGACGCTCGTCAAGGGGTTACGTATTCTGGGCCGCTATATCCAGGGATTCAATGCCCCTTACCCGCGCTCTCTCTCTGTCTCTGTCTGTTTTTCTGTCTGTCTACCTCTCTCTGTCTCTGTCTCTGTCTCTCTCTGTGCCTCTGTCTCTGTCTCTCTTTGTCTCTTCTCTCTGCCTCTGTCTCTGTCTCTCTCTCTCTTTGTCTGTTTGTCTGTCTGTCTCTGTCTCTGTCTCTCTCCCTCTCTGTCTCTTTGTGTCTCTCTGTCTGTCTCTCTCTGTGTCTCTCTCTCTCTCTCTGTCTCTCACTCTCTCTGTTTCTCTCTCTGTCTCTGTCTATCTATCTATCTGTCTATCTGTCCGTCTGGCTGTCTCTGTCAGTCTCTCTGTCTACCGGTTCGTTTGTCTGTCTGTCTGTCTGTCTGTCTATGTCTGTCTGTGTGTCTGCCCCTCCCCCCCCCCTCTCTCTCTCTCTGAGTGCCTCTTTCTCTCTTGTGTGTCTCTGTCTCTGTCTGTCTCTGTCTGTCTTTGTCTGTCTCTAACTGTCTGTCTCTCTCTGTGTCTCTTTCTATCTCTCTGTCTATCTCTTTGTCTCTGTCTCCGTCTCTGTCTCTGTCTGTCTGTCTCTCTCTCTTTCTGTGCGCGCGCGCGCGTGTGTGTGTGTGTGTGTGTCTGTGTGTGAATTTTGCCAAAGACAACTTTGTAGCCGTGAGTTCTTCATTATATGCCAAATGCGTGCTGTCCGGGGGATCTCGTTTTATTATCTCATCCGAAAGACGAACACTTAGACCACCATTTAATATCTATCGGAGGAGGGGAGGAAAATCCCTGTCTGATCCTCAGCTTTTCGTGTCTGAGAAGTAATTTAACCAATAAGACCACACACATACATACACTATATCCAGTGGACCAATGCGCAGGGAACAAGCTCTCAGTGAGAAATTTGTTCAGGTTTTGTATTCAAACGCTGTTTGAGAGCCCAACCTTGTTGGCATCCTCTAAGTGTTGTACGATTGTTTGTCTGTTGATCAGTTGTCTGATGTCTGCTTCTATTCTGATCATTTCTAACCTCTAGCAGTTTGTGTGTGTGTGTGTGTGTGTGTGTGTGTGTGTGTGTGTTTGTTTGTGGTGTGTGTTTACGTTGTGTGTGTGTGTGTGTTGTGTGTGTGTTTTCTTTGTTTGTTTGTGTTGTGTTTACGTGTATGTGTGTGTGTGTGTGTGTGTGTGTGTGTGTGTGTATGTATGTGTGTGTGTTTACGTGTGTGTGTGTGTGTGTGTGTGTGTGTGTGTGTGTGTGTTTACGTGTGTGTGGGTGGTGTGTGTGTGTGTGTGTGTGTGTGTGTGCGTGCGTGTGTGTGCGCACTTACAGTGAAAAGACGTTAAATCAAAGAACGAACGAACGTGTGTGTGTGTGTGTATGTGTGTGTATGTGTGTGCTCGTTTTTCTTTTATTGTTTGTTTTTGGTTTCTGTTTGTTTGTTTTTGTTTGTTTTGTTTTTGTTTGTTTTTGTTTTTTGTTTTTTGCTATGGTTTGGGTTAGTATGGTGGGGATTTTTTTCTTTTTCTTTCTTTTTTTTTTTTTTTTTTT
>JAPXFY010000023.1:32001316-32006316 GCA_030674185.1 Monoplex corrugatus | reverse complement strand
GCAGCGGCCAACACTGAGCCAGGTGACGCCGACAGGTGAGACAGGTGAGATATCCGTTATCTGTTTATTTCATTGTTTGCTTCTTCGTATGTAGGTCATTTCCTTGTTTCTTTGTTTTTGATATTTTTTTAAAAGGAACAAGAGGCGGAGGTGGGGGGGGGGGGGGAACGGAAAATTTGCTTTGGATCAACCCAAGGCATATCTGATATATGTGTGTGTGGGGGGGGGAGAGGTGTGTGAGGGGGGGGGTGAGTAGGTGCGTGTACCTGCGCGTGAGTATGTGTGCGTGGTGTGTGTGTGTGTTGTGTGTGTGTGTGTGTGTGTGTGTGTGTGTGTGTGTGTGTGTGTTCATTCATTCAATTCCTGGTTTATTCGTTCACATTCATCCTTGACTACCGGTAATTCAATTCTCTCTCTCTGTCTGTCTGTCTGTCTGTCTGTCTGTGTCTGGTTCTGTGTGTGTGTCTGTGTGTGTGTGTGTGTGTGTGTCTGTGTGTGTGTGTCTGTGTGTGTGTGTCTGTGTGTGTGTGTGTGTGTGTGTGTGTCTATGTGTCTGTGCCTCTGCATGTGTGTATGTGTTTGTGTGTCTGTGTGTGCCTGTATCTAAGTGTGTTTGTGTCTGTGTGTGCCTGTGTCTAAGTGTGTTTGTGTCTGTGTGAGTTACGTGACGTACAATAATGTGTTTTAATGTGGAATGGATTGTGAAGCGAGTGTATCCATCATCAACAACAACAACAGCATTAAAACAACATCTACGACAATAATAATGATAATGTTGATGATGATAATAATGATAACAATAATCATGATCATTTCATGATAATAATATCAATAATGATAACATAATTATTATTATTACATCATCATTATTATTATTACAATTATTATTACTATTATTATACTGCTACTAACTACTACCACTGCTGCAGTTACAACAACAACATCATCATTATCATAACAATGCAGTGATAATAATAATAACATAATAACAATGACAATAACAATAGTAATAATAATAACTATTATAATAATTATAATAACAACAATAATATAGTAATGAAAATAGTTATGATAATAATAATAACAACAATCATAATGACTCCTTTACAGCACCCTCATTTTACAGGCACCCAAAGTGCCTAAATGAGCATAAGCAGCTGAGGTGGACAAATATGTAGGTACAACAATCGCATATCAGCAGGACAGGGGTTAAAACAGGAGGAGGAAAAAACACTGAAACTAGGGGGGTCCAGGGGCATGCTCCCCCGGGAACATTTTTTAAAAACCAAGTGTAAATCTATGCCATTTCGCGCTTTCTGGACATAATTTCAAGAGATATTTAGTGCATAAAAATTGCTGTAAACACATAATTATTACAGGAAGATATATTAGGGAAAAGGGGAGAAGTGGTTAAAAACATAATAAAATGAACAGTCTGACCCGCTTGAACAAATGTCTGCGCGCTCCGCCATTTTGTTTTTTCCAAAAAGTCCGACCGGAAACTCTACTTCCAAGAAAAATCAGGGGCCATAACTTGCGTGCCGTTGCTATGAACGCTTGCAAGCTGATCACGGATGTCTTGCTCCTTTTGTTGTTGTTTTGTTTGTTTGTTGTTTTTTTGTTTGTTTTTTGTGTTGTTTTTTTTTACAAACCGATATCGCGGAATTCCGCCCAGATGCGGAACGTTTTAAGCCCTGAACAGCCTTCTGTATTTCTGTCTGTCCGGTTTGAGGTTTTGTATTGTACGTGTCTCAGCAATGATTTGTTGTTCGTTTTATGCCCGATTTGTTGTTGTTGCAAAATATACATCAAAAGTACGTTCCCGTGGGTAGCTAGCTGAGGATACATTTATGCAAATCTGCTGAGGCGTGTCCAAATATTTTAATGTCACCTTTTCTGTATTTCTATAAATGGATTATACAGCGCATGGAGAACCCCACCCCCACCACCCCCACCCCCACCCCCACCCCCACTCCTTTTCCCGTTTCCTTTCCAAAATGGCTACCGTGTGGTGTGGGGAGCCGGGAACTTATCGTTCGGTCAGCAGTAAGGCATTGTTTGCTCTGGGTCCCATCCAGCACCCACGGGTGTTATCTTGTTGACTTAAAATGCTAGCCCATTGATCCAAAAGCCCAAGCAAGAAACAAACAAAACAAAACAAAAAAATCTCAGTTCTACAAGGAATCGAACTCCGGGTTTACCACAGCCCTGATAAATGCTTACACCACAGGGACACATCTTCTACATTTACTCTCACTCCAGCAGGCAAGTAAAAGAACAGTGTAAATGTTTACCTCACTTCCAGGAACTTGTGTGCTAAGGAACAGCATCAACATGTTGCGTTGCCATACCCAGACCTTTCAGACCGATCAGTTCAGTTTGAAATTTTGGAGATCGATCAAGAGAGGTTTCATCGCTTTCCTACAATTCCATATGCGCGCCACTCAAATCTCCTTGTAAGGATTTAACACACCACTTAATTATGTGCAAAAGCCTCTGGTAAGGTTTTCAAACGTAGAAGAGTGTGCGGAGGAAACGGTGATCTATGAAACGTTGACCCCATCAGAATGATAGGAGCGTTAAGATAGTAATGAACAGTCTCTCTTTTTCATGTTTACAGTCTGGAATGGAACTCCAGACATCAGATTCTGCGTCCAGGATTCTATCAACAGAGCCAACACTGTTTGTACCCCTACAGGTTTTGAAGTTAACGCGATAGTCGCCAACATTTCCCAGTTCATTAAATTGTGTAAGAAAACAAAGAAACAAACAATCATCATCATCATCATCATCATCATCATCATCATCATCATCATCATCATCATCATCATCATCATCATGTGCCCTGCCGCATGGTGTTGGGATCATGGCTCTCTGTAGGACTCTATCCCTTGTCGCAGCAAGTATGTCTTCCACCCTTTCTGTCCTCAGCGAAACAAACAAACAATCAAAAACCAAAAAAATATACTTTCAGTCACACAAGAGGTGGGATCATTTAAGTTGTGAAATATGTTAGAGGGTCCAGACTTTGAATGATTATTGGTAGAATGTTTCTTGGTTAAGATTAGATAATGATACGCGTTTGAAAACGTCTAGGTTTTGGCGAATTTAAAAAAAAATCTATACCTATATTACGAAACAATAAACATAGCAAATTAAACACTTCACACATACACACACACACACACACACACACACACACACACACACACACACACACACACACACACACACACACACACACACACACACACACACACTCAACACAACACAAAACACAACACAACACAACACAACACACACACACAAACTCAAAACACACACACACACACACACACACACACACACAAACACTTAACACAACACAACACAACACACACACAACAAATACAAACACACACACACACACACACTCACACACACACACACACACACACACACACACACACACACACACACACAACACAACACAACACAACACAACACAACACAACACAACACAACACAACATACACAGCGGCAAGAAGTGTGTCATCATCACATCACGAAAGCACATACTAGGTATACCATCGTCTCATCTGATGTGAATGCCTCATACTGGGAGACTGCTAGGGAATATGACGGCACTATCATCATAAAAAGACGATGGGATGGATTTAGGCACATCACCCGAGGACGCCTACTACTACGTGACAAATGGACAGATAGAATAACTAATGAAAGTGTCCTGGAGGAACTTGATACCACCAGAAAACTACTAGCACACATCACAGGAGAAGATTAAAATACGTAGACCATGTGTCACACAACAAGAACATGGACCTCATGGCAACCATCTTTCAAGGGGAAAAAAAACAGAGGTAAAAAGAAAATAAACGCAGGCCTTCAATCTCATACATCGAGAGCATAACCAACATCAGTGACCAGAAGAAAGGCAGACCTCCAATCTTACACATCGAGAACATAACCAACATCAGTGACCTAGAAGAAAGGCAGATCTCCAATCTCACACATCGAGAACATAACCAACATCAGTGACCTAGAAGAAAGACAGACCTCCAATCTCATACATCGAGAACATAACCAACATCAGTGACCTAGAAGAAAGGCAGACCTCCAATCTCATACATCGAGAACATAACCAACATCAGTGACCTAGAAGAAAGGCAGACCTCCAATCTCATACATCGAGAACATAACCAACATCAGTGACCTAGAAGAAAGACAGACCTCCAATCTCATACATAGAGAACATAACCAACATCAGTGACCTAGAAGAAAGACAGACCTCCAATCTCACACATCGAGAACATAACCAACATCAGTGACCTAGAAGAAAGACAGACCTCCAATCTCATACATCGAGAACATAACCAACATCAGTGACCTAGAAGAAAGGCAGACCTCCAAACTCATACATCGAGAACATAACCAACATCAGTGACCTAGAAGAAAGGCAGACCTCCAATCTCACACATAGAGAACATAACCAACATCAGTGACCTAGAAGAAAGGCAGACCTCCAATCTCACACATCGAGAACATAACCAACATCAGTGACCTAGAAGAAAGGCAGATCTCCAATCTCACACATCGAGAACATAACCAACATCAGTGACCTAGAAGAAAGACAGACCTCCAATCTCACACATCGAGAACATAACCAACATCAGTGGCCTAAATATTCAAGACATTGTCCACAAAAAATCAAAGACAGCCTTGAGGGTGAATGTGGTGTCTGGGTGTGCAGCGGCCAGCACCGAACCCGGTGATGCCAACAGGTGAGACAGGTGACACATGTGACACATGTGAGGTGAGACCCGAAGAGAGCAGAATAGCATCACCCAGACTGCCCTTCACTGAACACCAGAAGGAAAACGTGAGAGAGGAAGACTGAAGAACATCTGGCGACGAACAGTAGAAGAAGACATTACGGTGCTGAAACACACTATGGGTACTCTACAGCGACTGGCCCAGAACAGACAGGGTTGGAAAACATT
>JAPXFY010000023.1:31986316-31996316 GCA_030674185.1 Monoplex corrugatus | reverse complement strand
CACAATGCTATGAATAATGATGACAGCTAGGGTGATAATCATGATAGTGTGGAGTTCCATCCAGGACTGAGACTGCGTGACTGGGCTGTAAGTCTACGCTTGCTATCATTACAAATCCTGGCGTCAACCAGTCCGTATCCCGTGTTGATCAGAAGATTTGAGCGACATTCCCTCAATGACGCATCCATGAAGCTGGTAAAACTCGACTGTGTGGTCTCAGTCTTCCCAACGAGCCCATAGCACGTTCAACTCTGGGTAAAAACCGGTTGGAGACAAAAAAAAATCACAAAGATTTTTTAAGAGACTGATGGGTGGCGCTGCACTGCGGCGATGAACTCTTCCCATTGAGAGCAGCCTGTATTCCACATGATAAATCCATTGTGAAAAAAAAGGAAGAAAAGACAAATGCAATACAATATTAAAACAGGATGCTGTTTTTGCATGTCTGAATTTAATGCCTGTTTTCAATTTTATTTATTTCGAGTGCCGAAACTTCACGAAAGTAGAATCTAAACGCGTATTTGATATAACCAGAAAAGACAAGAC
Source organism: Monoplex corrugatus (assembly GCA_030674185.1). NCBI lineage: Eukaryota > Metazoa > Mollusca > Gastropoda > Littorinimorpha > Ranellidae > Monoplex > Monoplex corrugatus. The sequence goes on along the minus strand of JAPXFY010000023.1, from coordinate 31,995,770 downwards.
AAGACAAGACAAAACAAAACAAGACAAGACAAGACAAGATAAGGCAGGCGTAAACTTTTGGTCAACAGATCTTCGTTAAGTGCACATGAAAGACAACAGACAGTAAACGCACAAAACGACATGAAAGCAACAACAACTACAAAGCAGTACGCTTGTATTTTCATGTTGTTCCGTTAAGCAGAACTGAAATATTCATTTGTTTATTTCATTTATCTTTTTATTTGTTTATCTATTTATTTATCTATTTATTCATTTATTTATTTATTTGTTTATATATTCATTTATTTTATTTATTTATCTATTCATTCATTTCTTTATCTAATTATCATTTATTCACTTATTACCTTTTACTAATTCATTCGTTTATCTATCTATCTATCTGTCTGTCTATCTCAGTATCTGTCTGTCTGTCTATCTATCTATCTATCTATCTATCTATCTATTTATCTATATATCTATCTATCTATCTATCTATCCATCTATATATGTATTTAGTTGTCTACTTATTTATTCATGTATATATATATAAATACATGTATACAATATATATATATATTATATATTATTATGTAGAGAGAGAGAGATGTAAATATATAATATATACACACACATATACATTTACAGAGAGAGAGAGAGAGAGAGAAAAAAACATACATATATATACTTATTTGTATATCTACTTATTTATTATTCATTCATTCATTCATCTATTTACAAATGTGCACTATTACAGTATTAAATGCATCAGATGCTTCATGTGTGAACTCAAAGGTCGTGTCAAGTTACGTCATGTGTGCATGTCAATGACGTACGATAAACTGTTTTTGCCTTTCTGAACTCAATGTCTTCATATTATGCATCCGTCTTCCATTAACCCTTTGACTCCCGCACCCAGTCCACCAGCTGCAAACCCTTAACCCTTTGACTCCCTCACCCTAAGCACCAGCGTCATACAGGAAGCTGGCGGGGATAGAGTGAGGGATTCAAAGGATTAAGTGTTTGCCTCTGCTGGCATGGTTGACAGCGCAGGATGTTGGTGGATAGAGTGCGGGAGTCAAAGGGTTAAGTTTTTGTTTTGCTGGCAATGGTTGACAATGCAGGGTGCTGGTGGACTAAGGTGTGGGAGAGTCGAAAATGCGTTGTATCGTTTCCTGTTCAAATTTAATGGCTTTTAGAAATATAAACTTTCATCGCATTAAACAAGAGACATATTACATATCTGAAAGCAATGACTAGCATAATTCGTGAGCTAACAGTGCATGAGACCTGCTTTTCGCGGATGATAGAGTACTCTTTCATATCAGTCGCCGTGGTGTAGTAGTTAGCGCAACGGACTACCGACTGGAAAGTTGTGGGTTCGAATCGCCGTCAGTCCCTTCAAAAAATCAATGTGAGATTTTTCGGCTCTAACCGAGCTCTTACCAAGAATTAAACGTGCTATGGGCTCATTGGAAAGACTGGAACCACGCAGTCGAGTCCCATCCTTTCACGGATGCGTCACTGAGGGTGTTGCTCAAATCTTCTGACCCCAGCACCGCAGGTGTCTGTATCTCTCGGGCCTGGTTGACACCATGATACATCATGATAGTATAAGCGTAGAGTACAGCCCTGTCACACAGTTCAATCCTAGATGGAACTCCATAGCATCGTGATTATCATCCTCATCGACATCATCATCATCACATAGAAAAAAAAGGGGGGCAATTAAGGTGGCCGTAGAAAATGGGACGAAAAAAAAAGGTGAGCTTAAAGGTGACCTCCCTGAGTGCGATGATCCTTAAAAAAAAAAAGTGTTTTTTTTTAAAAGTACTCGTCTTTTACTTTACCTGCACGAGCTTGTATGGGTGGCGAATCACGACATGGTATATAAATATATGTTTGTACAGCCTCGGGTCTACCCGCCTCTGAATGGGGTAGCCTACTTAACATTCCTTAAATTAGGAAAAGTTGTAAAATAATAATGGGTAGCCTACTTAGCGTTCTTTAAATTTGGAAAAGTCGTAAAATATTAATGGGTAGCCTACTTAACATTCTTTAAATTTGGAAAAGTCAAAAAATAGTCATGGGTAGCCTGCTTAACATTGTTTGAAGTTGAAAAAGTCCTAGGATAGTAATGGGGTAGCCTACTTAACATTCTTTAACCCTTTGACTCCCGCACCCAGCATCCTGCATGGTCAACCGTGCTAGAAGCTGGTGGATAGGGTGAGGGAGTCAAAGGGTTAAGTTTTTGCAATTGGTGAATAGTGTGCCGGAGTCAAAGAGTTCAAGTTTGAAAAGTCGTAGGTTAGTAATGGGGTAGCCGACTTAACATTTTTATAACCTTTGACTCCCGTATCCTGTCCACCATCATCTTGCATGGTCAACCTTGCTAGCAAAGCAAAACCTTAACCCTTTGACTCCCTCACCTGCAGGAAGCTGGAGGAAAGAGTGAGTGAGTCAAAGGCCTAATTTTTGCAGTTGATGGATAGTGTGTGGGAGTCAAAGGGTCGAAGTTGGAAAAGTCGTAAAATAGTAATGGGTAGCCTACTTAACATTCTTTAGAGTTGGAAAAGTCGTAAGGTATCAATGAGTAGCCTACTTAACATTAATCAAAGCTAGAAAAGTCGTAAAATAGTAATGGGTAGCCTACTTAATATTCTTTAAAGTTGGAAAATCGTAAAATAGTAATGATTAGCCTACTTAACGTTCTTTAAACCCGGAAAAGCTGTAAAAGAGTAATGGGTAGCCTACTTAACGTTCTATAAAGTTGGAAAAGTTGGAAAATGTTAATGGGTAGCCTGCTTAACGTTCTTTAAAGTTGGAAAAGTTGGAAAATGTTAATGGGTAGCCTGCTTAACGTTCTTTAAAGTTGGAAAAGTTGGAAAATGTTAATGGGTAGCCTGCTTAACGTTCTTTAAAGTTGGAAAAGTTGGAAAATGTTAATGGGTAGCCTGCTTAACGTTCTTTAAAGTTGGAAAAGTTGGAAAATAGTAATGGGTAGCCTACTTAACATTCTTTAAAGTTGGAAAAGTCGTATAATAGTAATGGGTAGCCTACTTAACATTCTTTAAAGTTGGAAAAGTCGTATAATAGTAATGGGTAGCCTACGTAACATTCTTTAAAGTTGGAAAAGTCGTAAAATAGTAATGGGTAGCCTACTTAACATTCTTTAAAGTTGGAAAAGTCGTATAATAGTAATGGGTAGCCTACTTAACATTCTTTAAAGTTGGAAAAGTCGTAAAATAGTAATGGGTAGCCTACTTAACATTCTTTAGAGTTGGAAAAGTCGTAAGGTGTCAATGGGTAGCCTACTAAACATTAATCAAAGCTGGAAAAGTCGTAAAATAGTAATGGGTTTCGTACTTAATATTCTTTAAAGTTGGAAAATCGAAAAATAGTAATGATTAGCCTACTTAACGTTCTTTAAACCCGGAAAAGCTGTAAAATAGTAATGGGTAGCCTACTTAACGTTCTATAAAGTTGGAAAAGTTGGAAAATGTTAATGGGTAGCCTACTTAACATTCTTTAAAATTGGAAAAGATGTAAAATAGTAATGGGGAACCTACTTAACGCTCTTTAAAGTTGGCAGGAAAGCTGTAAGGTAGTAATGGGTAGCCTACTTAATGTTTTTTAAAGTTGAAAAAGTCGAAGGATATTCATGGGTAACCTACTTAACATTCTTTGAAGTTGGGAAAATTGTAGGATAGTAATGGGTAGCCTACTTAATCCTAATCCTAGACAATCTTCTGAGTAGCCTACTTAACCCTAATCCTAGACAATCTTCTCAGGGTCAACAAGGAAAAACTGAAAACTGGATGGCATCCAGAGCAAGAATGCCTCATTTGCTAGTGTGTTTTGTTTTGTTTTGTTTTGTTTTGTTTTGTTTTGTTTTGTTTTGTTTTGCTTTTTTAAATCCGTCGACACACGAGCTATTATCATCATCAGGCGTTCTTCAAAATGTATGTGCACGTGTCCATTCGTGCTCTTTTGCCTGAACCATGGACTCAGGGTTTCATGTCTCGAGTTCGCTCCCATCCCACAACATAAAGAAATGAACTTGCTCACACAGTTACTGCCCACCTTACCACTCCAATCATTCTGGTGGTGTCAGTGTTTTATAGGTCCCATCCTCTTTCCTATTCCAGGGCGGCCCCAATAGCTCAGTTGGTTTGATCGTCGGATTCACATGCTAATGGTTGTGGGTTCGAATCCCCAGGGTGCGTTACATTAAAACTTGCCTTCTCACTGTCCCATCTTAACATCATTGTTGTTCTGGTGGTGTCAGTATAGGATTAGATAAGTCTCCCTTCCCCCCACTTCCCTGGGATGGTTGTCCCCGTCGGCCATATCATTTGAGGTGGGTGTCGACGTAAAAACTTAACTAAACCAATCAATCAATCAATCAATCCTATTTTCCAGAACCTTACCATGGCATAAGGCTTTGCGTAGACTCGAGCGGTCTACCAGATCATCATCATCATCATCTTCATCATCAGGTGCCCTGCTGCATGGCGTTGGCGATCATGGACCTCCATCTGTCTCTATCTCTCGTTGCCCCTAGCATCTCCCCCATCCTCCTCGTCCCCAGCCAATCTGCAAGTCCGTCCAGCATTTTCTCCCTGGGTCTACCCGGCGCTCTCTTTCCCTCCAGCCCTCCCGCCGTGACCAGGTGCTCCAAATCCCCCTTCCTCATAAAATGGCCTATAAGTGTTGCCTATCTTTTCCTAATCCTCCCTACGAGTGATCCACCTGTGTCTGCCTCCATCAAGACTGTCTCGTTTGTTTTCTTTGCTGTCCATGGAACCCCCAACATTCCTCTCAGAAACCACATCTCAGCTGCCTCAATCTTGTTCCGGCCTTGTTTGTTGACCGTCCACGCACCAGATCACAGCTGGCAGATTTGGGTGGAGCGCATATGGAACTGTCTGAGAGCGGTGACATCCCTCTTAACCCTTTGACTCCTGCACCTTATCTACCAACTGCAAAAAAGACCTTTTCGACTCCCTCACCCCTATCCACCAGCTTCGTGCAAGAAGCTGGTGGATAGGGTGAGGGGAATCAAAGGGCTAGGTTTGTCTTTTCTGGCATGGATGGCAATGCAATTCAGGAATGCTGATGGACAGGGATGCGGGAGTCAAAGGGTAATTAAACAATCGAAAGACTAAGTTTGCGTGTGTTTTCTTGCGTGGTTGGCAATTCAGAAATGCTGATGGACAGGGTGCCGGGAAGTCAAAGGGTTAATTAAACATATCCCAAGCTCCAAAAACTCACTCTTACTTGCCTGTGGAAAACAGCCGAATAGATCAAGACGGAGAGGAAAGAGAGGAAGAGCATTCCCACAAAGACGCCCACGAAGATGACGACGAAGAGCCTCCAGGCGCGGCTGTCGCAGCATCCTGTCTTACCGCAGCAGTCCGGCTGGTCCTCACGGCAGGTTTCCAACCTCGTATGCGTGGTGACGTGTCGCACCAGCTGACCGCTGTAGGCAAAGCTCTCCCTCAGCTGAATCTTCAGTTGTGGTTTTGAATTAGAATGAAAGCAGTCACCGTTTTACAACAAAGGTGAAAAGAGCGTGTGACCTAGGGCTTAATCCTTTTGACTCCCACACCCTTGTTCATCAGCATCCTGCATTGTCAGCCATGCTGGCAAAGCACAAACTTAATCCTTTGACTCCCTTCCTTCAGGAAGCTGGTGGATAGGGGTGAAGGGAGTCAAAGGATTATGTTAGTTTTTTTGCAGTTGGTGGATAGGGTGCGGGAGACAAAGGGTCAAATTTTTGCAATTAGTGGACAGAGTGCGGGAGTCGAAGAGTTAATTTTTGCAATTGTGGATAGAGTGCGGGAGTCAAAGGGTTAATTTTTTTGCAATTGGTGGACAGGGTGCGGGAGTCAAAGGGTTAAGTTTTTGTAATTGGTGGACAGGGTGCGGGAGTCAAAGAGTTAATTTTGTTGGCAACTGGTGGATAGGGTGCGGGAGTCAAACTGAAAGGGTTAAGTTTTTGCAACTGATGGATAGGGTGCGGGAGTCAAAGGTTAAGTTTTTGCAACTGATGGATAGGGTGCAGGAGTCAAAGGGTTAAGTTTTGCAATTGGTGGACAGGGTGCGGGAGTCAAAGAGTTAATTTTTTTGGCAACTGGTGGATAGGGTGCGGGAGTCAAACTGAAAGGGTTAAGTTTTTGCAACTGATGGATAGGGTGCGGGAATCAAGTGGTTAAGTTTTTTTGCAACGGATGGATAGGGTGCGGGAGTCCAAAGGCTTAAGTTTTTGCAACTGATGGATAGGGTGCAGGAGTCAAATGGTTAAAACACCTGCCTATAACGCAACGATCCCAGGTTCTAATCACGCACCATACAGGGAGAGAAAGAGAGACAGACAGACAGAGATAGAGATAGAGACAGAGACAGAGAGGAAAGAGAAGAGAGAAAAAGAGACAGACAGAGAGACAGAGACAGAGAGACATGAGAGAGAGAGAGAGAGAGAGAAGAGAGATACAGATAAAGACAGAGACAGACAGACGAGAGACAGAGAGACAGACAGAGAGAGAGAGAAGGGAGAGACAAATAGAAACAGAGACAGACAGACAGATAGATAGACAGACAGACCACCACCACTGTCATCAAACGACAGTCCTCATGAACCACCAACATCCATGAACCCCCAACTTCAATTTCCCTCGAGCGTGAAAAGCGGTCTCCTGGTGTCAACCAGGCCCCAGAGATACAGACACTTGCTGTCTCGATGAGGGAATTAAAAAAAACAAAACAAACAAACAACAAAAAAAACGCTTCAATTACGCATCCCCGTAATATTGGTGAAATTCGACTGTGAGGTCCCAGTCTTCCTAAAGAAACTACAGCACGCATATAGGTCTGGGTACGAGCCGGCCAAAGCCGAAAACTCCTTCAGTCTTTTTCTTCTTTCTGCGGGCTACAACTCGTCCCGAACACTCCCTATTTTAAGCATACAAATTCATACAAACCTACCTACCTAAAAGCGAAGGATTTCTTCTCCTTCCAGGACTGTCTTTTCGATTGCCTGACCTTAAGTCAACCATTTTCAGCCTCTAAGAACTCTCTTTACAGGGAAAACAAACCCTCTTCAGCTGCTTCAACTAAACTAATCAAGGCAGTTCTCATGGATGGGCACCTCTAGTCCTGGCACTAGTGGCAGCCAATCTTCTCACTCATCGGCAGTCGGACCATATCCGGTCCCTAAAGACTCCCAGTTCCCAGCCACCTCCAGACTCATCTTCTTCTCTAACTTCTTGAAACCCCTCCCATCTTAGACAATGGAAAGTACAAGACAACGTTCTCCTTCTTTAATTATATGACACGGTTCATCCTCAAGACAGTCCCTAATTGTGAACACGCTGGGACGATAATACAAAAAAAGAACAAGTACCTAAACGATCATTTCATCAGACGACAGATGCACATCAGAAATAGCCGGCAGAATCGGCCAAGCCAAAACAGCATTCAAGAAGATGACAAGCATTCTTACCAACAAATGCCTGTCAATTAACATCAGGAAGAGAGTTCTTGAATGTTATATAGAACCAATACTGTTGTACGGATGCGAGGCGTGGACAGTCAACAAACAAAGCCAGAACAAGATTGAGGCAGCCGAGATGTGGTTTCTAAGACGAATGTTGAGAGTTCCATGGACAGCAAAGAAAACAAACGAGACAGTCTTGATGGAGGCAGACACAAGTAGTCACTCATAAGGAAGATTAGGAAAAGACAGGCAACATTTATAGGCCATTTTATGAGGAAGGAGGATTTGGAGCACCTGGTCACAACGGGAAAGCTGGAGGGAAAGAGAGCACCGGGTAGACCCAGGAAAAATGCTGGACGGACTTGCAGAGTGGCTGGGGACGAGGAGGGTGGGGAGATGCTAGGGGCAACGAGAGATAAGAGACAGATGGTGATGATGATGACCTAAAAGAGGGAACGGTTTTTGCGTGTATGAAACGTTCTTTATTCCGCTTTAAAGACAGTAGCCGTAGTAGCCTAAGCTCCGTCTTTGGTGAGCTAAAGAGAGGATTTGGAAGAAATACAGGTGAATGATACAGAAAGTGGTAATAAGGAAAGAGTCTTGTGAAGAAAAGAGAGCGTGACAGAAAAGAGGAACCCGAAACTTTCTAAAAGGAAACTAGACAGCTCCTGTGGTTCCAAAACGAAAGGGTTTTTAATTTCCTCATCCGCGATATCCCCATTACGTAACTTCCACAGTAATTGTTTTTGTTTTGTTGTTTTTGGGTTTTTTTTGGTTTTGTTTTTGTTTTTTGTTTGTTTGTTTTTTGTTGTTGTTGTTTTGTTTGTTTTTTGGTGGGTTTTTTTTTTTTTTGGGGGGGGGGGGGGGGGGGGCGCGCGGAGGGGAGTGGAGAACTGATGAGGGTTCGAACTCACGAATTCCAGTCAGAGACCTTTGGACTAACCACTACTCGAGATTGATTCAATTCAATTCAGTTCAATTCAACAAACTTTATTAGTCCAACGACACTGATTTGTCACATTTTGTGCAGTCAGACTCAGAGACTCAAAATAACTCATACACAAAGTTATCAAACACATGTCGGAAAAAGATAACAGATTTTGACATTCCTGCCCACAGAATTTTGATCTTATATTTCAACTAGAGACGACACAATCGTCTTGAAATAATCTAGATCTAGGCAAAGTTATTGCGAGGAGAAGATTGACAAAAATGGAAGGGCGGATAACTCTTACCTGCGTCTGTGTGATTTTGCAGACCTTCGGCATTGCTCTTTGATAAGAAATAACCTCACAAAAGTCGGTATCGTTGAATAAACATAAGAAATTTTCAGTCAATATAAATAGCTGGGCTTTGCGTGTCAACCTCTTGATCAGTGTACACTTTCAATGCAGATTTGTTATCAAAACTTTGTCCCTGAGACATCATTTAGGATGATGACAAACTCAAAGGTAACGTCATTTGAAGAATACGTCATTTAGACGTCAAATGTCGACACGTTGTTTCCTTCAGATTGATAGAAAATGTAAATTAGTCAAGAATTAGGGCACATACAATCCCACTTGAAGATATTCCAGACTCCAAAGTTGAAGGAAGGGAACATCATATTCTCATCATCATAATCATCATTACCATTACCATCACCATCATCATCATCATCGTGTGCCATGCCGCATGACTTGGCGATCATAGCTCTCCATACTAATCTATTTTTGTTGCTGCAAGTGTGTCTCCTATACTCTTTCCGTCCCCATTCACTCTGCAAAACTAACATTTTCTCATTGGTCTACCTTGCATTCTTTTCACCTCTAGCTTTCCTGTTGTGACTAGGTGCTCAAATTTCTTTTGCCTCATAAAATATCCTATAAATGTTGCTTGTCTTTTCCTAATCTTCTTTATTAATGTTCTTTTGTGTGGTTGTGTGTGTGTGTGTGTGTGTGTGTGTGTGTGTGTTTGCTTCTTTCAAGACTTGTCTCGTTT
>JAPXFY010000023.1:31971316-31973816 GCA_030674185.1 Monoplex corrugatus | reverse complement strand
CAACAACACACACACACACACACACACACACACACACACACACACACACACACACACACACACACACACACACACAAACACACAACAAAATAAAACGAAAAAAAAAAGCATCACCGTTTGCTGCAAAAGCAGATGCAACCAAAAGTAGGTCGAGAAAAGGAAGCCAAATTTGTTCCAAAGAATTTCAGATAAGTGCATTTCTAATTCAAACCGTGACGTTTTAGTTTTCATTGTGTACGCATTTATAATCTTCCGAAGCACTATGTTGAAACGTTTAGCTTTAGATTTCGTAAATATTGTTGCGTATGCTGTTTTCAACGAAATATTACCGATAGGGCTGAGTGTACCGATAGGGCTGAGTATATCGATAGGGTTGTGTGTATACATACCAATAGGGCTGAGTGTACCGATAGGGGGCTGAGTATACCGATAGGGTTGTGTGTATACCGATAGGGGGCTGAGTACCGATAGGCTGAGTGTACCGATAGGGCTGAGAGTACCGATAGGGGGCTAAGCGTACCGATAGGGTTGAGTGTACCGATAGGGTTGAGTGTACTGATAGGCTAAGCGTACCGATAAGGCGGTAACATGCTTGTTTGAAGTTTTCCGCGGGAAAACGCACGATGGGGTTTCAGGCACTAATAAGGTCGGCACACACATGTTAACCTGGGAGATCGGAAAAATCTCCATCCTTTGCATGCCCTCCTCCCCACCCCCACCCCCCGGGCCCCGGGGGATGTCGGGGGCTCTTTCAGTATAATTAGTATCCCCAACTTTTGGAAATTCTGTGCTAGAAATTTCCTCTTCTCTGTCACTCTCTTTGTTTCTTTCCTCCACCTTCGCTTTCTGACATTAAATTTCTTCCTATCATTTTCTGCCTTGCTGGTCCATTCACCTGTAGATCTATATGTTCGATAAAGTCTTGCGTACTTTTTCTGAAGATTGATAATTGGGTACATGATTTAAGTGCATTTTTGGCTCTAGGGAGGTGAGATACGCGGAGGCTATTTTAGGTAATTTATATTATATATATATATATGTTTTGGTGTTCTTAGATGTGCTTAAATTTGTATTCTGTTATGATGTTTAAATCCCCTGTGCGATAAATTGGATGGAGTGGTGAACGCCGGGGGCATGCCCTTACCTTAGATTATGTGCGCGAATAAACTCGATATGTGTACTGAATTTTTTTTTTTTTTTTTTTTCTTTGGTGTCCTGTTGAAGTTTTGTACGTTTTGAAGCGGTTATAGCCCTGATATGGCTCTGTGCAGTCGGCTGGGTTTTAAACAACAATAACAATAACAAGGGTAAAAGCGATTAGGCAGAATCGAACCTGGCCCTTCCAATCGGAAATCCATCGTCTTTCCCATCCGTCATTTGTCTGGCATAGGTTTCAGTATTGGTAGGATACAATGAATCATGACCCTGAAAAAACAAACAAACAAACAAACAAGCAAGCAAGAAAACAAACAAACAAACTTACAAACAAGAAACATGCAACCTCGTATGGATTTTGCTTTCTTATTTATTTATTTATTTATTTATTTATTTATTTATTTATTTATTTATCTATTTATTATTTATTTGTTTATTTATTAATTTGTTTGTTTATTCATTGATTCATTCATTGATTCATTCATTCATTCATTCATTCATTCATTCATTCATTCTTTCTTTCTTTCTTTCTTTTATCTACTTGTTCCTTATTATTCATTTATCATTTAACTATTTATTTGTTTCTTTACTTAATAAGGTATTTGATTATTCACTCATTCATTCATTTATTTAATTATTTACTTATAAAAATTCTTTTTTTGTTTTAATTATTTCTCTTAGGAAGTTTTTGCCCTCGTGTTTCGGGTCCAGAGTAATCATATCGTTAGTATATATAATTTTATTATATATATCAGGATCTCACTTTAAACTTGGGTGTCGTTTTCAATGTGGTGTTAGTCCTGATATGGCTCTAGTAGTCGGCTGGGCTATAAGTAAAACGACACACGAACAGGATGCCCCTACTTAACGTCCATTCTACATTTGATACAATGACTGTGAAGCCAGCTGTTGTAGGTCATGGCGTCCGACCTCGCTCACAGATCGGGTTTTGTTGTCTTTATGTATTTTTTTTTTTTGTTGTTTTGTCTGTGATTTTCTTGTGTGTGTGTGTGTGTGTGTGTGTGTGTGTGTGTGTGTGTGGTGTGTGTGTGTGTGGTGTGTGTGTGTGTGTGTGTGTGTGTCTGTATGTGTTTTGTGTGTATGTGTGTTTGTTTTTGTTCGTGTGCGTGTGCGTGTGTGTGTGTGTTGTGTGTGTGTGTGTGTGTGTGTGTGTGTGTGGGGTGCGTGCGTGCGTGTGTGGGGTGTGTGTGTGTGTGTGTGTGTGTGTTAGTTGGCTCGTTTATAAAAAAACAACAAAAAAACTTCACAGTATGTTTAATTCTTTGCCTCCCGCACACTATCAACAAACTGCAAAAACTTAACCCTTTGACTGCCTCACCCTGCA
>JAPXFY010000023.1:31963816-31966316 GCA_030674185.1 Monoplex corrugatus | reverse complement strand
TCTTATTCATTGATTCATTTGTTTACTCACTTATTTAGTTTTCATGTTTGTTATCATCTTTACCGAATGGTTTACTTTTTAATGTGAACTAATTTTGCAGCAGAATGTACGAAATGTCAAAGTAATTTTTTTTCCCCGTTTCATTTGCTCATTGATTTTTTCTCTTTAAGCCAATTTTCATTTTGTCTGTACATAAAAAGAACATAATGACAATGATAATGATTTGTCTTGTCCGGCGTCTCATCTCACAAGAGCCCAAAGCACTTCGCGAAAGACAAAGTGGAGGAGGCGGGCATGCGAAAAGCCAATATACCTGTCAACCCATGCAGCTATGCTGAAACAATTACCACAAAACGTACAATACTACATGAAGCAATAGAAATCAATTATAATGAAATAACATTTTATTCCGCATGTCAACCGGTTGTACAAGAACGTTAACTGAAAACAACAAACAAACAGGCATCCAAACGCGCACGCGCGCATACACACGCACATAAAATCAGTACTCTCTCTCTCTCTCCCCCCCTCCTCCCTCTCTCTCTCCCCTCACACACACACACACACATACACACAAGCAAACACACACACATATACACACATACACATACATACACACATACATACATGGACAAGTGCACATAAACTCGCATGCCCTTGAATAGTTCTCTCTCTCTCTCTCTGTTTGTATATCTGTCTATCTATCTATCTATCTGTCCGTCTCTATCCCCCCCCTCTCTCTCTCTCTATCTCCCTCTCTCTCTCACATACACACACACACGCACACACACATATATATATGTATATATATAGAGAGAGATAAAGATATATATATATATATATATATATATATACATATATAGACATCTATATCTTTTACACCTGACACATTCTTTTCAAGATGTAACAGCCATGTTTTGTAACGTATACCGTATCAATTAAAACAACAACTTCAGGTATACACAAAACTACACATACAAAGAAAATCACACCACCACCACCACCACCACCACCCCCCCCCCCCCCCCCATGCTTCTGGGCAAGGTACAACATTACTGAACTGAACCTGAAACTAACGTTGTACCTTGTTCAAAGCTAACGCTTTGTTACCTTGCCAGCGCATAAGGTTTTGCCCAGGCTTAGAAAGCCAGCCAGATAACTGCAAGCAGATTTAGGTGGAGCGCATATGGAAGGGTCCGAGTGCGATGAATCCCTCCTGAACAGACTCCAAACTTTAATGATTTGTTGATGATCATTTTGTGTGTGTACCCGAAAGCGGTCTTCATCACTAAGATGAACATGCTTACACCAAACGTGGAGTAAATCAGTGATGTATTCTTATAACTGTAGAGAGTATACGTAGACCAGTCTGTGTTCGAATCCCTAACAGAGGAATGAAGTAGGTCTAGACTATCTGCCTATGACCCACTTGACCGCGTGGGCCATTTCTAGACTTGATGAAAATTTTGAATCTGAATTTAAATGCTAACGGTGATGATGGTGATCTGGATGATGACGATGATGATGATGATGAAGACGACGACGATGATGATGATGGTGGTGGTAGTGGTGACGATGCCTTAATGCATTTTTGTTTGTCTGTTTCTCTGTTCGTTTGTTTGTTTGCTTGTTTGTTTGTTTGTTTTTAGTATTGAAAATGTCAGGTTTACAAGCCATTAACGCAAATAATTCATCTGTGTATTAGTTCTTTATCAAGTACGGCTTACGTGTTTAAAATTAGGAAATGCCTCTCTCTCTCTCTCTCTCTCTCTCTCTCTCTCTCTCTCTCTCTCTCTCTCTCTCTCTCTCTCTCTCTCTCTTTCTCTCTCTTCCCATCACTCCTCAAAATGTATATTCTAAAAAATCTTCATTGTTGGTTTTTGTAATTCTATCTATCTTCTTTTCTTTTCTTTCTATTTTATTTTTATTCATTTATTTTTTTTAGTACTATTTTTTTCTCTATATTCTGAAAAGTTCTCTCTTTGCTTTTCGCAGACCTCTCTCCCTATCTGTGTGTGTGTGTGTGTGTGTGTGTGTGTGTGTGTGTGTGTGTGTGTGTGTGTGTGTGTGTGTGTGTGTTTATGTGTGTGTTTAAAAGCTCTCTCTCTCTCTCTCTCTCTCTCTCTCTCTCTCTCTCTCTCTCTCTTTCTTTCTCTTTAAAAAATATATTTTGAAAAATTCTCATGTTTTTCGCAGATCTCTCTCTCTCTCTCTCTCTCTCTCTCTCTCTCTCACACACACACACACACACACACACACACACACACACCACACACACACACACACACACACACACACACACACACACACACACACACACTCACACACAATCACTTCATCTTTCCTTGCTGTTTCATTAAGTTTTCAACTCATTTTTGAATCGCTCGAAAAACCTGAAGGTTCACGTACGCCTACTCTAGACATACATACATACCACCCACCGATAACTTCCAACTACCTCTACCTTCTCTCTCCCCCCACCTTAACCCCCTCCCCCCCA
>JAPXFY010000023.1:31951316-31956316 GCA_030674185.1 Monoplex corrugatus | reverse complement strand
AGATAAGAGATATAGGCAGGGATGGTGTCAGAGAGAAAAACAGTTAAGGTGTAACAGAGTTGAGAGCTTGAAGTCTATTCAAGCTTGAACTGGGAAACAGTGAAGATTTCTTTTAAATTAACTTTTCTTATTCATTATTTTTTGTTTTACAACAAACGGACATCAAACCTACTATGCGGTATCGAAAAATGATATCAAATCACACACATATGACAAAACATTGTTGACATATGAACACCATATAACATATAAACGATCATAAATAATTACATTATTGATGCGGAACTAAATCTTGACAATTTTTATATCAAAGCGCGCTCACTCATCAAGCATATACGCATACAGTCGACAAAGACTACTTTAAAATTCTTAATATTTGAAAGAAAAAAAATATATATATACAAACTGAAGGAAAGAGGTAGTTGTAGAATTCATTGTTTGGAAAAGAAGTAGGATTTTAAATTGGATTTAAAAACAGAAAGGGTAGCTGTTAGGTGAAGGAAGAGCGGAAGTCTAATCCAGGCTGACGGTCCTGAGACAGCAAAAACAACTCTGGCCAACACTTAATAGTTAAAATCTAGGGACCTGAACGGAAAGAGTGTCTGAAGCTGAGCACAAGGTGCGAGTTGGCGTATGATTATTGATGTTGTCGCAAAGTTATGATGGAGCAGACTGGTGAATAGATTTGTAACACAAAGCGTCCAGCTTATATTCAATTTTTTTTAAGACAGGTAACCAGTGAAGAGAGCGAAGGAGAGGACTGATATGATCGAACATTTTCTTTCTGGGGACAAGACAAACAGCTGTGTTTTGTACGTGTTGCGGACACAGGAGAGAAGAAGATACATAATGATATTTTATACATTGGAGGTTTTAAAGTGAACATCAAGATAAAAGCATGTCAACATTTTTGTTATATTTTTTTTTCAAATTGTATCTTTTTGCTGTACTATAATCAAACATCAACGAACAATGTGATAACGGAAATGATATTAATTAACACATATAAGACAGGTACTGTTCATATACGAACAATCTGTAACATACAAAACATATATGACAATATTGTAAATCAAGATTTAATTAAAAACATGTCATAAAGAAAATCCATTTTCTACGGGGAGAATATTGGGACAGCCGGTGAAGTCTGTAAAAACACAGTTGAACATGTACATACATACATACATACATACATACATACATACATACATACATACATACATACATACATACATACATATATGTAAGTATGTATGTATATATAATATATATGTATGAACATATATATATATATATATATATATATATATAATTATATATGTATATATTGATCTTTGTATGTGTGTATGTATGCATGTATGTGTGTATGTGTGCATTCACATGTGTATATATGTGTATGTATGTATGTATACATATATATATATACAAATATATATGTAGATATGTATATATATATATATGTATATATGTATGTATATATATGTGTGTGTATATATCTCTCTTTCTCTCTCTCTCTCTCTCTCTCTCTCTCTATCTCTCTTTCTCTCTCTCTCTCTCTCTCTCTCTCAGACTATTCTGTAATCAGGCGAGATCCCTCATGCCATGGAGAAACTGGAGTTGCGCTTTACATCCACCGAGATATTCAACAAATAACCAACAGACGTTATGACTTAGAAACCAAAGAAGTTGAATGTATCTGGGTGGAGCTAAAGCCTTCTGCAACAACTCCACCTTTACTTATCGGTATTTTATATAGAAATCCCAGGAGCACATACGAATGGCATGACCACTTTCTAAAGATGATGGACAAATTGTGTCAACGACATACAGACATTCTAATGTTAGGTGACTTTAATTTTGACCTACTCACTCCACAACCCGCATGGCAGTCAACGACCACCCTGGTTGGCCTAAAACAATTAATCAAAGATCCAACAAGAATCACAGCAACATCAGAAACACTCTTAGATCATATCTATACAAACAAACCAGAGGCAATAATTAATGCAGCTGTAGATGATTTAAGCATAAGTGATCATCAACCTGTAAACTGCACCTGGTCAGCCAAAGTTCAAAAAATAAAAAAGAATAATCATACATGTATAACATATAGATCATTCAAACACTTTGATGAGGATGCATTCCTCTCTGATCTTGGTAGAGTAGAGTTTCAGTAGTGTGTTTAGTACTAGTAATCCTAACGAAGCCCTAGACATTTGGTACAACTTGTTCACGACTGTCCTAAATAAACATGCCCCACTACGACGGAAAAGAGTAAAGCATCCAACAATGCCCCCATGGCTGTCAACAGACATTATCAATGCGATGTCATTACGAGATAAACTCAAGAAAGAAAAACGCTTCATTGAATACAAAACGATGCGTAATAAGGTAAAATCAATGGTCCGTCAAGCCAAGAAGTCTCTCTTTGATCGACTGGTAAAAAACAATAAAGATGTATCATCACTATGGAGAGCAATGAACTTAGTTATTAAGGGAAGTGGGAAAAAGCTCCCAGGCACGCCTCTCAGTTTCACAGCAAACAAATTCAATGATCATTTTCTGTCAGTATCAGAACTACTAACCCGTCCTATTTCTAACTGTGATCAATATGTCCCCTCTGAAAATCTGATTAACTTTTGCAAAGAGAGGACCAATAATACAAGTTCATTTAGTATTCCCAGTATAGCAGTCCATGAAACTGGAATGTATATAAATAAAATGAATAATAAAAAATCATCAGGACCAGATGAAATCAGTCCCAAAATACTAAAACTGTGTCTGCCCTACATCACGGAACCACTTACATATATTTACAACATCAGCATAAAAAACAACGTATTCCCCAGAGCTCTAAAACAGGCCAAAGTTGTACCCTTACCAAAAACAAAAGATCTTTCACAAATAAATAATTACAGGCCAATTTCTCTTCTCTCTGTCCTGTCAAAGCCTTTAGAAAAACATATCCATAAACATCTTTCAGACTACCTGGAAACCAAAAGTATTCTTCACCCACTGCAATCTGGTTTCCGTCAGAACCACTCTTGTCATACAGCCCTAACACGGCTTGCTGACACCTGGTTATTAGCCATGAATGACTGCAAATTAACTGGAGCAGTATTTCTAGACTTTAAAAAGGCTTTTGATCTCGTTGATCATGATATCTTACTAGCTAAATTACGAACGTACCTTGCCAACGACTCAACAGTTTCATTTTTCAATTCCTACTTTCATGAACGCAAACAAAAAGTACATCTTAATGGATCATATTCATCCGAGGGTCATGTGAAATGTGGCGTTCCTCAAGGATCAATCTTAGGACCCATTCTGTTTTCTGTATTCATAAATGACTTACCACTTCATATATCTGATCCCACAGTTCACTGTGATATGTTCGCTGATGACGGAACAATCCATACACAAGACACAAGCATAGCGACTGTAAACACACGTTTACAAAAGAGCCTAAATGAAATTTCTGATTGGTGTGCTAAAAACGCCATGGCTTTGAACCCTACGAAAACTGAATGTATGGTTATATGCACACGCCAAAAACGGCAGCTTGGCCCTCTGTCACTCAATCTGTCTTTGAGAGGTAATTCTATTGCACAAATACCTGAACACCGTCTACTGGGAGTTCTCATTGATCATAATCTTACCTGGCAAAACCACATTGATTATTTATGCAGGATTATCTCCAAGAACTTATTTATTCTGTCCAAATTAAGATATCTAACAGATACAAACACACGCCAATTATTTTATAATGCTCATATTAAATCGCACATAGATTATGCCTCTACACTGTGGGATAGCTCATGTGAAGTTCATCTAAAAAAATTGAACACCTTACATAGGAGGGCAGCAAAACTTATCATGCCAGATCCCACTTTAACAACAGATGAAAAACTTAAACAGTTAGGAATCCTCCCTCTAAAGTCACACTTAATGTTCAATAAAGGTATCACAATGTTTAAAGTATCAAAAAGGAATGTTCCGCAATATCTTCTCAATTTGTTTAATCAGAATGTGCGATCATACTCAAACTCAAGACAAAATCAATTCAAAATTATCCGTCCAAGAATTGACATATATAAAAATAGTTTATCGTTTTCTGGTGCACAACTATGGAACACCCTCCCCCCAAATATCACAAACACTCAATCACTCTCTTCCTTCAAAGTTACTTTATTTAAATACCTTACGTCAGTATCGTAGATTACCTCAGTTAGCAACAATAACGTCAGCTGCCTTTCAACCTATGACATCTAATCTAGTCAATGTGTGTGTGTGTGTGTGTGTGTGTGTGTGTGTGTGTGTGTGTGTGTGTGTGTGTGTGTGTGTGTGTGTGTGTGTGTGTGTGTGTGTGTGTGTGTGTGTGTGTGTGTGTGTGTGTGTATGCACAATGATAATTCGTGTTTTTTTTGTTTGTTTTTTTTTTTTCTTTTTTTCTCTCTTTAACATTATTGATATTTTAACAGTTCAAACTGCCAACCAGTATTTATTTCTGTATTATATACGATGATTTGTTGATGACTCTATGACGTGTTTGATTCTGTCTTGCTTCTTCTTTATTTCTCATTGCCTTTGTTCATTTTGTTTGTTTGTTTGTTTTTTGCTTTGCTTGCTTGCCCATCTTATCTGTTAGCCATATTGTCTGTTTGTTTGGTTGGCTCTTATCTGCTGTCTGTATTTGTCACTTTTCTCCAACTGTTATCCGCATCATGCTTGTATCTCTCTTCTCCTATCAAGAAAAACGGCGCTTGATTATGGTTACTATTCTTGATTTATTTATGTCTTATTACATGAATTATTGATTGTTTACACATGTATGATATTTCTATTATAGCCTACATATGCGTTTATCATTACTGTAATTTCCTATTGTCGAAAGTAACATTTACTTTATTTATCTATCTATACATTTGTCTATTTGACTTCATATCATCTGTTGATTTTCTGTCTCCTCTAGAATTTTATGTGTTTATGCCTTCAATCGA
>JAPXFY010000023.1:31926316-31938816 GCA_030674185.1 Monoplex corrugatus | reverse complement strand
CAATTGTGAGATTTACAGTTGCATTCATGTAAGACACTAAACAATTGTGAGAGGTAAAGTTGAATTCATGTGAAACAGCAAGCAGTTGCGAAAACCATAGGGTCCAGCTGCATTTACGTAAACTGCAAAATGATTTTAAGACCTGAAGATGAATTCATGTAAAACACTAAGGACATGTAATTGTGAAAGGCAGAGTTCAATTTATGTAAAATAAGAGTTAAAGTTTTACTTTCACCATTTAATAACAGCTGTTTTTATTTGTTAATGTTTTGTGAGAAATAAGCTTCCAGATTCATTAAGGAATCCTAGAAAACCATTTTACCAGTACTACTACAGTACAAGGTCGTTACTAAGAAACCCAATGAGCTATGTACCTATAAACGTTTCACAAGAACCAATTATTCAACCAAAGACTAACTTTCTTTGACAGCTGAAACAGCAGTTGCAGAAATGTTGTTTCTAAACGCATTTTTAAAACTTAAATCAGTTTTGCTTCCAAAACCATAATTTTGAGTTTTAGAACTTCAATGAGGACAATTCTGAAGAAACATACTTAAACAAAGACTTTTAGAAAATTGAAGCTTAGAAAATTGAAGCTTTCGACGCCATCGAATGTTGCACAACGGACAAACCTTTAAGTAAAAACTGGTACTAATTAACCCTTTGACTGCTACAGCCTTCCCAGCACCTTGTTGTGGAAGCTGGTGGATAGGCTGAGGGAGTGAATGGGTTAACATCAGTCATGTCCACGAAGTACGGCAGCTGGTGTACTTGACAGCAGGAGTTTACACTCTTCTGAGGGATAGTAGAAAACATATGATTCCATTTTCGGTGTCTCATAATCAGAAAATAATCTTACATAAATTTCTACTGAGCTTATATACTGTGGAAGAAGTTCAAAGCTGGGGAAGGTAAGTCAGCGAGAGAGAGAGAGAGGAGATAGGCGCCTCCTAGAAAAAAAATGTTGAGGTTTTTACCAACCTCACTGCTGAACCGTTACCTTAGGCAACAAACAAACAAACAAACAAACAAACAAAAAACAAACAAACAAACAAAAAAGGAGCGAAATTGAAGTGCCATTGGTTTGAAACAGGTGGCTCCTTCGTCATCGCCATGACTGTTTTTGAACAAATAATTATTGCTTTAACCCTTTGACTCCCACACCCTCTCAACCAAAAGCAAAAACTTAATCCTTTGATTCCTGGACTCCCACACCTCTCCACCAAAAGCAAAATCTTAACCCTTTGATTCCCTGACTCCCACACCCTCTCCACCAAAAGCAAAAACTTAACCCTTTGATTCCCTGACTTCCACACCCTCTCCACCAAAAGCAAAAACTTAACTCTTTGATTCCCTGAATCCCACACCCTCTCCACCAAAAGCAAAATCTTAACCCTTTGATTCCCTGACTCCCACACCCTCTCCACCAGAAGCAAAAACTTAACCCTTTGATTGCCTCACCCTGTCCACCAGCTTCCTGCAGGAAGCTGGTGCATAGGGTGAGGGAATCAAAGGGTTAAGTTTTTTGCTTTGCCAGCGTGGTTGACAATGGAGGATGCTAGTGGACAGGGTGCGGGAGTCAAAGGGTTAATTATGTTACCTTAACCCAGATGTATTGTTTTCGAGAACCCAAAACTGCCAGAGTTTATCTGACAGATTCCCTGAGCCTGCAGAAAAAAGCCTCTGCACCGGCAATGTCTTGAAATTGGGAAGAAAGGAGAGGGACCTATAATACGCTGTATGACTCCACAAGAATTATGTACTTATCAGGATTAACAGTGAGCAGGCCAATGTTTAATGTTGCAGGCACAGATTTGAACTTGAGATATCAGATCTTGAGTCCATGGGTCTATCCAAACAACCACAACCAGACCACGAAAATGACAGTGGCGTACCAGAGGGTTGAACTCACAACCACTGTGTTATAATCAAAAGCGTTCTATTAACTGAGCAAAATGATTGAAGCGTTAGGGTGCGTTCATAGTAAGCCCGACGTGCCCAGATGGCCATGGACGAGATTGTCAAAAAGATCGTGTACAGCAAACCCCTGTATGTTCTCACTGGCGTCAGAAATGGTGTTTATGTATACGCCCGGCCAAGAGAGAGAGAGAGAGAGAGAGAAAGACAGACAGACAGACAGACAGACAGACAAAGATAGACAGAGAGACGGGCAGACTGACACAAGCAAACTTTTCATGTTGCCATGAAATTATGCCTGGAGGATGTGAGAAGGGAAGGGGACGCCTTAGCCCTCCAAAAATAAATCTGATAGAAGCTCCATTTCATAATCAAACACAAATTAGAATTTGCATTGTGGCTGACCTGAGCAAAGAGGATTGACCAGTATGAGAGAGAGAGAGAGAGAGAGAGAGAGAGAGAGAGAGAGAGACAGAGACAGAGGCAGAGACAGAGAGAAACGAGAGAGAGAGGGACAGAGAGAGAGATAGAGAGAAGAAAAAGAGAGAGAGAAAGAGAGAGAGAGAGACAGATAGATACAGAGAGACAGAGACAGAGAGAGAGAGAGAGAGAGAGAGAGAGAGAGAGAGATGGGCAGACTGGAACATGCACAGTTTCATGTCACAGGCTAGGATTGAACTCAAGACACCAGATCTTGCGTCCACAGCTTTACCCAAAGACCCAGCCAACCTCCATGATCCTTTCACATCTTCAAGGCGCCAACCACTCTTTGCTGCCAACAGCTCACTGACCCAACCTTTCCCTCCCCAAGAACCCAAGATCAATGCACTGGCCTACTGATCCATCCCCCCCTCCCCCACACCCATCGCATAAGTCTTCTTGGGAGCTTTGGATGCAGTGCAGTGCGGTGCTACATTACGACCGACCCAATTCCACCGAACCAGCCGTTTTGTTTAAAGTCTTGCATGAAATCATGCCTGGAGGTTGTGAGAAGTGAAGGAGGCGCCTTAGGCCCCCCAAAATAAATCTAATAGCAGCTCTATTTCATACTCAAACACTATCTAGAAATTGCACTGTGGCTGGCTTGAGCTGACAGGTTTGGTCAGTATGAAAGAGAGAGACAGAGACAGAGAGAAAGACGAACAGAAAGGGAGAGGGAGATACAGACAGAGAGAGAGAGTGAGAGAGAGAAAGAGACAGACAGACAGATAGACAGGCAACAGACAGACACAGACAGACAGAGAGAGATGGAGAGATAAATAGACAGACACAGACAGAGACCCAGAAAGACAGAGAGACATGGGCAAGAACATACATATTTTCATGTTACAGGTTAGGATTGAACTCAAGACACCAAATCCTGAGTCCACAGCTTTACCCAAAGACCCAGCTAACCTCCATGATCCTTTCACATCTTCAAGGCGCCAATGACTTTTGCTGCCAACAGCTCACTGACCCAACCTTTCTCTTTGAAGTCATCGCTTCTTGGGAGCTTTGGAGGCAAAGGGATGTCTCATTATGGCCACGCCGATTCCACTGAACCAGCCGTTTTGTTTAATGTCTTGCATGAAATTTTGCCTGGAGGTTGTGAGAAGGAAAGGGGGCACCTTAGGCCCCCCAAATAAATCTGATAGCAGCTCCATTTCATACTCAAACAAAAATTAGAAATTGCACTATGGCTGGCTCGAGCAGAGAGGTTGATCAGTATGAGAGAGAGGGAAAGAGAGAGACTGAGATAAGACAAAGGAGAGAGAGAGAGGGGGAGAGAGAGAGAGAGACAAATAAGGAGACAGACAGACAGAGGCAGACACAGACACAGAGAATGACAGAGGCAGAGAGAGACAAAAAGAGACAGAGACAAATAGAGAGACTGAGAGAAAGAGAGAAAGAGAGAGAGAGAACAGAGACACAGAGAGCGTGAGAAAGAAGGAGACAGACAGAGACACCATGAGAGAGGGAGAGAGTGAGAGAGAGAGAGAGACAGACAGACAGACAGACAGACACAGAGACAGACAGACAGACCAACAGACAAAGAGAGACAGAGACAGACAGATGGTCAGAATGGAATAAGCACATTTTTCATGTTCTAGACTAGGCCTGAACTGAAGATACAAAATCTTGAGTCCATGGGCATTACCCAAAGACCCAACCAACCTCCATGATTCTTTCACATCTTCAAGGCACCAATGATATAGATAGACAGAGACAGACAGAAACAGAGACAGACAGACAAACAAAAACAGACAGAGAGATGGGCAGACTGAAACAAGCAAATATTCATGTTACAGACTAGTATTGAACTCAAGACACAAAATCCTGAGTCCACAGCTTTACCCAAAGACCAAGCCAACCTCCATGATTCTTTCACATCTTCAAGGCGCCAAGGACTCTTTGCTCCCAACAGCTCACTGACCCAACCTTTCCCTCCCCAAGAACCCAAGATCAATGCACTGGCCTACTGGTCAATCCTCCCCCCATCGCTTTGAAGTCATCGCTTCTTGGGAGCTTTGGACGCAGTGTGGTGCCACATTACGGCCGCGCCGATTCCACCACATGGGCCGTTTTGTTTAATGTCTTGCATAAAATTATGCCTGGAGGTTGTGAGAAGTGAAGGAGGTGCCTTAAGTCCCCCCAAAATAAATCTAATAGCAGCTCCATTTCATACTCAAACACTATCCAGAAATTGCACTGTGGCTAGCTTGAGCTGACAGGTTTGGTCAGTATGAAAGAGAGAGAGAGACAGACAGACAGAGACAGAGACAGAAATAGAGAGACAGAGAGACAGAGTCAGAGACTGACAGACAGAGTCAGAGAGAAAGATGAACAGAGAGGCAGAGGAAGATACAGACTCAGAGAGAAAGTGAGAGACAGACAGACAGACAGGCAGACAGACAAACACAGATAGAGGCAGAGAGAGATGGAGAGATAGACAGACAGAGATCCAGAAAGACAGAGAGACATGGGCAGACTGGAACATGCACAAATTCATGCCACAGGCCAGGATTGAACACAAGATACCAAATCCTAAGTCCACAGCTTTACCCAAAGACCCAGCTAACCTCCATGATCCTTTTACATCTTCAAGGCGCCAACAACTCTTTGCTGCCAACAGCTCACTGACCCAACCTTTCCCTCCCAACACTTTGAAGTCACCGCTTTTGGGGAGCTTTGGAGGCAAAGGGATGTCTCATTATGGCCACGCCGATTCCACTGAACCAGCCGTTTGTTTAATGTCTTGCATGAAATTATGCCTGGAGGTTGTGAGAAGGAAAGGGGGCGCCTTAGGCCCCCCAAATAAATCTGATAGCAGCTCCATTTCATACTCAAACAGAAATTAGAAATTGCACTGTGGCTGGCTCGAGCAGAGAGGTTGATCAGTATGAGATAGAGAGGGAAAGAGAGAGACAGAGATATAGACAAAGGGGAGAGAGAGAGAGGGAGAGAGAGAGACAAATAAAGAGACAGACAGACAGAGGCAGACACAGAACACAGAGAACGACAGAGGCAGAGAGAGACAAAAAGAGACAGAGACAAAAAGAGAGACTGAGAGAAAGAGAGAAAGAGAGAGAGAGAACAGAGAGAGTGAGAAAGGAGACAGAGACACCATGAGAAGAGTGAGAGAGTGAGAGAGAGAGAAGACAGACAGAGACAGAGACAGACAGACAGACCAACAGACAAAGAGAGACACAGACGGATAGATGGTCAGAATGGAACAAGCAAATTTTTCATGCTCTAAGCTAGGCCTCAACTGAAGATACAAAATCTTGAGTCAATGGGCATTACCCAAAGACCCAGCTAACCTCCATGATTCTTTCACATCTTCAAGGCACCAAAGACTCTTTGTTGCCAACAGCTCACTGACCCAACATTTCTCTCCCCACGAACCCAGGATCAATGCACTGTCCAACTGATCCATCCTTCCCCCATCGCTTTGAAGTCATCGCTTCTTGGGAGCTTTGGACGCAGTGCGGTGCCACATTACGGCCGCGCTGATTCCACCAAACTGGCCATTTTGTTTATTGTCTTGCATGAAATTATGCCTGGAGGTTGTGAGAAGTGAAGGAGGCGCCGTTAGGCCCCTCCAAATAAATCTGATAGCAGCTCCATTTCATACTCAAACACAAATTAGAAATTGCACTGTGGCTGGCTTGAGCCGAAAGGTTTGGTCAGTATGAAGAGAGAGACAGAGACAGAGACAGAGAGAGAGAACGAGAGAGAGACGAGACAGAGACAGAGAAGACAGACGAGACAGACAGACAGAGACAGAGCAGAGACAGAGAAAGAACAGAAAGGACAGGAGATCAGACAGAGACAGATGAGAAGATAGAGAGAAAGAGAGAGAAAGGAGACAGACAGAACAGACAGAGCAGACAGAAGACAGAAGAGAGAGAAGAGAAGAGACGAGAAGAGGAGCAGACAGACACAGACAGAGACCCAGAAAGACAGAGAGACATGGGCAAACTGGAACATGCACAGTTTCATGTTACAGGCTAGGATTGAACTCAAGACACCAAATCCTGAGTCCACAGCTTTAACAAACACCCGGCTAACCTCCATGATCCTTTCACATCTTCAAGGCGCCAATGACTCTTTGCTGCCAACAGCTCACTGACCAAACCTTTCCCTCCCCAACGCTTTGAAGTCATCGCTTCTTGGGAGCTTTGGACGCAAAGCGATGCCACATTACGGCCACGGCGTTCCACTGATCAAGCTGTTTTGTTTAATGTCTTGCATGAAGTTATGCCTGGAGGTTGTGAGAAGAAAAGGGGGCGCCTTAGGCCCCCCAAATAAATCTGATAGCAGCTCCATTTCATACTCAAACAGAAATTGCACTGTGGCTGGCTCGAGCAGAAAGGTTGATCAGTATGAGAGAGAGAGAGGAAAGAGAGAGACAGAGATAGAGACAAAAGAGAGAGAGAGAGGGGAGAGAGACAGAGAGGCAAATAAAGAGACAGACAGACAGGGCACACACAGACACAGAGAAGACAGAGGCAGAGAGAGACAAAAAGAGACAGAGACAGAGACAAAGAGAGAGACTGAGAAAAAGAGAGAATGAGAGAGAGAGAACAGAGACAAAGAGAGAGTGAGAAAGAAGGAGACAGACAAAGACACCATGAGAGAGGGGAGAGAGGAGAGGACAGACAACAGACAGAGACAGAGACAGACAGACAGACCAACAGACAAAGAGAGACAGAGACAAACAGATGGTCAGAATGGAATAAGCACATTTTTCATGTTCTAGACTAGGCCTGAACTGAAGATACAAAATCTTGAGTCCATGGGCATTACCCAAAGACCCAACCAACCTCCATGATTCTTTCACATCTTCAAGGCACCAAAGACTCTTTGTTGCCAACAGCTCACTGACCCAACATTTCCTCCCCACGAACCCAGGATCAATGCACTGTCCAACTGGTCCATCCTGCCCCCATCGCTTTGAAGTCATCGCTTCTTGGGAGCTTTGGACGCAGTGCGGTGACACATTACAGCCGCGCTGATTCCACCAAACCGGCCATTTTGTTTAATGTTTGCATGAAATTATGCATGGAGGTTGTGAGAAGGGAAGGGGCGCCTTGGTTCAGGTTTAGCTACTGCAGCCATCTTAGTGTGCGAGGTCCCAAATAAATCTGATACCTGTTCCATTTTATATTCAAACACAAATTAGAAATTGCACTGTGCCCAACTTGAGCAGAGAGGTTTGATTGGTATAGGTGTGTGTGTGTGTGTGTGTTGTGTGTGTGCGTGCGTGCGTGTGTGTGTGTGTGTGTGTGTGGAGCGAGAGAGAGAGAGATTTTGATAGATTGAGAGCAAGAGAGAGACAGAGAGACAGAGAGGGGAGAGAGAGAGGGATGGGAAGAGAGAGGTGGGAGAGAGGGGGAGAGAGAGAGGAGAGGGAGAGAGAGGGGCAGAGGGAGACAGAGGGATACACACACATGCGCACACACACAGACAAAGACAGAGACAAAGTCAGAGAGAGAGATAGGAAGAGACATAGAGAGACAGAAAAAACAGAAAGAGACAGAGACGTAGACAAAGAGAGAGACAGAGAAAAGAGAAAAAGACAAGAGAGAAACTGAGAAAGAAGGAGACAGACAGAGGCACAGAGACAGAGACAGACAGACAGACAGACAGACAGACAGAGCGTGAAAGAGACAGCAGACAGACAGACAGAACAAACACATACAGACACAGAGATGGAGAGATAGACAGACAGACACAGACAGACAGAGATGGGCAGACTGAAACAAGCAAAGTGTCACTGACTAGGATCAAACTCGAGATACAAAATCCTGAATCCACGGCTTTACCCAAAGACCCAGCCAACCTCCATGATCTTTTCGCATCTTCAAGGCACCAAAGACTCTTTGCTGCCAACAGCTCACTGTCCCAACCTTTCCCTCCCCAAGAACCCAAGATCAATGCACTGGCCCACTGGTCCATCCTGCCCCCATCGCTTTGAAGTCATCGCTTCTTGGGAGCTTTGGACGCAGTGCGGTGCCACATTACGGCCGCGCCGATTCCACCAAACTGGCCGTTTTGTTTAATGTCTTGCATGAAATTATGCCTGGAGGTTGTGAGAAGTGAAGGAGGCGCCTTAGGCTCCCCCAAATAAATCTGATAGCAGTCCATTTCATACTCAAACACAAATTAGAAATTGCACTGTGGCTGGCTTGAACAGAGAGGTTTGATTGGTATGAGCGAGAAACAGAGACACAGAGAGACACAGAGAGAGAAAGAAAAAAGAGAGAGAGAGAGAGAGAGAATCAGACAGACAGAGGGGGAGAGAGAGAATCAGACAGACAGAAGGAGAGAGAGACAGAGACAGACAGACAGACAGAGACAGATATACAGACAGACACAAAGAGAAAGTGAGAAGAGAAGAGAGAGAGAGAGAGAGAGATGGGCAGACTAATACAAGCAAATAGCTAATTTTTCATGTTGCAGGAGAAAGAGAAAGAGAGAGACAGAGAGAGACAAAGACAGACAGACATAGAAAGAGAGAAAAAAGAAAGACAAGAGACAGAAAAAGAGTGGCAGATGGGCGGACAGGAACAATCAAATGTTTCATGTTGCAGACTAGGATTGAACTCAAGACACCAAATCCTGAGTCCACAGCTTTACCCAAAGACCCAGCCAGTACAAACAGTATTCCCACCTTCTGAAAATTCTGTGCTAGAAATTTCCTCTTTTCTGTCACTCTCTTTCTTTCTTTCTTCCTCCTTTGCTTTCTGCCCATTTCTTCTTATCATTTTCTGCCTTGCTGATCCATTCACCTGTATGTTTTCGATGAGGTCTTTCGTACTTTCTCTTCGGATTGATAATTAGGTACATGTTTTGGCTCTAGGGAAGTGAGATATGCGGAAGCAATTTTAAGTAAATTAGACCAGCTTTTGTATGTTTGAGTGTCCTTAGCTATGTTTCAGTTTGTATTCAGGTGTGTTTTTTAACTCTCCTGTGCGATAAATTGGACGGAGCGGTCAACACCGGGGGCATCTCCATAGATTATGTGTGCGAATGCATTGATATGTAACTTGATTTTCTTTTCCTTTTCTTTTTCTCTTACGTATTGTGTATGTTTTGAAGCGGTTATAGCCATGATATGTGTACGCAGTCGGCTGGGCTTTAAACAAAAATAACAATAATAACAACAGTAAACATCCATGTTAAAAATCTTGTAGTTCATGTCAGTGTCCATTGCTTTATGGAAACAAGAACACCCGAGATATGCCTGGTAAAGATAGAATATGTTGACCATGATGTAGTATAGAACCTGCATAGTGTGGGCAAGGTATCATGCATTCACGCCCCCCCCCCCCCACCCCCCCCCAAAAAAAAAAAAACAACAACAACAACACAACAACAACAACAAAACAAAACAAACACAAAAGACAAAACAAACAACAACAAAAAACAGACGAACAAAAAGCAGACAAAACAAAATCAAAGCAAAATATAAAAAAAAACACTGATTTTGTTCGTCTGAGGTAACTTTTATGAAAAAAGCTCTCTTTAGGTCGCAATAAGATATGGACCAGATCCCTCTGGCAAGTTTAAAATTCAGAAAAAAGATAAAGATGCAGATGTGAATGATACATTCATTCTGTCCGTACACCTTAATTAATGAACGTAATTATGAAACATGTCAAGTTTCAGCCATAAACATATTGGGGCTCTGTAAGAATCATCTTGAGAGAGAGAGAGAAGACAGACAGACAGACAGACAGACAGACAGACAGAGACAGAGAGACTGAGACAGAGAGGCTGAAACAGAGAGACAGAGACAGAGAGACTGAGACAGAGAGGCTGAGACAGAGAGACAGAGACAAGACAAGACAGATAGACAGACACATTAGGTTAGACAGATAGACATACAGACAAATTTATAGAGAGAGCGAAAAAGACAGACAGGGAGATGGAAACAAAAAAGAAACACACAGGTACCCAGAAGAAGTGACTATCCACATCACGCTCACCTATTAAATTAAGGAATGAGATAAAGACCCTCAGCTCAGCATCACAAAATTTCATATTTTACATAATCAAAGTATGACTGATGTGGGTAACTAGTTCTGAGAGTTATTTGAAAAGACACGTCATACTGCTTTATCACCAGACCACAGCCATATTAATTTCAATGATTCTTATGAAGTAGTCTCAAATTTTCTCATAAGGTTTTCGTCAATGTGATTCCTCTCTCCCTGTCTCTTTCTCTCTGTCTGTCTGTCTCTCAGTGTCTGTCTCTGTCTCTCTGTCTTTCTGTGTCTGTCTGTCTGTCTCTCTTTCTCTGTCTCTGTCTTCGTCCCTGTCGTCCTTGTCTGTCTGTCTGTCTGTATCTCTCTGTCTGTCTGTCTCTGTCTGTCTGCCTGTCAGTCTGTCCTCTCTCTGCCTGCCTGTTTCTCTGTGTCTGTCTCTCTCTCTCTGTCTGCCTCTCTCTCTCTCTGTCTTCCCTTTCCCTTCTCCTACCCCCTCCATTTCTCTCTCTCTCTCTCTTCTTTGTCTCTGTCTCTGTCTCTGCCTCTGTTTCTCTCTTCTCTCTCTCTCTCTCTCTCTCTCTCTCTCTCTTTGTCTGCCTGTCTGTCTCCCCTTCTCTCTCTCACTCTCTCTGTCTCTCTCTTTCTTTCTCTCTCTCTCTCTCGCTCTCTCCCACAACTTCGTTCTTTCCATCCACCATATCCCTCTCGCACCCACCGAAACCTCTCTCTCTGTCTGTCTCTCTGTCTGTCTCTGTCTGTATCTCTCTCTGTCTCTCTCTGTCTCTCTCTGTCTTTCTGTCTCTGTCTCTCTGTCTCTCTCTGTCTGTCTGTCTGTCTCTCTCTCTCTCTCTCTCTCTCTCTCCTCTCTCTCTCTCTCTCTCTCCCACAACTTCGTTTTTTCCATCCACCTATCCCTCTCCTACCCACTCCTCTGTCTGTCTGTCTCTCTGTCTGTTCTCTTTCTCTCTCTCTCTCCCTCTCTCTCTCTCTCATCTATGTCCAAACATGGCACGCTCACCTCACCTCACCTCGCAATAAATGGTCAGTGTGAAAGGGGTTGTAGCCGCACGATGGTTTCGGGTCAAAGGTACTGATGCAATATTAAACACACGTCGACGTTTCTAGTGTGATGGATCAAGCCCTGAATCTGGACATCAAAAGGACTCATCAAGGACGTCTTGATCTGAGAACATGGCGCAATGAAGCGGGTCTAAAGCCGATGGAAGGACCCCCGGTACTAAAACTGGGCCTGTGTGAAGCTTGTTTATTTTATGTTCATGATTGCTTCGGCCCTTCGCTCCTCTTCTGCTCTGCTGTCGATTCCCACCTCTCTCTATCTCTGTGTGTGTGTCTGTGTGTCTGTCTCTTTGTCTCTCTGTCTCTGTCTCTCTCTGTCTGTCTGTCTGTCTCTGTCTCTGTGTGTATGTCTCTCTCTGTCAATCTCTGTGTCACTCTTTCTCATACACACACACACACTCTCTCTTCTCTCTTTTCTCTCTGTCTCTGTCTCTCTTTCTCTCACTCTATCACAAACACACACACACATTCTCTCTCTCTCACACTCTCTGTCTGTCTGTCTGCCTGCCTGTCTGTCTGTCTCTCTCTCTCACTCTTCCCCTCTCTCATTATGCCTCTCCTTCTCTGTCTTCCCTTTCTTTTTCTCCATTTCTCCTATTTCTACCACCCCTCCATCTCTTTCTCTCTCTCTCTCTGTCTCTCTCTCTCTCTGTGTCTCTTCCACACACACTCTGTGTCTGTCTGTTTGTCTGTTCGTCTGTCTGTCTGTCTGTCTTTTTTTCTCTCTCTCTCTCTGTCCCTGTCTTTCTCTCTCTCTCTCTCTCTCTCTGCCTCTCTCTCTGTGTCTCTTTCTCTCTCTCTCTTTCTGTCCCTGTCTATCTCTCTCTCTGTCTCTCTCTCTCTCACTCACTCACTCTCTCTCCCTCTCGATTTCTCTCCCTCTCCTTCACAACTACAACTTCGTTCTTTCTATTCATCCTATCCCTTTCCTACCCCACCGCTATTCTCTCTCTCTGTGTCTCTCTCTCTATTTATCTCTCTCTCTCCCTCTCTCTCACAATACAGCTTCGTTCTTTCCATCCATCCTATCCC
>JAPXFY010000023.1:31916316-31923816 GCA_030674185.1 Monoplex corrugatus | reverse complement strand
ACAACA
The DNA here is from genome assembly GCA_030674185.1 of Monoplex corrugatus. Taxonomy (NCBI): domain Eukaryota; kingdom Metazoa; phylum Mollusca; class Gastropoda; order Littorinimorpha; family Ranellidae; genus Monoplex; species Monoplex corrugatus. The sequence goes on along the minus strand of JAPXFY010000023.1, from coordinate 31,923,810 downwards.
GCAACAACAACAGCAGTAACAACAGCAGCAATAACAGCAACAACAACAGTAACAACAGTGTGTGTATAATGTGTGTGTGTTCGGGTGTGTGTTTGTGTGTGTGTGTGCATGATTTTTGTGTTTAAATTGTGTTGTTGTGTGGCTTTTATCGAGCACAAAGGCAATTTGAGAATAGGAGTATCGGGATCACCAAATCGGGAATAGCAAATCGGAAATAGGCGAATCTGTAATAGGCAAATCGGAAACAGGCGAATCGGGAGTAGGCAAATCGGGAATAGGATATTGGGAATAGGCGAAACAGGACTAGGCGAATTGGGAATAGGCGAACCCGTAACAGGCATATCGGAAACAGGCGGAACGGGAATAGGCGAATCGAGAATTGGTAAACAGGCAATAGCCAAATCAGAAATAGGCGAATCTGGAATAGGCGAATTCAGAATAGGCGAATCGAGATGACACGGAGCCAAGCAAGCCTCTATCCACTCTGCCACTACAACAGGAAAAAAATAACCCAGACTCGTTACATGGTCAACGAACTGACCAATCATACTTAGCACGTGCTTGATATCCAAAGGCAATGACCTCTACTGTCCAGCCAATCAAACCGTCCAAAAGATATGATCCTTGTTACATACCCAATCAAACCGTCCAGAGATCTATCCGACTTCCATCGTCCAGCCGATCCCCCCCCCCACCACCCCCATTCATCCCCCCACCCCAATTCACCAAAGGGACCTAACCGAGGAGAAAGGGGAACTAATTGTCATTAACCGAAAGGTGACAGAGGTCCCAAGCCCGTAATGATCCACGAGAGTTATGTCCCGTGAAAGTAGACAGGGAGCTCGTGCCGCCGCCAGATGGCATGTCGGAAAACACCCACGAGCACGTTGGGCGGGGTATTTAGCAATGGAGGGGAAGTGATTTATGGATGGTTAGGGTGGTGAGTATGTCCAGAGGTGCTGACTAACATGAACCTTGTAAAGGGTTCTCAGTTTTCAGGCTGTCTGGCCACGACGCCATTTCGGCTCGCGGTGAAATGACATACATGAAACCCCCCGTCTGCCAATTGCCATTATAAAGCGAATACCTATGAATCGATAAAACGACTCGAACTGGCGCATATGTTTTATTTAACCGTTCGACTCCCGCACCTATCCACCGCTTCTTGCAGGAGCTGGTGGATAGAGTGATGGTGTCAAAGGATTAGTGTCAAGAGTATTGTTATTGTTGTTATTGTTATTGTTGATTAAAGCCCAGCCAACTTGCGCAGAACCATATAAGGGCTATAACCGCTTCAAAACATACAAAACTTCAACAGGAAAAAAAAAGAAAGAAAAGAAAATTAAGTGCACACATCGATGCATTCGCGCACATAATCTAATGACATGCCGCCGACGTTGACCACTCCATCCAATTTATCGCACAGGGGAGATTTAAAAAATACACCTGAATACAAATATAAGCATACATAAGGACACCAAAACATATAAAAACAGGCATAAATTACCTAAAAATGCTTCCGCATATCTCACCTCCCTAGAGCCAAAAATGCGCTTAATGCATGTACCCAATTATCAATCCTAAGAACAAGTACGTAAGACTTGATCGAACACATACAGGTGAATGGACCAGCAAGGCAGAAATGATAGGAAGAAATGACAGAAAGCAAAGGAACCAGGCAGAAACAAACAGAGTGACAGAAAAGAGGAAATTTCTAGCACAGAATATCCAGAAGGTGGGGGGTACTATTTATACTGAAAGATCCCCCGGCAACCCCACGAGGGGTATCAAAGGATTAAATTTTTGCTTTGCCAGCATGGTTGACAGTGAAGGACGCTGGTGGACAGGGTACAGTAGTGAAAAGGTTAAAAGAGTTCGAGGGTTTACTGCCAAACTGGTGTATTTGTCTTCTATATTCTGACCGTGATACTCCATTCTGTCACGCAACCTTCAGGAACAAGACACTCTGGGGAGACCTGGACAGGAGAAAATCCTCACTGGAGAAGCCCCCGTCAAGCAAGCATTTGGGCCCCAACCAGTCGCCGTGGTGTAGTGGTTAACGTAACGGACTACCGACTGGAAGGTTTGTGAGTTCGAATCCCCATCAATACCTTCAAAAAATATATCTTTGTGAGGGGTTTTCGGCTTTAACCGGCTCCTACCCAGAGTTGGGCGTGCTATGTACTCATTGGGAAGACCGGGACCACACGTCGAGTCTCATCCTTTCACGGATGCGTCATTGAGGTTGTTGCTCAAAATCTTCTGACCATGACCAACACCACAGTGTGTTTGTATCTCTCGGGTCTGGTTGACGCTAGGATATGTTATGATAGTAAGCGTAGAGTACAGCCCTGTCACGCAGTCTCAATCCTAGATGGAACTCCATAGCATCATGATTATCATCGACATCATCATCATCATCACGTTCAGAAAAAAAAATCCAGCCCCAGCTTCTGTGGCCATTAAAGTGCGCAGAAAATGGGGCGAAAAAAAAAGAAGTGAGCAAAAAGGTAACCTCCTTGAGTGCTATGTCCTTAAAAAAAAAGAAAAAAAAACCCTAACGATACATCTATCGCCACAAACTTACTTCGCACCAACACGGGCAGGGTTGGACCTTACAGTAGAACTGTGGACTCAAGATTTGATATCTCGAGTTCAATCCTATTCTGCAACATTGAATACTGTTCTGTTTGCTGCCTATCTTAATGCTCCATTATTCTGATGGTGTCAGCTTATCATCTTTTTTTAATAGATCTCTCTACCCCCTCCCCATCATCATTTCAAGACATTTCCAGTGTATAGTGCTTTGCGCAGGCTCAGGGAGTCTGCCAGATGGTTTCTGGCAGATTTGAGTGGAGAGTATATGGAATTGCCCCAATGTGATGAAACCCTCTCACAAACTACAGTGTCTAAACTCTCCTCTTCCCCCCTCCCTAAATCTCTCTGTCTATTCTCTGTCTCTGTCTCTGTCTGTCTGTCTCTGTCTTCTGTCTTCTGTCTGTCTCTCTCTCTTTCTCTCTCTCTCTCTCTCTCTCTGTTGTTTTTGTTTTTGTTTATTGTTGAATTTTTCTTTCATGTCATTGCTGTTGCTTGCTTGTTCGTTTGTTTATCTTTCTTTTCATTTTCTTTTTATTTGTTGCTCTCTCTTTCTTTCTCTTTTTTCTTCCTTTTTTTTGTCTTGCTTTTCTGTTCTCTGTTCTTTTCTTTCTGTCTGTCTTGTTGCTTTCTGAACAGCGAAGCTGTTTTGGAAAATATTTTGTTGACAAAAAATACAAACAAAACAAAACAAACTAAACAACCAAACCAAACCAAACCAAACCAAACCAAAACAAACCAAAACAAACCAAAACAACAACATAAAATCAAATGCTAATTTAAAAAAAAAACAACAGCAAAAGCAAGCAAACAAACAAGCAAACAGCCACCAAAAAAACCCCAACCAACCAACCAAACAAGCAAACAAAGCACAATCACCACACACACACACACACACACAAAAACACAAAAAAACAAACAACAAACAACAAACAACAAACGAACAAAATTAGAACGCATGCACTTCCACACAAAGACAGAAAGATAGATCAAGCTTTATTTATCTGTTGTTGGTTTTTTTAAGTCAATAGATAAGCAATATTACTAACTTTTTTTTACCGAGCACTTTCGCCACAGGGGACTAAAACATCTAATCTAAATGACCAATACTACTAAAAAAGAGAGTGTCAGAGAGAAGAGAGAGAGAGGAGAGAGAGAGACGAAAAAGACAGGACAAGACAGACAGACAGACAGACAGGCAGACAGATAAACAGCGAGATCGGAGTGGGGGGGGGGGGGGGACCTCTACACGTAAAGCGTACACAGCGTAATGTGTATTGTATCGTCGTCGTCATCATCATCATCATCATCTTCATTGTTGTTGTTGCTATTATTGTTATTGTTCTTTGTTATTTTTATTTTGTTGTTGTTGTTGCTGTTGTTGCTGTCCGTGGTGGTGGTGGCTGTGGTGGTGTTTGTGTTCCTATTCTTGTTCTTACTGCTCTTTTTGTTGCAGTTATCATTACTATTGATGGTAATAGTAATATTATTGTTCTTATTTTCATATTATCATAATTATTAGGATTATCATAATCATTATCAGCAGCAGCAGCAGCAGCAGCATCGTCATCGCCGTCGCCGTCGCCGCCGCCGCCGCCGTCGTCGTCGTCGATCATCATCATCATCGTCGTCGTCGTCATTCATCATCATCATCATCATCATCATCATCATCATCATCATCATCATCATCATCATCATCATCATCATCAATTCATATATTATTATTATTATTATTTATTATTATTATATTATTATTATTATTATTATTATTATTATATCATCATCAATCATCGTCATTACCAGTATTATTACTATCGTCATCCTTATTATTATAGTTACTGTTGTTATCACTGTAACTATCAGAAAAAGGCTATAATGATAATGGTAATGGTAGAAGTGGCGATGATGCTGATGGTAATGACGATGACAAGAAATGAGCGGCAGTTTAAAGTGTTTCGCTAAGCAAACCACTATACACAATTCTTCGTAATACCAGTTTTGAATGAACAGTACACACTGTGTCTTATTTCACGTTATTATACTCGCTTTTTGCGTTCCTACTTTAATTTAATAACCACTGCAATCTGTTTCAACTTTGATTTTTTTTTATTCTACTCAACGAAACATTAAAACACTTCAGATTTAGTATATACTGTTTTAGTTTTGTGTATTTGTTCTTTGTCGTCTTTCGTGTACGCTCAACGAAAGCCATTTCGCCGAGAGAAAAAAAAGCGCCTGTCTTGTTTTGCAAATTATATACGCGTTCTGATTCTGTTTTTATGTGTTGTGGTTTTGTATTTTCTTGCAGACAGTCTTGAGAGCAGCAAACACAAGAAGAACATCAATGAAAAGGGTTTGGGAAAAAAGCAACATTTATAGGACATTTCATGAGGTAAGAGGAATTTCAGCACCTAGTCACATCAGGAAACCTGGAGGGAAAGAGAGCACCAAGTAGACCAGGGAGAAAATACTGGACGGATTTGCGGAATGGATGAGGACAGAAAGGGTGGGAGATATACTTGCAGTGACAACAGATAGATTCGTGTGGAGGGCCATGTCGCCAAACCATGCAGCAGGGCACACGATGATGATGATGATGATGATGATGACCAGGTTGGAAATGAATAGTAAGATGATATATGCATTAATGTATAATAGGACAGGTAAAAATAAAAGTAAGAGATGATGATGATGATGATGATGATGAGATGATGATGATGATGACGACGACGACGACAACGACGAGACGACGACGAGATGAGATGATGACTTGATAGAAATGATATGATTTTTGATGATGATGATGATGATTAGATGATGATGATGATAGATGACTGATGACTGTGATGTAGATGTATGACTACGACGAACGAAACGACGACAATGATGAACGACTGACTATGATGACTTTCTTGCACTTTTGCAGATACTTTGATATTTTGTTTTAATATACTTAAAAACGAAATACTGATATCTTTGGTTTCACATCACTTTCGGTTTGAATATAACATCTTTCAAAATGTCTTCTTGCTGCAGTTTTTTCATTTTTACTTAATGGTATCGTGTCTTGTGGTAGAATGCTAAACAGCCCACTACGCGGATGCCTGAGTTCCAGTACAAGAGAGAGACAAAGAGAGAGACAGAGAGAGAGACAGACAGAGAGACAGAGAGAGACAGAGAGACAGACAGAGAGAACAGAAAGAGAGACAGAGAGAGAGAGACAGAGAGAATGAGACAAAGAAAAGAAGAGAGAGTGAGTGGAGGTCAATGGGTGAGAGGAGAGAGACCACTTAGTGCTGAACTGTGTTGTTATTGTTGTTTAAAGCCCAGCCGACTGCGTATAGCCATATGAGGACTATAACCAGTTCAAAACCTGCACAATACTTCAACAGGAAAAAAAAAAAGAACAGAAAATTAAGTAACACACATCAATGCATTCGCGCACATAATCTAAGGGGATGCCCCTTGGCGTTGACCATTGCGTCCAATTTATCGCACATGGGGATTTAAAAAAAACATACCTGAATACAAATTTAAACATAAATAGGTACATTAAAACATACATGAAAACGGGGCTAAACTACCTAAAATGGCTTCCGCATATTTCATTTCCCTGGAGCCAAAAATGCACTTAATGCATATACCCGATTATCAATCCTAAGGGAACGTATGTAAGACTTTATCAAACACTAACAGGAAAGCTGGAGGGAAAGGTAACTCCAGGTAGACCCAGGGAGAAAATATTGGACGGACTCGCAGGTGGCTGAGGACAGAGAGGGTGAAGATGTACTTGCAGCGACAAGGATAGATGCATATGGAAGGCCATGATCGCCAAACGCATGCAGCAGGGCACATGATGATGATGATGATACAGGTGAATGGACCAGCAAGGCAGAAAATGATGAGAAGAAATGACAGAAAGCAAAGGAGGGAGAAAGAAAGAAAGAGAGTGACAGAAAAGATGAAATTTCCAGCACTGAATTTCCAGAGGGTGGGGATACTATTTATATCTGAAAGAGACCCCGGCATCCCCACTGGAGGAAGGGGAGGGGGAGTGCTGAACTTACAATTACGTAAATGAAAACACTTCGTATCTGTGTGGTCTGCTCACTTTTTTTTCTTTTTTCTTTTCTTCCTTTTTTTTTTCGTTTTATTTTTTTAGAGCCCCAAAATTAAAGGCTGGAAAGTGCAAACTTTCTTTGTTTGTTTCTTTGTTTTTTACTCTTTTTCTTTCTTCTTTAGATTCATCACCATTTGCCGCCAAGCAAGAACGATAAGCATTGAGCACACAAGGGGAGAGAAATCCTGTCTCAATTAAAGCCATCTAGCCCCCACGGGCAGTTACGACCCTTTCCACCAATGAGAGCACAGCTCCCGACCGCTTCCTGTGTGCGCGAGCACCGCAGGAACTCTCGTAAAATCCCGCCGTGAAAATGTGGGGGCTGATTCTGATTTAGCGAGGGCCCACCGCATTGTGAAGATTACTCGTTCGTTCGTTCGTTCGTTCGTTCGTTCGTTCGCTCGTTCGTTCGTTCGTTCGTTCGTTCGTTTGTTCGTCCGTCCGTCGTCCGTCCGTCTGTTGGTTCGTTCGTTCATTCGTTCGTTCGTCCGTCAGTCCGTCCGTTGGTTCGTTCGTCCGTCCGTCCGTCCGTTGGTTCGTTCGTTCATTCGTTCGTTCGTCCGTTCTGTCCGTTCGTTCGGTCGTTCGTTGGCTCGCTCTTAGAGGAACGAACGAACGAACGCGCCGCACTTAGACGAGCGAACAAACGCGCGTGTGCGCGCATGTGTTTGTGTGTGTGTCGTGTGTGTGTGTGTGGTGGTGTGTGTGTGTGTGCGTGCGTGTCGTGTGTGTGTGTGTGTGTGTGTGTGTGTGTGTGTGTGTGTGTGTGTGTGTGTGGT
>JAPXFY010000023.1:31896316-31898816 GCA_030674185.1 Monoplex corrugatus | reverse complement strand
GCTATACACTTGATGTTATTATTTATAAAAAAAAAAATCTGAGCGGTTGTTAGGGAGTATGGGTTCAAGACTCCAACTTTCTTTGTTACTGCTTTGTCAGATGAATTGCTGACACATTTTTGGGAGAGCGTATATGGAATTTGTCTAAGTGTGAAGAATCCTTCTTGAACAAACTGCAATCTCTATACGATGATGATGATAGTGATGATGATGATGAGGATGATGAGGATGATGATAGTGGTGGTGATGGTGGTGGTGCGGTGGTGATGATGATGATGATGATGATGATGTGTGATGATGATGATAGTGGTGGTGATGGTGGTGGTGGTGGTGGTGGTGATGGTGGCGGCGGTGATGATGATGATGATGATGATGATGATGATGATGATGATGATGATGATGATGATGATGATGATGATGATGATGACGACGACGACGACGACGAAATTGTCCGAATGCACAGAATCCTCTTGAATAAACTCTGAATTGTAAACTCAAAAGAGAAGCTTTTGAGATATCATCATCATCATCATCATCATCATCATCATCATCATTATCATCATCATTATCATCATCATCATCATCATCATCGTGACGTTTGTGGTCTCGTGGGTAAACATACCGCACAGCCCTCCCCTCCTCCGTAGGATGCAGGAGCTCTTTTAGTATAAATAGTATTCCCACCTTCTGGAATTCTGTGCTAGAAATTTCATCGTTTCTGTCATTCTCTTATTCTTTGTTTTCTGTCATTTCTTCCTATCAATTTCTGCCTTGTTGGTTCATTCACCTGTATGTGTTCGATAAAGTCTTACATGCTTTCTCTTAGGATCGAAAATTGGATACATGTGTTAAGTTCATTTTGACTCTAGAGAAATGAAATAATACGGAAACAATTTTTGTTAAGTTAGGCCCGTTTGTATATGTTTTTAGAGTCCTTAGTAATGTATACATTTGTATTCAGGTATGTTTTTTTCAAATCCCCTGTGCGATATATTGCACGGAGTGGTCAACGCCAGGGGCATCTCCTTAGATTATGTGCGCGAATGCATTGATACGAGTATTTAATTTTCTTTTATTATTATTTCCTGTTGAAGTATTATGTAATTTTTGAAAGAGTTATAGCCCTGATATTGCTCTACGCAGTCGGCTGGGCTTTAAAATAACGATAACAATAGCAATAACCCGCACAGGAAGCAAAACTTCCGGATTCAAATCTCAATCAGGAAGGCATTTTTCCTCAAAACAAAACAGACTTACATGTGTTTTGAAGTGGTGAGACAAAGGACGACGCAAAAGGACAAAACAGAGAGTTGTACGTTGTCAGATTTCATGTTCATTTTGATTCATGGGTACCGTTATTCATGTGTATTTCGCACACAGTGCGCTGTCAAGATGACATTCTGATTAGAGAGTCAAATAAAACTTTGAAACTGATACGAGCAGTAGCCAAATGGAAAAAACCCAACAACTGGCAAAGCTGCTTTGGGGCAATGTAAAGGACATCGATGAAAATAATACCCTTCGTTCAGACTTCTTGTTTGACTTTCTGAGTCCTAACCATTCTCAAACAAACAAACAAACAAAACAAACAAACAAACAAACAAACAAACAAATATTTTCCTTATCCATATAGAGTAAATTTCTCTCTCTCTCTCTCTCTCTTTTTCTTTTTTTTTTTTTTTTTTTTTTTTCTTTCTTTTTTTTTTTTTTTTTTAGATGGGGTAATATGGTCTCCTTAACATAAGTTATTTGATATTTTCATACATCTAGGAGAAACCATTCTCACTTTTGCAGTATCTGTTGTTATCTCATAAACTTATTTGCGCAGTTTGTCATACAAATTATTTGAGCAAGGAAAAATAAACACAAAAAAGGGAGAGAAAAAAAAAAAGAAATAGAAAAGAAGAAAGCATCATGCACGAATGAACTAATAAAGGAACGAATGAGGGAAGTAACATTTGACCAAGCAAATAAAAAAAATGACAGAAAAGAAACACACAAACAAGCAAAACGGACAAATAAAAACGAAACAAAACAAAACAAAACACACGAATAAATCAATGGATATATATCTGAAAAGATAAGTTACATAAACGAAACTGAATCAAACACATAAAATGATAAGAATACAAATGATTGAATCATATCAATTGCAAGAGATAAGGCCTACATTATAAAGGATCTACTATTTACTATCAAGTATAGAATAAAAATAAGAAAATAGACCCCAAAATTCAACTAGTATTTAAAAACAATTCAACCAATCGAATCACAGGTCGATTAATCAACCAGTCGAGTTATCTTATCAGTCAGTTAAAAGGTTTATCAGTCGGTCATTTAGTCAGTCAATCAGTCAGACAGTCAACCTTTGAAATAGGCATCTAATTCTATTAGAACATTAAGAGTTACATGTTTGACTAAACTAGAGAGCATAGGAAAAAAATGCCTATTGATAGCAGTTAAAAGCAGCAACAACAACAACAACAACAAAACATAACAA
>JAPXFY010000023.1:31883816-31891316 GCA_030674185.1 Monoplex corrugatus | reverse complement strand
AATACATAAATGAATGAACGAACGAACTAATGAATAAACGAACAAACGGACGGACGAACGAATGAATAAATGAAGGGAACAAATAAACTACAAGAAAGAAAGAGAGAACAAGAACATTCAACAACAAACAACAAGGCAACAAGGCCTGAACTGACCTGACCCGTGTGTGTTAGGAGCGAGGGTCCAACACAGCGATAAATGCTCACAACAGCTGCGAGAACGTCAAACTGTTGCGAGGGTGAAACAGTTTGCGATTTAAATAACCATTTGACAATTGCAGGTATCACACACACTGGCACAATAAACTAGGCCGGCCCTGTACTCTTACCCATGATTTATATTATTTCATTTTATTTCATTTTTTTTTTATTCCATCAGTCATTCCGTGGAGCCAACTTTTTTAATGGTTTATGTAGTGTACACAGAATTTTGGTCTCGTTGTCTGTCCCTGTATCTGTTTCAAAGCGTCCTCACCTTGCGCGGACGGAGACTTCAAAAGCTCAGTTTTTTAGGGGAAGTTGCCAGGATCATTTACTGATTAGAGCGAGCGAACACAAAACAAACGCGGGTAAACTATATAGACCTTGTTTTCTAGCACACTCAAATTAATTCGAGTTAGGTTAGCGAGCGCCTTCATATCAATTTTTGGCGGGCTTCATCAAGACATCACAGGTACTCGTAAGACTTAAGTCTGAAAAAAAAAAAGAAAGAAAAGAAAAATCTGCTTGGTTCTTATGATAGAGCCGTGAACTCGAGATCTGACATATCGCAACATTAAAGCTTTATTGTTATTTCTAGTTTCGTTTAAAGCCCAGCCGACTGCGTAGAGCCATAACAGGGTTATAACAATATACTTCAACAGGAAAACAAAAAGAAAAGAAAATTAAGTACTCTTACCAATGCATTCGCGCACTTAATCTAAGGACATGCCCCTGGCGTCGACCACTAAGTTCAATTTATCGCACAGGGGATTTATAAAATATACCTGAATATAAATTTAAACATAACTAAGGACACAAAACAATAAAAACGGGGCCTAAATTACCTAAAATTGCTTTTTGAATATTTTACCTCCCCAGAGCCAAAAATGCACTTAATACATGTACCCAATTATCAATCCTAAGAGAAAGTACGTAAGACTTTATCGAACACATACAGGTGAATGTACCAGCAGAAAATGACAGGAAAAAATAACAAAAGAAAAGGAGGAAGAAAGAAACAAAAGAGAGTGACAGAAAAGGGGAAACTTCTAGCACAGAATTTCCAGAAAGTGGGGATACTATTTATACTGAAAGAGCACCCGTCATTCCCCAAGGGGGTACATTAAAGCTAATCTGTTCGCTGCCCATTTGAATGTTTCCATAATTCTGGTGATATCAATTGAGTTTTTATATGTATTTTTATATTTTCTTCCCCCTGAACCTTCCCCATTTCCAAACCTTTTCAGCGTATAGGGTTTAGAGAAGGCTTAGGATTCGGCCAGATAATTGCTGGCACATTTGAGTGGAGCGCATATGGAATTTTCCCAGTGGGATGGAATCCCTCAGCCTAAGTTTTTTTTTCCCCTCACAGACTGTTTCAAGCATAGACAATAGTGTGTAGAATCCATAATTTAGATTAAAAAAAATCGTAGACCTTACGGCTCGTTGGGTTTATGTGCACGCTTATCGCTTAACCCTTTGACACCCGCACCCTATCCACCAACTGCTAAATCTTAATTTAACCCTTTATTCCCTCGCCCTTTCCACCAGCTTGGAAAGGGTGAGGGAATCAACGGGTTAAGTTTTTGCTTTGCTAGCAGGGTTGGCAATATAGGCCGGGTAATGGTGGACGGGGTGCAGGATACAAAGGGTTAAGTCATAATCATTTTGGGACATTTTTCCAGGACATGGCGTCTGCATATGGAATTAAGTCCGAATACGGGAGGGGTGGGTGGGGTGGTGTGGGGAGACGAGGATATAAGAGATGAGATGCAGACACGCCATCTTGAGAAGACTGGGACTGACTGAAACTCAAAAGATGCATGTAGCAAAAAACTCTGGGGAGAGCTGGACATCAGATGGCCATCATCATCATCATCATCATCAGCAGCAGCAGCATCAGCATCAGCATCAGCATCAGCATCATCAGCATCACCATCATCATTATCATTATCATCATCATCATGTGCCTTTCCGCATGGCGTTGGCGATCGTGGCCCTCCATGTGCATCTATCCCTAGTTGCTGCAAGAACATCTTCCACCCTCTCTGTCCTCAGCCACACTGCAAGTCCGTCCAATATTTTCTCCCTGTGTCTACCTGGTGTTCTCTTTCCCTCCAGCTTTCCTGTTGTGACCAGATGCTCTAATTCCCCTTTCCTCAAGAAATGCCTAAAAATGTTGCTTGTCATTTCCTAATCTTCTTTTTCAATGATCTTCTTGTGTCTGCCTCCATCAAGACCGTCTCGTTTGCTTTGTTTTTTGTTTTGTTTTGGTTTTTTGTTGTTGTTTTTTGTTTTTGCTGTCCATGGAACTCTCAACATTCTGCTTAGAAACCACTATTTTTGCTGCCTCAATCTTGTTCTGGCTTTGCATGTTGACTGTTCACGCCTCTCAACCGTATAACATTATCAGTTCTATATAACATTCAAGAACCCTGTTCCTGATGTTAATTGATAGACATTTGTTGATAAGAAATGAGATGGTCCTCGGCCTCAGAGTACAACCGTATAACAGTATCGCTTCTATAAACATTCAAGAACTCTCGTCCTGATAATAAAAACAGGACTAAAAAGTTCCCTGCCGCCTCGTCCAGTGGATAAAAAGGGGACCAAATGGAATGCCCATGTCTTCATGAGCAGTAGTAAGAAGTGGGGAGAGGGGAGGCAACTATGATGTCAAAAGGGAAGTGAGATGAGTTCTGCAATTTTGAGAAGTAGACATGCCATATCGGTATCGCCCTGTTCTGAAGAAGGCACAGGGCAAGAGCCAAGAGGTAAGGAGTAGATTGTGCCCAGTGCCATGAATCTGGTAGGCCTGGGAACAGGAAGAAACATGAAACGGCATGTCTGAATTCTGTTGCGCAATGGATTACTTATGGTTTGTCATTAAGACCATAATGGTTTGCGTGTTCCAAGCTTATTTATGAGATGGGCTTCTCTGTCTTTCCTGTTTATGGTGCAGTTATTGTATAGAAGCCACAGACCTTTCATTCGGATGTCATTGATTGAGTGGTCTGATTGGTTGAAGTGATTGGGGATAGTTTTATCCCTTCGATGACAGATATCAGCCAAGTGTTCTTTGAAACGTGTATCAAGGGAGCGTTCAGTTTCACCAATATATAGTTGGGAACATTTAGAGCAGCTGATCAAGTAGACAATGTTATAAGTTTGACAGTTGAAATGTTTTGTAATTCTCATGTGAGATTTGGGGCCTTTGACTGTGGTGGCTGTGCACAAGAAAGGACATGTCCTGCATTTAAGTTTGTTACATGGAGAGGTTCCTGGAGGTTGGCTGACTGGTTTGCTGAGATTTGAACGCACCAGCAAGTCGCGGAGATTTGTGTCTCTCTTGTAGACCATCAAAGAGCGCTGGTCAAAGGTTTCACCTGTAGTGGGACTGGATTGCAGAATGTCCCAGTTGGACAAGATGATCCTTTTTACGAGGTACATGGACGGGTGGTAAACTAGACTGAGGACTGGCCGATCCTCTGTGGCAGCTTTGGGCTTCGAATGGAGGGCATTTGGCCGAGAGACAGAGTTGACTTTTTTCCGGGCTTCATTGATGACCTCGAGTGGGTAATGTCTGCGCAGGAAAAATCTAGTCATTTCATCTGCTTTGTCCTGGAAATCGTCTTCGTTTGAGCAGAGGCGTCGTAGTCTCAAGAACTGCGAGTAGGGAATGCTGTAGTTTTTAGTCCTATTTTTATTATCCATTATTTGGTGTTTGTGATCTGTTTGTGACCGTGCGTTCGCGCTTGACAAAGGCCGGTTGGCCGAAAATTTGCGCTTGTTTTGTCTTGTTTTGTTAAATACGCGCTTACATTGGTTTTCTTGTTCTTCGGGTTCCTGTTTGCTTGGGCGCGGGCAGTCGCACTTGTTTTGGATCTCGTCCTGATGTCAATTGATAGGTATTCGTTAGTAGGAAATGAGATAGTCCTCAGAGGAAAAGCCCCCCCCCCCCACACACCACCCACCCACCACCCGTAGGACAAGTGTTTCAGCCTTTAACTCTTTACACTCTAAGGAGGCCGGGCCGGCATTCAGGTCATGTCTACTGGATGCCTGTTTACTGTCGCCATATCTTTTCTACGAGGGTGTGAAATTATACATATACTTTTCTGACAGCCGGCCATTGCCCAAAAGAGAGACTGCACAACACATAATACATACATATATATATATATATATATATATATATATAAAATATATATATATATATATATATATATATATATATATATATATATATATATATATATAACTCACACAAAATTCAGTAGCATCAAAACATTGACAGTGAGCGCATATGGAACAACCCGACTGTGCTAAATCCCTCTGGCTTATATATTACATGTACAGAGTAGCAAGGGCTAGCTGTAAGACAGGTCCAGTGGGACCTAATGCTACTATTTTTGAGTATTAAAGTGTTCTGAGTTTGTTTTTGTTTTTTTGTTTGTTTGTTTAATTTCATTTTAATCCATTCTGAATTCGGACTCCATCTGTGCCAGTAAGGACTGTTGAACTATCAGGCAAATATTCATATTAAGTTACTAAAAAATATTACGTATACACACACATGCGTGCACAAACACACCACACACACACACACACACACACACACACACACACACACACAACACACACACACACACACACACACACATATATATACACACACACTTGTATATCTATCTGTCTATCTGTATCTGTACGTATATCTATCTATCTATCTGTATATATATCTATCTATCTATTTATCTATCTATCTATCTGTCTATCTATCTATCTACACACACATGCACACACACACACACACTCACACACACACATATACATATATATATATATATATATATATATATGTGTGTGTGTGTGTGTGTGTGTGTGTGTGTGTGTGTGTGTATGTATGTATGTATATATGTATACTTATATATATGCATGTATGTATGTATACATATGATTGTGTGTGAGCGCGTGCGTGTGTATGTGTGTGTGTGTGGTGGTGGTCTTTGATTTAATGTCTATTCACTAAAGTGATTTTAGACAAAAAAAAAAAAAAAAAAAAAAAAAAAAAAAAAAAAAAAAAAAAACCCAACAACAAACAAACTTGCAAAAGGTTAATCTTCAGGAAAAAAAAATAAACCCAAAAAAACAAGACAAGAAAGAAAAATTCACAAATGACGTTATCATAATTAACGATTGAAACAGTAAAATTAGCTAACCATAACACTGAACATGAGAAGTAACGGCACGTTAAATATATTTCGCTATCGGACTTTTTGACAGGCTAACAAAAAATTCATATGTTAAGGATGGTGAGGCAAATATGTCAGAAACTGTCTTCGTTGATAATGTAGGTATATGTTGTTTTACCCGAACGCATGAAAGAATATGACTATGTGTTATCTTCTTTCCACACAGGCACACTACATTCCTGGTGTATTTTGTTTTGAATGCATCAAGTTTCCACCTATACATAAGGGATTGTATACTTCTGCTGGCAAGGAACCGCTTAGGTGTTTTGCTAATTTCAAAATTCATGTAACATTTTTCATACTTTTTCTGTTTATCTTGAAACTGCTTCCATACGTAGGCGTCCACTAAGGTATAACACTCATGCAATGAGAGGGAAAGTTGTATATGATTTGAATCTGGTGAGCTCTTTGCCCCCCGTTTGGCAGCCCTATCAACCATATCATTGTAATGAAAAGAACTATGAGATGGTATCCAGCAGAAAGTAATATCAGTGCCTCTTAAGGATAAACTATTAATCAAGTGAGTAATTTCCAATATCATTTCAGATCTTGTTTGTAATTTTGATAATTCAAGAGCTTGAAGTACAGATTTTGAATCAACGCAAAAAAGTATCTGGGGAATTGTCCTAGGAAGATTCATCATACAATTCAAAGCCATTAAGATTGCAAAGAGTTCTGCAGTAAAGATAGATTTATAAAGTCCTATATAGAAAGATTTCTCAATTTTGAGAGCAGGTATTAAAAACGCTGAACCTGCTTGTCTTTCAATTATTGAACCATCAGTGTAAACTTTCAAGTGATCGGAATAAAAGTCTTCTATATGACATTTAACGTGACATGCCAGTAAATTGATATTATCTCTTTTTTTAAGTCAGTGTGGTGTATGTCAAATCGTGCTCTTTGAAGTTCCCAACTGGGTACTGGTGAAAACGAAGGTCTTAAAGTTACAGGACCTGTGTCTAAATCAATTCCAGAGCCTTTCATAACATCAGCTGTAAAAGTTGCAAGCGTGACCTGTGAGGATATTGATTTAGCTCTTTTTGGAAAGTCGGTGTCTGATCTTACTTTTGTCTCTGTTTTGATGCTGTTTTCTATGGTAGTGTTTCTTAACAGAAATTTAGTAGAAGCGACTTTCCTTTGTTCATCAAGTGGCAACAATTTGATTGCATTGTATGTACGATGGCAACAGGCATGCAGTGGAAGACCCAGCGCAAGTTTGAAACCTTTACAATCTATGCTCTGCAGTTTTGTGAGTAAGCGTTTTGGTGCACTGAAGAATATTTCTTGGGCATAGGTTAATTTAGATCTAATAAGCGATTTACAGAGATGAACAAGTGTTGATGCATCTTGTCCCCATATCTGTTTGCGAACTATTTTCAAGAAATTTAAACTTTTTTGAGCTTTTGTTAATAAGTATTCAATATGCTGATTCCAAGATAATTTGGCTGTAAGGAAAACTCCTAAGAATTTAATCGACTCATTATACTGAAGAAGAGTATCTCCCAGTTTGAACGTGGGAACATTTGCTGGGTTAGCTCCACTGTTAAACAAAACTATCTTTGTTTTTTCCACGGATAGATGTAGTCCATTTTCTACCATATATCGTGCTATTTTATCGAGTTCTAATTGATAACATTTACGCGTATAATTAAGACAGCGCAAAGGAGTTTTTCTTTTCATATTGACCTGCATCCACATGCATAAATCATCAGCATATTGAGCTAAAGTTACATGTTTAGAAATTTTACTGGGTAAGTCATGCAATAATATCATGAAGAGAAGGGGAGCAATAACGGATCCCTGAGGGATACCCATTTGAAGAAATCGTTTTGAAGAATACACATTTTCGATCCTCGTTTGAATTACGCGGTCTTCTAAGAAGCATTTGACATAATCAAAAATGTGACCTGTCAGCCCAATACTTTTCAATTTGAATAATAATCGGGAGTGCCATACTTGGTCGTATGCTTTAGTTATATCAAAGAATGTAGCTAAAACACATTGGCGTCTGGCAAATTGTTGTTTGATATTAGTGGTTAGCTTTG
>JAPXFY010000023.1:31871316-31876316 GCA_030674185.1 Monoplex corrugatus | reverse complement strand
GCATGCATTGGAAGACCCAGTGCAAGTTTGAAACCTTTACAATCTATGCTCTGCAGTTTTTTTAGTAAGTGTTTCGGTGCACTGAAGAAGATTTCTTGAGCATAGGTTAATTTAGATCTAACAAGCGATTTACAAAGATGAACAAGTGTTGATGAATCTTGACCCCATGTCTGTTTGCGAACTATTTTTATGAAATTTAAACTTTTTTGAGCTTTGGTTAATACGTATTCAATATGCTGATTCCAAGATAATTTTGCTGTAAGGAAAACTCCTAAGAATTTAATCGACTCGTTAAACTGAAGAAGAGTATCTCCCAGTTTGAAAGTGGGAATATTTACTGGGTTAGCTCCATTATTAAATAAAACTATTTTTGTTTTTTCCAGGGATAGATGTAACCCATTTTCTACCATGTATCGCGCTATTTTATCAAGTTCTAATTGGTAGCACTTGCGTGTATAATTGATACAGCGCAAAGGAGTTTTCTTTTTCATATTTACCTGCATCCACATGCATAAATCGTCAGCATATTGAGCTAAAACTACATGCTTAGATACTTTACTGGGTAAGTCATGCATTAATATCATGAAAAGAAGGGGAGCTATAACGGATCCCTGAGGGATACCCATTTGAAGAATTCGTTTCGTGGAATATACATTTTCAATCCTCGTTTGAAATACTCTATTTTCTAAGAAACACTTAACATAGCCAAAAATGTGACCTGTCAGCCCAATACTTTTAAATTTGAATAACAATCGTGAGTGCCACACTTGATCGTATGCTTTCGTTATATCAAAAAATGTAGCTAAAACACATTGACGTCTTGCAAATTGTTGTTTTATATTAGTAGTTAGCTTTGTTAGGATCTCTACTGGTGACCTGCCTTTTCGAAATCCTGCCTGATTTACTGGTATTATTTTATTCTTTTCACAATAGTGCATCAGTCTCTTTAAGATTATTTTCTCCATTAGTTTACATACATGTGATGTTAATGCAATTGGCCTGTAGTTTTTCAAATCGGTATTACATTTACCTGGTTTTAATACAGGAACCACTATTGTTTCTTTCCAGTTGTTAGGCATTATCCCACTATTCCAGCATTTTTGAAATATGTCATGTAGCAAGATTATAAAATTTTCTGGTAAATTTTTCAGCATCTCATTGGAAATTGCATCTAGTCCAACTGACGTTTTTTTACTTGGAAGGGACTGAATGGCATCTTTTAATTCTTGAAGTGTGAGTGATGCATTTATGTAGTGAGTATTGTCAGAGGCAGGGTCCTTATATACATCTTTCTTTTCATCTCGTTCCCTATAATTTCTATCAGAGACAGGGAGTCCTTCTACACGACAGGCCTCAGCAAACACGTCTGCAAAAGCTTCTGCTTTTTCCAATGAGCTAGGAATAGGGTTATTTTCTAGTTTTTCATTAATTTTAGTTTTTCCCAAATCTTTATCGTGTCTTTGTGGTTATTTACTTCACATTTACAAAAAGATGTCCAGTGTTGTTCTTTGGCTTGCTCTATGATTCTGTTACACTTAATGTTGGCACTTTTCATCGCTGTATGATTTTCAGGTGACCTGTTTGCTAAATAAATTTTGTATTTTTCTTTCTTTTCGTTCACTGCCTTTTGACAGTCCTCATTCCACCAGACATTTCCATGATGTTTTCCTATTTTTGACACTGTAAGTTTTGGAATTGAAATGTTAGCAGCCCTTAACAGTGAGTTACAGAAAACTTCGTACGTTTCGTTTATGTTCATTGCTTCAGATAGATCTGTTCTTGTCTTTTCAAGGATTGCCTTAAAACTGATCCAGTCAGCGTTTTTATAATTAAACTTGGGTAAACTATCTTGTGGTATGGCGTCTATTTCTGTAGTATGGTTTAGGGTAAGACGTATGGGGATGTGATCTGATCCCAACAAGTCATCCTCTGTTTGCCATGTGGCGTTTGGGGCTAGGGATGGTGAGTTAAAGTAAGGTCGATAGCTGTGGGTCTGTGGGTTGGTATATCGGGGATCCGGGTAACGTGTCCGTTGTTAAGTAAATATAAATTGGAATCTACAATATTTTCAATCAATCTGTTGCTTGTTATGTTTGTACAATACTTTTCCCAAAATGGGGCATGTGCATTAAAATCACCTCCAATTATCCACTTGTCGTCCTGATCTTGAAAGTGTTTTAACCATTCAGTGTTCATAGAGTCTGGGCCTCTTGGTAAGTATACAGAGGCCATATTCACAACTAACGATGAGGAAAATTTTATAATGATTGCACATGATGAAATAAATGCGGTAGATTTAGGTACTGGCGATGATCGTTCACAATAGTTCAGTCCTTCACGAATGTATATAGCTGTTTGTATACGGCCACCGTCATTTACAGAGTCACATATTGGTGGATAATAAAAACCGGATATTTTAGGTAATTTGGTTTTGATGGTATTCAGCGATTGTAGGAGCATGACATGGACGTTTTTAGAAGAGAGATAGTTACTCAAATATGAGATGTTTTTAACAATGGAACGTGCGTTCCACTGAAAAATGTTGATATCACTTACTACACACGTCTTCATGAGGAACGGTTGAATAACTTTAGAACAATATGGTAAGTTTATATAGATTTCATTTAACTTTGAATTAAAAGGTACAAATAGGATAAAAATGAAGTATGTGAACAAGAAAATAATTAAGTAAAACAATATAGCTGAGAACTGAACGAAGAGAAACTGAATCTGGGCTGAATCTAAAATGACCAAGGAGAGAAGAAAAACGGAGATTGAAAGCCGGGTCTTTGTTGATGTCGTTGTCGGTTTGATCTCCTCCTCGGTTTTTCCCAGAAAAGCTGATGGATTTGCCTCCCTAAGTTTCTGGCCAGAACGCTCGCCCCTCTGATGGTTGGATGGACGTCGTCCTGGCTGACTTGAGTGTGACTGATAGTTTGAAGATTGTCATTGTTGACGTATTCGACACTCGCTACTTTAAGAAGTCGCACTTTTGTTAGGGCATTTAGGAGCTCTCTTTTAGCGTTTAGGTGTTTGTCCCTCACAGGAGCTACCTGACTTAAAACTACCCTGGCTTTTGGAAATTGGGTGTTGATAGTTTTCACACAGGTGTCAAGAGTTGTGCTACATTCAGTGGGCTCCTTTGTTTTTAAATCTGTGATCCCCACATGTAAAACTACACAGTCAGGTTCAGGTGTCAGCTCTTCTTTTGATTTTTCAATTGCAATCTTACAGTCCTCGATGGTATGGATCTTTCTCGTGGCCACCTGAAAACCGTATGAAGAGCCCAGTCTTTTTCCATCCACCTTATTGAGGACTGAGTCGTGAACGATAAGGACACGGGGAAGAACATTTGATTGTGGTCTGGAACGTGTTGACGATAGCGCAGTTTTGACGTCACGGTTAGGTTTTGTGGAGACGTCTGGTCTATGATTGAGGACATTTCTCCTGCCATTTTGTGTCCTCGCCCGATCTTCCAGTTTGGGGGGTTGAGCTGCGCATTCCGCGTAGGTGGAGAATTTGTCCATCGGTGACATGGTGGTGAAGTCACCGTGGACTGCGGAATCCGTCTGGCACGCAACGGTGGTCGTAAGTTTGGTGCACTTATTGACGTCGCGCAGCCCTTTTAACGTTGTATTGTTTTCCAATAAAAGTTTTCTGTCTGAATGTAGCATGGTTGTGAGAATGTGGATTTGTTTAGACATTTCTTGAATGGTGTTGTTTAAAATGTCTATCTCCCTTACCGCCTCTTGACAGCGGCAGCCACATGATGATCTTGATTGTAGCTGTGCGATGTGTGGCTGACTCCTGGATGGTGAAAGGGTGCGACCGGAGGTCTGTTCTTTTTGATGTTCTTCGAGTTCTGGGGTCTCTGAAGGTGGTGATGTCTCTGCCCTGGTGTTGTCTGTCCCACGGGTGGTTTTCTTTACTTTTTCTTTGATGACACAACGTTTGGACCGTGTCATTTTCAGCCTAGACGATTCCTCTCTGAAGACGTTCTGTTAGAAAGCCGCCATCTTGGCGTAGGTCTTGTGTGTTTATGTGTGTATGTATATGTGTGTGTGTGTGTGTGTGTGTATGTATGTGTGTGTGTGTTGTTTGTACCTTACAACTGATATTAGCTACAAACTGGGTCTCTGTTTTTGCGTCTGATTAAAAATAACTAGGTCCATCACCAAGCGATGAAACAAAAAGTTTTGTTTTAACAATAACTACACAAAATAAATATAGCTTTAAGCTTGTATAATGCAGGAATTGACCCCGGAACCTCCTGTTTCTTAGGCCAACATTTTGACAACTTGACATGGCTCTTTAACGTGATTTATTTCTTCTACAGGCATTTTAACTCCATAATCTGATGCCCATAATCATTAAAACTGAGGACATCTCGTTGGGTTTTTATAGTTATTAGCGTGTTACGAAGCTGTAACAGAAGACTCAAAAAAAAACAAAGAAGAAAGAAGAGAAACGATAAGACTATCAATTCATGTCTTCGAAACGCTATAAAACTATGATATAAAACTGCAACTTGGAGAATAAGGAGAGTAAGGAGGAGGAGGAGAAGAAGAAGAAGAAGAAGAAGAAGAAGAAGAGGAACAACAACAAGAACAAGAACAAGAAAAGAAAAGAAGAAGAAAAAAGAAGAAGAAGAACAAGAAGAACAGGGTCAAGAACTGGAACAGTTGGAGAACAAAAACAAGAACAAAAAGAGGGAGAAGAAGGAGAAGGAAGAGAAGGAGAAAAAGAAGAAGAAGCAAACAAAGAAGAAGAAAGAAAGAAAGAAAGAAAGAGAGAAAGAAAGCAAAAAAAGAAAGAAAGAAAGATGAAGAAGAAGAACAACAACAACAAGAAGAACAACAACAATAATAATAATAACAACAAAAAACAACAACAACAACAACATTACGAAAAAGAAGAAGAACAAGAAGATACAAACATCCTTAACTTCCCATTTTGATATTATCTAAAAAAAAGTGATCAAAAATGAAAAAAAAAACTAT
>JAPXFY010000023.1:31861316-31866316 GCA_030674185.1 Monoplex corrugatus | reverse complement strand
TGCGCTTACAAGGTTCTTGAAATGGGAAATGGTGGTGGGAGTGGAAAGGATCTATGAAACATTCAGCTGACACCACCAGAATGATGGAAACATTGAGATCGGTAGTGAACAGGCAAGTGGTTTTTTATGTTATATTGTGGGTTGTCTTTTGTTGTTTTTTTTGTTTGTTTTTTGACGCGGTGTTAGCCCTGATGTGGCTATAGATCTAGTAGTCGGCTGGGCTAAAAGCAATACTGAACTGAATGTTATGTTGCAGGCTGGGATTGAACTCAAGATATCAGATCTTAAGTCCACGGCTCTATAAAAAAAAACAACAACAAACATTAATAATAATAACAACAATAACAATAATAACAAAACCAGTCCGCGTCAGTCAGAGAAATTAAGCTGAACTGCTGTTTTGAGCTCCCTTAATCTAGTCACATTGTTTCTTTGTTGTCTATCGTGCACAAGCAGAAGCAACAATTGCCGCCAAGTTTGTTTTTTTGTTTGTTTTTTTTGTAGTCAATCTGTTCTTATCTTATTTCCATGTTTTTTTTCTTTTTTTTTTTTTAAATGATTCCAAAAAAAGAAAATGAGAAGAAATCGGAAACAGACACGAAAGTGAACGATTTCTGCGTGGAAGGAAACGGTTAAGTCTCTCCCTTTTTTTTTTTATCTTAAACACGTTCGTAATTGACTTTGAAAGCTCGTCGACTTTTACGAATGAATCCAATTTCGTGACTATCACTTAATTAACGAACACTTTATAAAGAAAAAACTTTCAGACTTTTTAAAGTAAAAAGAAGACACGAATCTTGCCGGAAACGGGCAATTTCAGCATCGCTGTTGATCATGATCGCAGCTACCTTTGTAGAATTGTTCGCTCACTGTTACTTCAAAGTTGTCCTCAGTGAAGTTTTCAAATCTAGGAGGAAATTAGTAACGAGCCCGCTCGCTCGCACGCATGCGAATACGTGCGAACAGGCACGCAGAGAGACAGGGGACAGAGAGAGAGAGAGAGAGAGAGAGAGACAGACAGACAGACAGACAGACAGACAGAGAGACAGACCAAGAGAGAGACAGAGAGAGACAGACAGACAGAAGCATACAGATAGACAGACAGACAGGTAGGCAGCAGACAGACAGAGAGAGAGAGAGAAAGACAGAGACATAGACAGAGACAGAGACAGACAGAGACAGACAGGGATACAGAGAGAAAGAGTGAGAGACAGACAGACAGACAGACAGAGACAGAGACAGAGAGAGAGAGAGAAAGAGAGAGAGAGACTTCAGACTTCAGACTTCAGACTTCAGACTTCAGACTTCAGACTTCAGATTCAGAATAATTTAATATTACTCAAGGATAGTAGCATTAGATCTCGTTGAGTCTGTCTTAGAGGGTCTCAGACTCTATGTACAAATATGAGCAGGAAAAATAATCTTAACACATAACAAAATATGAGCATGAAAAAATAATCTTAAACATGAACAAAATATGAGCATGAAAAAATAAATCTTAACACATGAAAAAAATATGCATGAAAAATAATCTTAACACATGAACAAAATATGAGCATGAAAAATAAATCTTAACACATGAACAAAATATGAGCATGAAAAAATAAATCTTAACACATGAACAAAATATGAGCATGAAAAAATAAATCTTAACACATGAACAAAATATGAGCATGAAAAAATAAATCTTAACACATGAACAAAATATGAGCATGAAAAAATAAATCTTAACACATGAACAAAATATGAGCATGAAAAAATAAATCTTAACACATGAACAAAATATGAGCATGAAAAAATAAATCTTCACATATGAACAAAATCTGAGCATGAAAAATAAATCTTACACATGAAATGTAAGACAAGTTACAAGATGGGTTGCGATATGAGAGAGAGACAGACAGACAAAGAGACAGAGAGACAGACATAGAGAGACAGAGACAGACAGAAAGAGACAGAGAGAAACAGAGAGAGAGACAGACAGACAGACAGACAGACAGAGACAGACAGAGTCAAACAAAGAGTGACAGAGACAGACAGAGTCAGACAGAGAGTAACAGAGACAGACAGAAAGAGAGAGAAAGCGAGAGAGACAGACAGACAGATAGAGACAGAGAGAGAGACAGAGAGAGAGACAGACAGACAGAGATACAGAGAAAGAGACAGAGAGACAGAGATACAGAAAAGAGACAAAGAGACAGAAACAGAGGAAGAGACAGAGAGACAGAAACAGAGAAAGAGAGAGAGAGAAAGCAAGAGAATGCGAGAGACAGACAGACAGAGAGAAAGAGAGGGAGAGACAGAAGAAGACAGAGACAATGAGAAAGAGAGAGACAGAGAAACACAGTGTTCAAACGTCAAAACCCTTTACCACTAAAGGATACTAGCATAAGGTCACACTGGACCTATCTTACAGCTAGTCTTTGCTACTCTACGCATATAATATGTAAGCATAAAAAAAATTAAAAAATAAAGAAAAAAGAAAAGAAAAGGAAGAAAATATAGGAAACCATACAAACACAAATAAGGGAAAGAGAGGGATGGACAACACGTAAATTCTAAACATATACTGAAAAAACAGATGCACCATAAAACGTATACTGATATAAAAATGACAAAAGTAAATTGTGATAAAATATTGACATCTATATGTCGATTGAGCAGGCGCTTTTTAAAAGCATGAGAAGAGAGAGAGAGAGAGAGAGAGAGAGAGAGAGAGAAAGTGAGAGAGAGAGAGTGAGAGAGACAGACAGAGAGACCGAAAGTGAGAAAGAGAGAGAGGGAGAGGAGAGAGAGAGAAGAGCATAAGAAAAAAAGGAGAGGGAGAGAGAGAGAGAGAGAAAGAGAGACAGGTAGACAGACAGACAGAAATTATTCAGTGTACGACCTCTCTCTCTCTCTCTCTGTTTGTCTGTCTGTCTGTCTGCCTGTCTCTCTCCCTCTGTTCTCTCTCTCTTGTCTCTCTTGTCTCTGTCTCTCTGTCTCTCTCTCTCTCTCTCTCTCTCTCTCTCTCTCTCTCTCTCTCTCTCTCTCTCTCTCAGCTCTCATACCATTTCGTAACCACCGCATAACATGACACCATACCATACCATACCTACCATACCATACCATACCATAACCATACCATACATACCAATACCATACCATACCATACCATACCATACCATACTATATATATACCACATCAAACCACGCCACATCTCATCACGTCACAATATATCACACCACACCAAATATACTATGCCACACCACATCCGCCACATCACATCATATCGCACTGCATCACCATACCATGCCACACAACACACACAACACACTACAACACATCACACCACACAACATCACATCACACAAGATCTCACCACACCACTCCACGACATACCACACCACATCGCATCACACCCACACCACATTACACACCACTCCACTCCACATCACACCACACCACATTACACCAAACCACACCACACCACTCCACACCACTCCACTCCACATCACACCACACCACATTACACCACTCCACTCCACTCCACTCCACACTACACCACACCACACCACACCATACCACATCACACCACAACACAACACAACACACCACAACACACCACAACACTCAACACCACAGCACACCACACCACATCACACACACACAACACAACACACCACACACCACACCACACCACACCACACGACAACATAACACAACAACACAACACAACACAACACAACACAACACAACACCACAACACAACACCACCCAAACACAACACAACACAAGACACCCCAACACGCCTCACCACACACACCACACCACACCACACTGCACACACCCCACCCAACACTCACCATACCATACTACACCACACCACACCCCACACGAAACCACACCACACCACACACCCACACCCCACACTCACCATACATACTACACCCCACCCACCCCACCACACCACACCACACCACACCACACACCACACCACACCACACCACACCACACACCACACCATACCAATACACACAAAAACAAATGCAGACCTGTGACCAAAAGCCGAAGGACAAGACGAGAACGAAAGAGACGCTTGAGACAGGACATCACAAAAAGGCCTTAACACCAGTTCGCCAAAAGCAGTTAGAGCCTCAACGCAAATTGCAAGAGACCGCGATTTATAAGTCCCTGCATCATAAAACGACCCAGCGACTTCGGAACATAAAATCCTTTTGCCGTCTCTCTCTCTCTCTCTCTCTCTCTCTCTCTCTCTCTCTCTCTCTCTCTCTCTCTCTCTCTCTCTCTCTCTCTCTCTCTCTCTCTTTCTCTGTGTATGTGTGTCTGTGTGTATCTATGTCTCTGTGTGTGTGTGTGTCTCTTGTGCGTGTCTCTGTGTGTCTGTTTGTCTGTCTGTGTGTCTCTTTGTGTGTCTGTTTGTCTGTCTGTGTGTCTGCGTGTCTTGTGTGTGTGTGTGTGTGTGTCTGTCTGTCTCTCTGTCTGTCTGTCTTTCTCTCTGTTTTTTTCTCTCTGTGTCTCTGTCTGTTTCTGTCTGTCTCTGTCTCTCTCTGTCTGTCTCTGTCTGTCTGTCTGTCTTCTCTCTTCTCTCTTTCTCTCGTTTCTCTCTCTCTCTCTGTCTCTCTCTCTCTCTCTTTCTTTTTTTCTCTCTTTCCTCTCTCTCTGTCTCTCTGTTTCTGTCTCTGTCTGTTTCTTCCCCCCCCCCACCTTTCTCTGTCTCCCTGTCTCCCTGTCCTGCTCCTGTCTGTCGTCTCCTCTCTCCCTTTCTGCTTTCTGCTCCTCTCCCTCCCTCCTTCCCTCCCTCTTTCTCTCTATCTCTCTCTCTTTCTCTCTCTCTCCCTGTGCCCCGCTCCCAGTTGTGTATGGGTCTGTGGCCTAACAATTAAGTTTCCATCAGTGTCAGTGTTGATTAGTCCAATTCATGTTTTTATTGTTAGATTAACAAATGCTGTATTTTCAAAAACATAAAAAAAGGTACTTACGTTACTCTATCTGTCTC
>JAPXFY010000023.1:31851316-31853816 GCA_030674185.1 Monoplex corrugatus | reverse complement strand
TTATTTATTATCATTTATTTATCTACTTATCTGTTTTATTCATTTATTTATTATTTATTATCTATTTATTTATTTGTTCATTTATTTATTTATTTATTCATCCGTCTATTTACCAAAGACATTGGCAGTTTTATATCATCATCATAATTATTATCATCATCATCATCATATTCATCATCATCATCACTATGATAACTATCATCATCATCACCATAATTATTATCATCATCATCGTCGTCGTTTTTTTGTTTGTTGTTGTTGTTGTTGTTGAAATTATCATTATTGTGTTGTTACTGCTGCTGCGGATCCTCAGGGTATGTACAGACGAATTGAAGAAATTGTCCACAGGAAAAATACATGCACATCAACTGGTTGCTTGAAACGAAAGATGGCACGCTTATCATGGAAAAAGTCAAAATATTAGACAGATGGGGAGAGTACATTAAAGACCTTTTTGAGGATGACAGAAACAAGAACACATTATAAAAAAGAACTTTGAAGGACCACCCATAATGAAAGATGAAGTTAGAGCGGCACTGAAAAAGATGAAACCAGGAAAAGCCCCAGGACAAGACAACATTACTACAGAGATGATTGAAGGCCTGGAAGAATTTGGCATAGAAAAAATAACAGTCCCCCTAAATGAAATTTACGACACTGGAAAAATCCCCAAAGATATGTCAAAATCAATTTTCATTGCACTTCCAAAGAAGACAGGGGCTATAGAATGTGAACTCCATCGCACAATCAGTTTGATGAGTCATGTAACAAAAATTCTGTCAAGAATAATCATGTTGAGGACAAGGAATAGAATCAAAAGAGAAATAGCAGAAGAACAGTGTGGATTTGTGGAAGGGAAAGGAACTATTAATGCCATATACATCCTAAGAACTATCATAGAGAGGTCAATTGAGATGAATAAGGATTTGTATTTATGCTTTGTTGACTACACCAAGGCTTTTGATCGGGTAAGACATGATGAATTGATCAACCAACTGGAGAGACTCAATGTTGATGGAAAAGATCTACGAATAATCAGAAATATGTACTGGAAACAAACAGCTGCAATGAGAATAGAAAACAATGTAAGCTCTTTCCAAAACATCAAAAGAGGAGTCAGACAGAAGGGTTGTGTTTTGTCACCAGATCTGTTTTCACTTTACAGCGAAAACATCATGAGAAACCTAGAAGAAGACCCTGGATTAAAGGTTGGAGGGAAAACGATAAACAACATTCGATACGCAGATGACATTGTGCTAATTGCAGAAAATAAAAGGGACCTACAACACCTTGTGAATATACTAGAAATAGAAAGCAAAGGTAAGGGGCTGGAACTAAACAGCAGGAAAACTGAAGTCATGGTGATCAGTAAAAAACATGAAATCCCCTCATGCAAAATAACAGCAAGGGCACAACCTTGACACAGGTTGATAAATTCCAAATACCTGGGAACGATCATTTCATCAGACAGCAGATGCACATCAGAAATAGCCGGCAGAATCGGCCAACCAAAACAGCATTCCAAGAAGATGAAAGCATTCTTACCTACAAATGCCTATCAATTAACACCAGGAAGAGAGTTCTTGAATGTTATATAGAACCAATACTGTTGTACGGATGCGAGGCGTGGACAGTCAACAAACAAAGCCAGAACAAGATTGAGGCAGTGGAGATGTGGTTTCTAAGAAGAATGTTGAGAGTTCCATGGACAGCAAAGAAAACAAAGAGACAGTCTTGATGAGGCAGACACAAGTAGATCACTCATAAGGAAGATTAGGAAAAGACAGGCAACATTTATTGGCCATTTTATGAGGAAGGGGGATTTGGAGCACCTGGTCACAACGGGAAAGCTGGAGGGAAAGAGAGCACCAGGTAGACCCAGGGAGAAAATGCTGGACAGACTTGCAGAGTGGCTGGGGACGAGGAGGGTGGGGGAGATGTTATGGGCAACGAGAGATAGAGACAGATGGAAGTCCACGATCGCCAACGCCATGCGGTAGGGCACCTGATGATGATGATGACTGCTGCTGCTGCTAATGCTGATGTTGTTATTTTTACATATTATCTAGCATTGCTTGATTAGCCGATATAGATATGTATACGTCCTTTAGTTCATAAACGCCTACAACGAACAAAAATGTATGTATGTATGTATGTATGTATGTATGTATGTATGTATGTATGCATTATGTAGTATGTATGTATGTATTATCTATTATCTATTATTAGATGAAAACAAACACGATGACACTATATTTCTACTCTATGTAGTATGTATCTATTACTATCTGTGCTGCAACTAACAACAGATACACATATACAACTACTACTGCCGCTACTACTACTACCCTATCTACTGCTGCTGCTACAACATTGATACTATTACTACTACTACTGCTGCTGCTACTACTGCAGCTGCTACTACTACTACTACTACTATTACTACTGCTATTACTACTGCTGCTGCTGCTACTACTCTACTTCTACTACTACTACTGCT
>JAPXFY010000023.1:31833816-31838816 GCA_030674185.1 Monoplex corrugatus | reverse complement strand
ACGACTCCGATGACGATGACAATGACAATGACGATGGCAATGACGATGGCAACGACACTGATACTTTATTTTCTAAAGCTATATCTTAATAGACTAAAGCCATATCGTCAAAATTCGGACTACGTATTTCATGTGTTCTTTTTTGAAAGCTCTATGTTATTATCTAAAGCCGTTTTATCGAATCTGGTCTACACATTTGATCTATAACTGGGAACCATTGCAAAACAAATACACCAATAAATCATTCAATATAAGACGTGGAATAATGAAATCAAAAGACTAACAGGATTTATCATTGCTTCTGAAAGACAGAAGAAGAGACGTAGGTAAGAAAATAGTAATACCTGTGTTTGTGGGTGGGCAAGAGAGAGTGAGTGAGAAAGAGAGTGGAGAAGGGAGAAGGGAGAGAGACAGACAGACAGACAGACAGAGAAAGAGAGAAAGAGACAGACAGACAGAAAGACAAAGACAGACAGATAGAAAGACAGGGTCAGAAAGACAGACTAACAGACAGGCTAACAGACAGACAGACAGAAAAACATCCAGCCATCCAGAAAAAAAGACAGAGACATAAAGAGAGAGAGAGATAGACAGACAGACAGACAGAGAGAAAGCGAGAGAGAGAGAGAAAGCGAGAGAGAGAGAGAAAAGCGAGAGAGAGATAGAGAGAGAGAAAGAAAGAGAGAGAGAGAGAGAAAGAAAGAGAGAGAGAAAGAGAGAGAGAAAGAGAAAGGGAGTGAGAGAGAAAAGAGAGAGAGCGAGAAAGAGAGGGAGAGAGAGAAAAAAGGGAGAGGGAGAGAGAGAGAAAGGGAGAGAGGGAGGGAGAGAGAGAGACAGACAGACAAACAGACAGAGAGAGAGAAAGACAGACAGATAGAAAGACAAAGACAGACACGTAGACAGAAAGACAGAGTCAGAAAGACAGACTAACAGACAGGCCGACAGACAGACAGAAAAACAATCAGCCATCCAGAAAAAAGACAGGAACATAAAGAGAGAGAGAGAGAGAGAGAGAGAGAGAGAGAGAAAGAAAGAAAGAAAGAAAGAGAGAGAGAGAGTGAAAGAGAGAGAGAAAGAGAAAGGGAGAGAGACAGAAAAAGAGAAAGGGAGAGAGAGACAGAAAAAGGGAGAGAGAGAGAAAGAGAGAGAGAGAGACAGAGAAGGAGAGAGAGAGAGAAAAGAGAGAGAGACAGAGAAAGAGAGAGAGAGAGAGAGAGAAAGGGAGAGAGAGAGAGAGAGCGAGAAACGGAGAGAGATAGAAGGAGAGAGAAAAAATGGAGGGGGGGGGGGCAGAAAAGGGAGAACATTGTTTTGAAATGTGCTTCATTGTTGCAAACTGTTTTTCAAGATTTTTTTTTCAAAACATAAGGATAAACAAATAAATGAACTGATAGAAAATAAATGAAAAAAAATCAAGGTATGTCTGTCAACCCCCGCACAATACGCATTTATATATTTATTTACTTGTTATTAAGTTATTTACTTATTTATGTTTTCATCTATTCATTCATCTACTCATTTATAGTCATCACATCCGTATCTTTTGATTTACTTTATGTATTTTTTCAATGTATTATTCCTGTATCATATTTTCTCATTTTTCTTTTCTTTGTTTTCTTTTCTTCTCCTTTTCTCTCTGTTTCTCTCTGTCTTCCTTTCTGTTGTACTTTTCTTCTGTTTTTCATTTTTTCTTTTATTTTTTCTCTCAATCCCCATCTTTTTTTTTTTTCATTACTTCTTTGTTTGTATGTTTTCTTTCTTTAGTTTCATATCTTTTGCTTTCCACTCAGACTAAAAAAAACACTTCGCTCAGCCAAGGGTGCAGAAGGCTAAACTGAGTAATAAAATGTAATCCAGTTCATCCGAGGGATTAGGTTTTTATTCAGCTCCAACATTCCTGCATAGATATATACTACTGACATTTCAAAACGTCGTAAATGCAGGGCACACCTATTGATAAAAGTCCTATTGATTTTTGTCAGTCTCCCCCCTGTTCTCTGTGGGTGGCATTTTGGATCTTCATTATATTTGCATCTCCCTTCACACTCTCCCATCCTATCACCCCACCCCCTCTTGTCCCCCTCCCACCCCCACCCCTATGCATGTGCTTTGTTCCCTTAACCCTTTGACTCCCGCATCCTGTCCACCACCACCAGCATCCTGCATTGTCAACCATACTAAACAAAACACAAATTTAACCCTTTGATTCCCTCATTCTATCCACCGGCTTCCTGTAGGGTTAAGTTTTTGCAGTTGGTGGATAGGGTGCCTAAACCCTTTGCCTCCTGCATCCTGTCCACCACCACCAGCATCCTGCATTGTCAACCATACAAAACAAACAAAAACTTAACCCTTTGTTTCCCTCATCCTGTCCACCGGCTTCCTGTAGGGTTAAGTTTTTGCATTTGATGGATAGGGTGTGTTGTTCAAAGGGTTAAGTTGTTTTTGTCATTGGTCTGAATGTTTGAGTACTCAAATGATGAAAATTCACGTTTCATATTTCATTCATGTATCAATATTTTTGTCGCCTTAAGATGGGCAGCAAACTGGCCAGGCTTTTGGCTGCGGGCTGGAACTGAAGTCATGTCATAAAATTTTGAGACCGTGGAGTGTACCAGCCCGCTTTTTTCCCTTATTTCTGTCCTTTTTTAAGCTCGTAAAGCCAGGAAATGCTGCTAAAGAATCATCTTTTTGCATCGATTTATCGCCCAAGAAACTGAGAAAAAAAATTATGAAGAAGAAGCAGAAAAGAAATAAATTATAAACAAAAAAACAAATAAACAAATAAAGAAACAAGAAAGAATGAACGAAAGAAAGAGAGAAGACAAAAAGAAAGAAAGAATATAAAGAAAGAAAGAAAGAAAAAGATAAAAAAAAGAAATAAGAAAGAAACAAATGAAGAAAGGAGAAGAGAAAGAAGGAAAGAACGAAAAGAAAGAAGAAAGATGAAAGATGAAAGAAAGGAAGGAAGAAAGAAAGAAAGAAATCGAAGAAAAAAAGAAAACAGAAGGAAAGAACAAAAAGAAAGAAAGAAAGAATAAAGAAAGAAAGAAAAGGAACAAAAAAGAAACAAAAAAGAAGGAAAGAAACAAAGAAAGAAAAGAAAAGAAAGAAAGAAAGAAAAAAGAACAAAAAAGACAGAAATAAACAACAACAAAAAAGAAAGAAAGAGAGAGAGAAAGAAAGAGAGAGAGAGAGGAGAGAGAGAGAGAGAGAGGAGAGAGAGAGAGAGAGAGAGGAGAGAGAGAGAGAGAGAGAGAGAGAGAGAGAGAGAGAAAGTAAAGCACCATACTGATCGACATAAATATTCTCGCATAAGATTCTAAAGAGGAAAAAAACACTTGCAGATATAGCAATAATTTTGCGATAACAAAAACAAAACGGGGAAGATGGAAAGTGTGTTTTTTCATTCATTTATGTAGGTACGTATTTATTTATCTATCTATTTGTTGTTGTTTGTTTGTTTGTTTGTTTATTTATTTACTTATATATTTACTTATTTGCTTATTTATTCATTTATTTATTTACTTACTTATTCATGCGTTCGTTTGTTTGTTCATTCATTCATTTCATTCATTCATTATATTCATTCGTTCGTTCATTTGTTTTGTTCTACTGTATGGTATTACACACACGCACACTCTCTCTCTCTCTCTCTCTCTCTCTCTCTCTCTCTCTCTCTCTTTCGCTCTCTCTAGTCTTATTTATCTATTTACTTGTTTATGTTTTTTTTTTTATTCATTTACTGATTTATTTATTTATCTATTTATTCATTCATTTATTTATTCATTTATTCATTATTTGTTCATTAGTATTTATTTACTTATCTATTTTTGCTTTTGCTAATTTTCTTTTTCTTTTTATTTAGTAATTCATTGACTTTCTTGTATTTTATTTTATATATATATATATATATATATATATATATATATAGATAGATAGATAGATAGATAGATAGATAGATAGATAGATAGATAGATAGATAGATAGATAGATAGATAGATAGATAGATAGATAGATATAGATAGATATATATATTTAGTTTATTTCATTTCATTTTGTCTTTTATATCTGTTTGTGTGCTCGTTTTATTTCAGCTGACTAAGCTATTCATTCACCTTTTTTATGTATTTTCATTTTACTTCATTTCTAGTTTTTGTTTGTGTTTTTGTCGTGGAAGGTCAAGAGAGAAGACGGAGGCAGTGTGGAGATAGCGAAAAGAAGGAAAATACTGTAATGCAGAATTTTGAATGTAAAAGTTCAGCAAAGTGTTGAAAATAAATCAATCAATCCAATGAAGACAAAAATACTAAACAATTTATCTATTTGTTTAATTATTCATTTTATTATTTTTTTTATCTGATAGGGAAAGTGAGTGTGGGTGTGGGTGTGGGTGTGGGTGTGGGTGTGGGCGATAAGAAGGGGGATAAGGAAATCAGAATTGAACTAGGTAGAAAAAAGGTTGAAAATAAATCAATCAATCAAATGTCGACCAGAGAGGAACCTCCCACCCCACCTCCGCCCCCCGTGTGAAAAAATTCAAAAGAGAGAGAGAGAGAGACAGAGAGAGAGAGAGAGAGAGAGAGAGAGAGAGAGAGGAAGAGAGAGAGAGAGAGAGAGAGAGAGAGAGAAAGAAGAGAGAGAAAGAGAGAGAGAGAGAGAAAGAGAGAGAAAAGGAGGAAGAAGAAAAAAGAAAGAGATGAAGGAGAGAACAGAGATGAAAGAGAAAGAGAGAGATGAGAGAGAGATGTGTGGAATAAGACAGGAGTAGAGGAAATCAGAGACAGGTGAGAGAATGAAGAGAAGAGATGAAAGAGAATTTGATATTACCAAATTGCCAAAATAAGGGCAGATTGTAGAGAGAGTTAAAGTCGAAAATTTCACACGGTGCTGTTCGATCCTCTTGTGGAAACTCGCTACCGTCTATCACACTTTTTTCGTATCTTGTCTCCACCATGTGCAAGTATATTCTGATGCTCAATTTGCCGTTCTTAGATTTA
>JAPXFY010000023.1:31821316-31826316 GCA_030674185.1 Monoplex corrugatus | reverse complement strand
TTACAGAAAAGCAAAACGTAACCTTTTACCTCTCTCACCCTGTCCACCAGCTTCTCGCATTACCAAACATGATAGCAAAGCAAAAATTAAAACAGTTCAATGCCCTTATCCTATGCACCAGCTTGTGCATTATCAAGCATGGTGCTTGTGCAAGAACTTAACCCTTTCGCTCCCCCACCCTGTCCATCAGCTTTCTGCGTCATCAGCCATGATGGCAAACCAAAAATGTAACCCTTTGCCTTCCTCGCACTGTTCAGACTCCTGCATTGTCAGCCATGACGGAAAGCTAAACATTTAAAACATTTTGCCTCTCTTTCTCACTGTCCATCAGATTCCTGCATTGTCAGACATGGCACAACAACAAAACTTAACCCTTTGACTCCCTCACCCTGTTCACCAGCTTCCTGAATTGTTATATTTTCTGTATGTCTGCATGTCTATCCGCCCGCCATCCTGACATTTCATGTTTTTTCATCTGATTTTTTTACTTTTTACGCTTAAGGGACAATTCCAACCTAGCCACATACGGTTAAAAAAGCCAAAAACAAAGACTTAAAACCGTCCTGCGGGAATTTATTTTCGCAGATGACTGAAAATTTGCTGGAGGACGTCCACGGCATCTATGACCTCTTTGCAGTGGCGTACAAATGCTCCGGCGTTACAGTTAGCTTCAGCAAGATAGAGGCTATGCTTTATAGTCAGCGTTACCTCAGGCTTATGGAGCTTCACCGCCACCGATTGTCATCAACCAGGAGATCAAGACTGTAGAAAAATTATGCTACTTGAGCGGTGCAGTTTCAGTTTCAGTTTCAGTTTCAGTTTCAGTTTTGCAAGATGACGTCTCCACGCTAGGAATGAATTCCATATGCACTAACGTCACAGGTGTCATGTGATGGAGAAGATCCAGAATGATCACGGCACATGCCTTAAGCCTGCACATAAACCCATGAGCTGGCCAGGTCCTGACGTCCTATCGAAACAGTTCCACAACCCTGGGGTCGTAGGGGAGGTAGGTGGCAGAGACCTCAACTTTTCCCGGGGCCAGCACCACGAGTGCGGCGCCCATCCCCTCTCCCTCGCTTCAAATTTGTATTCATATTTATATTTTTTAAACCAAGACTTCAAAAAGGGCTAATTGGTCTTCAAGATGTGGGAACTTATCTCTCCAATGTTTTATACTTGCAATTGGTGGATAAGATGCGGGAGTCATAGAGCTAACTTTCTCTCTCTGTATGTGTCTCTGTCTCTGTCTGTCTCTGTCTCTGTCTGTGTCTCTGTCTCTGTCTGTGTCTCTGTCTCTGTATCTGTCTCTGTCTGTCTCTGTCTCTGTCAGTCTCTCTGTCTCTGTCTCTCTGTCTCTGTCTTTGTCTATCTCTCTCTCTCTGTCTCTCTCTCTCTCTGTCTCTGTCTCTCTGTCTCTCTGTCTCTCTCTCTCTCTCTCTCTCTCTCTCTCTCTCTCAGCAATGCCCCACTCTTCACGATTTTCAACTGTCATGGGATCTTTAGCCAGAAGGCACACGGGTCTGACTCGTTTTTCGTCCCCTTCCGAAGGATTGTGACAAAGATTGTTGTTTACAGAGCAGCAATCCTTAATTCCCTGCTGCACTGCTGCAACACATGTACAATCTACAAACGGCGCATTCAACAGGTGGATCGATTGTCCCAAAGATGTTTGTGGAAGATCTGTAACATCAAGATCCAACGTCCGACCTTCAGATTCTGAAAAAAGTGTGGTTCGCCAAATATAGAGTCTACTCATCAAATGCCAGCTTTGTTGGACATATCACGTTATCAGTATAGAAGACAACAACAGCCACCTAAAAACTAT
The DNA here is from genome assembly GCA_030674185.1 of Monoplex corrugatus. Taxonomy (NCBI): domain Eukaryota; kingdom Metazoa; phylum Mollusca; class Gastropoda; order Littorinimorpha; family Ranellidae; genus Monoplex; species Monoplex corrugatus. Next base: position 31,824,488 of record JAPXFY010000023.1, on the reverse strand, counting down.
TGTTGTTGTTCGTCCTTCGTTATCAAAGAAGACCACGACTTCAAATTTGACTGGGGAATTGGTGATTGTGGGTCCGGAGGTGACTGGTGAGGCCAATCTGGGCCAGGAAGGCTCGCCCGAGCGTAGGGCAAACGTGGGTTGGTGCAGCTGTACATGTAGAATTGGAGGTCACTCGCACCTTGCGCGCTTCTCGTTTTCTTCGAGCTTCTGTATAGAAAGCTGAAACAAGGATACCGAGACTAGGGGAGACCACTACAGCGACACACGAGGACATTTAGAAGACCAATCTCTTGAGCTGTGCCATCGACATCACCAACTGGGAAGACACTGCCACAGCAAAGCAATCTGGTGACAGCAGTGCAGACAGGTTACAGTCTCATTTGAACAGAGCAGAACAGTTGGTCTTCAACAGAAGAGGGGCTGGCGAAAGCAGAACCCAAAGCCGCAGGACTCCTTCCTATACAGGACATGTGAAGGTCCATGTGCCTTCAGGATCGATCTTGCATCCCACATGAACTCCCCAACAAGGCAGTGAAGGACACGTATGTCTACTCATCTGTCTGATCGACTCAAGGCTTTATTATTACCCTTAAAAGTCGATTTCAATTGCAGGGAAAATATCACATCTTGCTTATTACACACATACACACATACCCCTCCACCCTTACCCATCCCCCCTCCTCACACACACATATAAACCCAAAATATCCCGCTGAAAACGCAAAGCTTTTTTCTCAGGTGTTTTTGTATTAAGTTGCTTTGATGTGGGCGACAGACTCGTTGTCACACTATAAATGACTCATTGTCACACTATAAACGATATCTTGTTAGAAGCATACCTTTCCTTTCAGGTACATGTGCACAAGAGATGTGTGCATGGGCGATACCACGTAGAAAATTTGGCAATATCTTGCTAAAATAGGGAGATGTCTTGCTAAAAGCGCAATCGATACTATCAGGTGTTTATGTATCATGCTTCACCAGCTTGGTTAACTTCACCTGCACAATGTAGAAGATAACACATCTTGCGTCTTCTTCTTCTTCTTCTTCTTCTTCTTCTTCTTCTTCTTCTTCTTCTTCTTCTTCTTCTTCTTCTTCTTCTTCTTCTTCTTCTACATTGTCGTCGTCGTCGTAGTCTCTTTCTTCCTCTTCTTCTTTTTATTTTTCATCAGCGCCTTTTCAATGTTATTGTTGTTGTTGTTGCTGCTGCTGCTGTTGTTGTTGTTGTTATCGTTGTTGTTGTTGTTGTTGTATATATTCTTCTTCTTCTTCTTCTTCTTCTACGTTGTCGTCGTCGTCGTAGTCTCTTTCCTCCTCCTTTTTATTTTTCATCAGCGCCTTTTCAATGTTATTGTTGTTGTTGTTGTTGCTGCTGCTGCTGTTGTTGTTGTTATCGTTGTTGTTGTTGTTGTTGTTGTTGTATATCTTCTTCTTCTCCTCCTCCTCCTCCTTTTTCTTTTCTTCTTCTCCTCCTTCTCTTCCTTCTCCTCCTCCTCATCCTCGTCCTTCTTTTTCTCCTTCTTCCTCTTCTTTGTCATCATATCTTCTTCTTGTTGTTGTTGTTGTTGTTATCGTTGTTGTTGTTGTTGTGTTCTTCTTCTTCTTCTTCTTCTTCTTCTTCTACATCTTTTTTTGTGTCGCTGTTCAATCGGTCATTCCTTCTCTGACAGTGACTGTGGCTGTTTTTCCCCTGTGCCTGCCAGCTGCCGTGGAGTTTGCTGGTCAGAAGAATTGTTGTCGGCCATGTTTTCTGTCGATCCAGTTGATCCTGTTATGACGCAGAACCCGGTGCTGCACCATCCTGAAAGGACCTGTTCGCTTGCCCATCTTAAGGTTTCCATTAAGGTGTCAGCTTAGTGTTTCACGGATCTCTCTCTCTCTCCCCTTCTTCCCATATTAAAATCTCGCCATCGCGGAGGGTTTTACGCAGGCTAGGGAGTCTGCCAAAATAAGCGCTAGCAGATCTGGGCTGAGAGCGTATGCCATTGCCCGAATGCCATGAATCTCTCTGGAACGAGCGCCACACAAACTCCAAACCGCATGGTACAATGATTTATTAGAAGGCTCCCGAAATCTGATACCTCTGATTTAGCCCTGTAGGTTTTCTGTGGGGGATCAACTCTGCCATTGGGGTCCTTTAGCTCGTCGCCGAAAGTCACACACATGAACGCAAGGTACTGGGGTTGCAGCCCGGCATCTCTGACTTCAACCCAGTAGGTTTTTTTTGTAGGGGTTACTCAGTTGGGCAAAGGGCTGGAGATGAATAGCAAGAAGACTGAAGTAATGGTAATCAGTTAAAAAAAAACACAATAAATCCCCTCATGCAAAATAACAGCAAACTGCACAACATTGACACAGGTTGATAAGTTTAAATATCTGGGAACGATCATCTCACCAGATCGGCAGACGCACATCAGAAATAGCCTGCAGAATCGGTCAAGCCAAAACAGCATTCAAGAAGATGAAAAGCGTTCTTATCAACAAATGCCCATCAATTAACATCAGGAAGAGAGTTCTTGAATGTATATAGAACTGATAAAGGTTATACGGTTGTGAGGTGTGGACAGTCAACACGCAAAGCCAGAACAAGATTGAGGCAGCCGAAATGTGGTTTCTAAAAAGAATGTTGAGAGTTCCATGGACAGCAAAGAAAACAAACGAGACAGTCTTGGTGGGATAGACACAGGAAGATCATTGATAAAGGCGATTAGGAAAGGACAAAGGACATTTATGGGACATTTTATGAGGAAAGGGGAATTAAAGCACCTGTCACAACACGAAAGCTGAAGGGGAAAGAGAAACCAGGTAGACCAAGGGAAAGACGGACTTGCAAGGTGGCTGAGGACAAAGAGGGTGTAGAATGTACTTGCAACGACAAAGGATAGATTCGTATGGATGGCCATGATCGCAACGCCATGCGGCAGGGCACTTGATGATGATGACCCTATTGGGTCCTTAGCTCATGGCCAAAAGACTCACACAGTGAACGCAGGGGGCTAAGGCTTCAGCCGGTCCTTATCCAACTGGTAGCTTCTTCATAGGACACGTGGGGTGTTTTTCGAGGTGTGATCTTGCTAAATGCCATCCACCTCCTATGTAGATAGAAACCATTGCAATAGAGGTAGCGACTACTCATTCATTCAGACAAGTCCGGCTTATTTCGCAGCTATGC
>JAPXFY010000023.1:31778816-31793816 GCA_030674185.1 Monoplex corrugatus | reverse complement strand
TTTGAAACCGATTGGAATCATGATCAATCATAAATTTGATAATTTAGGGAAACACAGGATATTTTTTTTAATTAGTCTATTTTGCATGCGTATATCTTGTAGAAGAACTAATGAAAGTGTCCCGGAAGAACTTGATACCATCAGAAAACTACCAGCAGACATCAACAAGAGAAGACTAAAATGCATTGGCCATGTGTCATGTAACAAAGATACGGACCTCATGGCAACCATTTTTCAAGGAAAAAACAGTGGCAAAAAGGAAAAAAGGTAGACCTCCAATCTCATACATCGAGAATATAACCAACATCAGTGGCCTAAATATTCAAGAAATTGTCCACAAAAGTCAAGACAGAGCAGCCTGGAGGGAGATGGTGATGTCAAAGAGTGCAGCGGCCAACACTGAACGTAGTGACACCAACAGGTGAGACAGGTGAGATATCATATTTTGTGAATTTGGAGAAACTTAACGTCGAAAAATTCGGGGGGATCGATCGATTTTTTTCAGGTAACTATGACACAAACTTCAAAACTTGAAAACGTTTTATCAAACAATTTCCAGAAACATAAAAAAGAGAAATTTTATATGGTGTGACCATCTTTTCTCACCATTGTTCCTCTATCGAGTCTGAAGATTAGATCTAGAAGGAAGTCCTGGAGACCTGAAGCCCTATGGGCTAAGTGGTTTTGTTCCTCCCATCGGATCGTCAGATGTGAACGGTTTTCCATGTCGAAGACTTTTTCAAGGTTTAGTGGGGAAACGCACAAGAAGAGAGGGAAGTTATGAAAAGGTGTTTGTGTTCTTTTCATTGTCTCCTTCTAACAGGGAAACAAACTTTATGTTAACACGTCCGTTTAATTTCCTGCAAGGGTTTCGATCGTTGGTTCGTGTGTGTGGTGTGTGTAGTGTGTGTGGTGTGTGGGGGGGGGGTGGGGGTGTGTGTGGTGGGTGGGGGGTTGTGTGTGTGTGTGTGTATGTGTGGTGTGTGTAGTGTATGTGTGTGTCTGTGTGTGTTTGTGTGTGTTTGAGAGAGAGAGAGAGAGAGGATTTCATAAGATGCGCTGAACGTGAATGTGTGAAAGTGTGTGCGCGCGCCAACGCATACATCCATCCATACGTGCGCTCATATGTGTGTATGTGCTTGTGTGTGTGTGTGTGTGTGTGTGTGTGTGTGTGTGTGTGTGTGTGTTTTGCATGTTTGTGTGTTTCTTGTGTGCGTGCGTGTGGTGTGTGTTTGATTATGTGTGAGTGTGTGTTGTGTGTGTGTGTATGTTTGTGTGTGTGTTTGTGTGTTTGTGTGATTGTGTAGCGTGCGCGGCGTGTGTGTGTGTGTGTGTGTGTGTGTGTGTGTGTGTGGCTTAAGGGCGTAACAAAACAAAACGAACAAACCAAAAACCAAAAGAAAACCAGGAAGTGAACAAAGTGAATCAAATAACTACACGTACACTCGCGCGCGCGCACACACACCACACACCACCCACACACGCAACACGCACGCACGCACGCACGACACACACACACACACACACACACACACACATATATATATATATATATGAGCTCGCGCATGATGTATATATGCGTTTGGGTGTGCACACACTTTCACACATTTACGTTCAGCGTATCTGATGAAATCCTTTCTCTCTCTCTTCTCTCTTCTTTTCCTTTCCCCCTCTCTCCCTCTCCCCCTCTCTTTCTCGCTCTGTTTCCTTCTGTTTGTCTACCTCTCTCTCTCTCTCTCTCTCTCTCTCTCTCTCTCTCTCTCTCTCTCTCTCTCTCTCTCTCTCTCTCTCTTGCTTGTTCCCTTAAGTTCTCGTTCTCTCGCTCATTTCTCTTTCTGTTGTCACCCGTCGCCATAAACACATTTCTATTGCTTGATGCAAAGACTTTCTACCACCACACTGATGCAAATCCGAACTTTCTCATCTCTATCCCAAACACTTACCCAGCCTCCTTCTTCAACTCCCTTCTGTCTCTCTCTTTCCTTTTCTCTCTCTGTCTCTGCCTCTCTGTCTCTGTTCCTCTGTCTCTGTCTCTCTGTCCTCTCTGTCTCTGTTTCTCTCTCTCTCTCTCTCTTTCTTTCTCTCTTTTTACTTATTCTTTCTTCCCCTCTCTCTTTCTCCCTCTTTCTCTCCCTCCTCTCTCTCTCTCTTCCTCTCTCTCTCTCTCTATATATATATATATCTCTGTCTGTCTCTCTCTCTCTTTCTCGGTCATTTTCTTTCTTTCTCTCTCTCTCTCACTCCCTCTCTCCCCGTCTCTCTCTCTTCCTCCCTCTTTCTCTCCGTCTCTCTCTCCGTCTCTCTCCTCTCTCTCTCTCTCTCTCTCTCTCTCTCTCTCTCTCTCTCTCTCCCCGTACTCCTTCATCCTTCAACCCTGTTCCCAGCTCTTTTTCTTTAATAAACTTGGAAAGTTTGATCAAAGATCATTAAAGGGACATAACCACGCAGAGGACCACCCTCTCGCTCGCTTTCCTCAGGCGGCAAGAGCTCTGCACCCAACGGAACTTTTGTGGATCCGCAAGAAGAGGGAAGACGGAGGTCGCCCACACATCTCCCCTCCACAGAACCCCCCCACCCTGCCTCCCTCCCTCCCACCGCCCTTGTCCTCCTCCCTCCCCCCCCTGTCACCCTTATTCTCCCCTTTAGGCTTACCTCCCTTGAATTGGGGGTTTATCTTCTACTTACCAGGAAGAGAAGAAATTCGTAGACGGCAACATTCAACGTGCGTATTTGATTTGCAAAGAGAGAAAAAACGGACGTAAAGGCCCAAAGTTTTTGCCTTCTTTTTCTTCGTCCTCGTGTACGCAATATGATTACGCGTAGGCTAACGGTGTGCTTGTACATGCTGGAGTGCGAGACACACCAAGCGCGTGTGCGGCCGCAGACACTCACCACGCATGACACACACATACACACAACACACAATTAACATCCAAATACACGCACACAATACACACACACACACAACACACACACATACAAACAATTAACAGCAAATACAGGTACACACACGCACACACACACACTCACACACACACACACACACACACACACACACACACACACACTAAACACTCGCATAAACGTATACACACACAGTTAACACTCACATACACCTACCACACACACACAAACTCACACACACACACACACACACACACACACACACACACACACACACACACACACAAACTAACACTCACACACACATACACTCACGACACACACAACACACACACACACACACACACACACACACACACAAAATTAACACTCACACACACATACACACACGCATACACACAATCAAACCAAACACATAGACAATGTGTATGTATGCACGCATGTACGCAAGTACGAACATACAAACGAACACACTAGTACATATTAGCATAACGCAAACACACACGTACATACATGCACACACATGGACGCATGCACTCGCACACAGCACACGCGCTATCGTGCACGAATAAACATGCACATACCCACAATCCAACGTACCTCCCACACAAACACACGAGCACACACGCAAACAAACACACACACACACACACACACGTAAACACACACACACATGTACGCACAAGACACACAGACACGCACACGCACACGCACGAACGCACGCACGCACACCAGTATATACGTATGCATGCACGTACGAATGTGCAAACGAACTCACGTGCATACGCATATTTACTCATATAACGCATACACAAGCACACAAACACACAACACACCAACACACACAACACAACACACACCACTTACACGCGCAAGTGTTTACGTGTGTACGCACGTACGAACGTCCAAACAAAGGCACGTGCGCATGCATATATACTTATGTAACACATACATGCAAACAACACACACACACACACACACACACACACACACACACACACACACCACACACACACCACACACACACACACACACACTGTGTGGAAAGAAATAACACATAGTATATTCTTTCATGCGTTCGGGTAACGATATTCCTACGTACAACGACAGTTTTGACTTTACCTCACCTCCTTACTATAATTTTTTGTTAGCCTGTCAAAAAGTCCTATAGCGATTTATCTTTAAACCCGTATTTTTCTAGTTCAATGTTATGGTTACTAATTTTACTGTTTCAATCGTTATTATGATAACGTCATTTGTGAATTTTTCCTTCTCGTCTTCGGCACAGTTGTTTTTCTGGTTCATTTCTTTTTCCTGAAGATTATTAACCATTTCCAAGTTTCTTCTTCTCTCTTCATGTATCCTCCTTTTTTTCTTTTTCTTTTTTCTTTTCTTCTTTCTTTTCTTTTTTGTGTGTGTCTAAAATCACTTTAGTTAGAATAGACATTAAATCAAAGACCACCACACATACACACACACACACACACCCACCCACACACACACACACACACACACACACACACACACACACACACACACACACACACACACACACACACACACACACACACCGTCTAAAAAGCACATATTGTGAACAGACGTTAAAAGAAATAACGAACGAACACACACACAAACACACACACACATATACATACACATACAAACACACACAAACACACAAGAACACACCACCACCACCATACCCCTTTGAACCCCATCTCTCCATCCTTCTTCATCTTCTATTCACCCACCACCATCACCACACCCCCTACCCACCCACACCCACCCACCCACCCCCCACACACCATAACAGAGAGGAGAAGGCCAGAGCGCCAGCTCTTGACGAACTCATCAAATTCCAATAGACGATGTTTATCGATAAGACCTGGCCTCCTCGTACAGAAAGATAAAAGAGGGAGAGAGAAAATGAGACAGACAGACAGACAGACAGGACAGACGGACAGACAGACAGAGAAAGAGAAACAGACAAAGAGAGGCAAAGAGAGAGAGAGACAGAAACAGAGAGAGAGAGAGAAAGAGATAAAGAGAGAGAGGACATGGAGGAGAGAAAGAGAACAAGAGAGAGAGAGAGTGACAGAGAGAGACAGAAAGAGAAAGAGAGAGAGACAGAGAGAAATCAAAAGTGAGAAAAAGAGAGAGAGAAAGAGAAAGAGGAGAAAGAAAGAGAGAGACAGAGAAAGAGAGAGACAGAGAAAGAGAGAGACAGAGAAAAGAGAGAGACAGAGAAAGAGAGAGAAGAGAAAAAGAGACAGAGAAGAGAGAGAAGAAAGAGAGAGACAGAGAAAGAGAGAGACAGAGAAAGAAGAAGAGAGAGACAGAGAAAGAGAGAGACAGAGAAAGAAGAGACAGAGAAGAGAGAAAGAGAAAAGAGAAAGAGAAGAGAGAAGAGAGAGACAGAGAAAAGAAGAAGAGACAGAGAAGAGAGAGACAGAGAAAGAGAGAGACAGAGAAAGAGAGAGACAGAGAAAGAGAGAGACAGAGAAAGAGAGAGACAGAGAAAGAGAGAGACAGAGAAAGAAGAGACAGAGAAGAGAGAGACAGAGAAGAGAGAGAGAGAAGAGAAGAGGAGACAAGAAAGAGAGAGAGAGAAAGAGAGAGGAGAGAAGAAGAGGAGAGAGAGAAGAGAGAGTGAGAGAAGAGGAGGAGAGGAACAGAGACAGAGAGTGAAGAAGAGAAGACACAGAGAGAGTTCAGCGGAGCCTGTTCTTACAAAAGATACTTTGTTGTTTGTTTGTTTGTTTGTTTGTTTGTTTGTTTGTTGTTGTATGTTTGTTTATATGTCTTAAGCTGATAAACCACGTTACTTGTTCATTATTACTGTCGTGAGGGAACCAGTCACCATGTTGTAGCGATTTACATAACATATTACAGACTAGCAGATCCCTTCAAAAATCATTAAAGGATTTTTCGGCTCCAACCGGCTCCTACTATGGACCCACGGGGAAGACTGGACCCATACAGTCGAGTCTCATCCACTTCACGGATGTTTCATTGAAGGTGTTGCTCAAATTTTATGACCAGCACCGCAAGCGTCTGTATCTCTCGGGCCTGGTTGACACCTAGGTATGTTACAATAGTAAACCTAGAGTACAGCCCTGGCAAGCAGTCTCACTCCTTGATGGAACTCCAGAGCATCATGACTATCATCCTCATCATCATCAACATTAATCATCATCGCACTGTAATGAACTGTGGCAGCTTCTGTGGCCATTGAAGCACGTAGAAAATGTAACCAAATGAAAAGAAAAAGTGAAAACGCAAAGGTCATCTCCTTTAGTGGGCTGAACCTTAAAAATGTATATACCGGTGTCGTGAAAAAAGATGATTTTATTCTCCCACGCTGGAAGAAGCAATTAACACTTCGCGCTTTAGCCAAAAGGACCAATAAGGACGTCCATTACCATCATCATCATCATCATCATAATTGTCGTCGTCGTCGCCATCGTTATCATCGTCGTTGTCGTCGTTGTCATCGTTGTCGTCGTCGTCATCGTCATAGTCATCGTCATCATCATAGTAGTCATCATCATCATCATCATCATCACCACCACCATAATTATCACCACCACCACCACCACCACCACTACTACAACCATTATGAACAAAACCTGTATCATCTTCATTACCAGCAACAACACCAACTTCACAAACATCATCATAATCATCATCATCATCAGTATCATCATTATGATCGTCGCTGTCGTCGTCGTCGTCATCATCATCATCACTATCACAACCACCACCACCGTTATGAACAACACCAGTATCATCCTCATTGCCACCAACATCACCAACACCACCAACTTCACCAGCATCACCAACATCATCATCGTCTTCACCACCACCACCACCACTACCACCATCACAACCACCACCACCATTAGCATCATCATCGTCATCATCATGATATCATTATCATCGTTGTCATCACCATATTGTCATCACTACCTTCACCATCATCGTCATCTCTACCACCATTATCACCACAACCATCACCATCATCGTCGTCGTCATCATCATCATCATCGTCGTCGTCATCATCGTCATAATCATCATCGTCATCACTACCACTATCCCCACCGCCGCCACCGTCGTCGTCGTCGTCGTCGTCGTCGTCATCACCATCATCATCACCATCATCATCAATTATCATTATCATCATTTTTATCATCATTTTTGTCGTTATGATTTCCAGTCTTGGAGCAAGCCACACTCAGTTCCTCAGCTTGATATCAGTATGAGGGTTATATTAACGTGTTAAGTCAAAAGCAGGCACGGTCAGGGTAGGAGGGGTACAGCACTCGCCTTACAATCTGCCTGCATGAGTCGATACGTGGGTGCGAATCATACCCGTGGAACTTTATACGTAAGTGCAGCCTCCATTCTACCCAGCTGTGAACGGGTAGGCCTACCTATCTGTCTCCAAAGTTTAAAGGAAAGGTAAAAAAAAAAAAAAAAAGCGACGAGAAATGTTGAGGTCCCTACCACCTCACTCCCCTACGACCCTAGGTTTGTGGGACAACCTTGACTTTTCTTCTTTTTTTTTTTTTTTTTTTTTTTTTTTTTAGACAAAATGGCAGTACAGTGAACGTCATAATTCTAATATTCACGGCCATTGAAACCAGCCGTCCTTCACTCGTTACCTCGCAGTTAAAGTACAAATTCAGCAAGATAATGATGATGCAGGATGTAAAATAATACGCGTGATAACTTAATATTATAATCATTACTATAATTCTTAAAAATTTTCGCTTGTTTGAGACAAGCCACGTTTTAGCAATTTAGCTTTGAAAAAAAAATTACGGCAGAGATCAGGCTTAAAGATAGGGGAAAGAGTTTAAGTTAAGGTGGTTAGTAATTATCATTATTATTATAATATTTATGATATTCTCCACATGGTGAAAAAAAGGCACACCTTTGTGAGGTGAGGGTGCGTGGGTGGAGACATCGTAATCTCACCTGCCAGATCTGCAATTGACACCAGTGCGGATGTAGAGTAGGAGGGGTCTGGGAGAGGTGCGATGCTATGGAGGCAGCTTGGACCCCCCATTTAGCGATGGGAAGAGGGGTTAGGGTGGCCAAAACTAAAAGCTAAGGGGGTGGAAATTTGTCTTGATAGCTGAGGCTATAAATTGGTTTTAATGCGATTCCTGTTCTCCTGGTGGTCCTCTCCTCTCTGTTTCTTTCGTTCCTTCTTTTCTTCTCTGTCTTTCTGTCTGTTTGTCTCTCTGTCTGTCTGTCTGTCTCTTTCAATTCTCTCTCTCTCTCTCTCTCTCTCTCTCTCTCTCTCTACCCCCCTATCTTCTCTCTGTCTTTGTCTCTGTCTCTCTGTCTCTCTGTCTCTCTGTCTCTCTGTGTCTCTCTGTCTCTCTCTTTCAGTTCTGTCTGTCTGTCTGTCTGTCTCTCACTCCTTATCTTCTCTCTGTCTCTGTCTCTCTGTCTGTCTCTCTCTCTCTCAGTCTGTCTGTCTGTCTCTCTCAGTCTCTGTCTGTCTATCTGTCTGTCTCTGTCTCTCTTTCTCTCTCTCTCTCTCTCTCCCTTCTCTTCTCTCTGTCTCTGTCTCTCTGTCTGTCTCTCTCTCTCTCAGTCTCTCTGTCTCTCTCTCAGTCTCTGTCTGTCTATCTGTCTGTCTGTCTCTCTCTCTCTCTTTCTCTCTCTCTCCCTGTCTTCTTCTCTTTCTAGCTCTCTCTGTCTCTGTCTGTCTGTCTGTCTCTCTGTCTGCCTGCCTGCCCGTCTGTCTGTCTGTCTGTATCTCTGTCTCCCTCTCTCTCTCGCTCTCTCCTTGATTGTATGCCTGTCTGTCTGTCAGTCTGTTCCCCCCTCTCCCCCCCCCTCTCTTTCTCATCTCTTTCCACCTCTCATCCATTCTACAATTATCAGTTTCCCGATCTTTCCAGCTTCTGTCTCTTCAATATTTCCCCGCCCCCCTGTACGCCCCCACTTCCCTCTTCTCTAGCCCCCCCCCCAACCTGCATAGACCCCCCCCTGTCCTTCCCCTCATTCTATTCTTTTATTTTTCATACGCGCAGGAATTATTTTTCGTGTACGTAGCAGCTGTTGCTTGCTTTCATCTTGTCCCTCCTCCTCCCCTCCCCCTCCCCCACCTCTCTTCAAAAAAATCAACTTGTTAACAAGTAGAGTTGTCTGTTTGTTTGTTTGTCATGATTTTGACTGTTTGATTGGTTGAACTTTGAAATAGAGATTTTGATAATGATTGCTGGATTGGATGACCTTGGGACTAGAACTTTGATGATTAACTTTGGTTGATTGGTCGACTTTTGAACTAGGGATTTGACAATTTTGATTGGCTGACCTTTGAACTAGAGATTTAAAATTTTTGACTGGTTGGTTAGTTGACTTTGGACTAGATCTAGAGAATTGATAATTTATTTTGATTGGTTGATTGGTTGGTTGACCTTTGGACTTGAGATTTGAAATTTTTGATTAGTTGATTGGTTGAACTTTGGACTTGAGATTTGATCATTTTGATTTGTTGATTGGTTGACCTTTGGACTAGAGATTTGATCATTTTGATTTGTTGATTGGTTGAACTTTGGACTAGAGATTTTGATCATTTTGATTTGTTGATTGGTTGAACTTTGGACTAGAGATTTGATAATTTATTTCGATTGGTTGATTGGTAGACCTTTGGACTAGAGATTTGATAATTTTGATTGGTGAATTGGTTGACCTTTGGACTAGAGATTTGATATTGGTTGATTGTAACGCATCAAAAGGCAAAAGAGGATAAGGCGAAATTGACAAAAAGGCGAAATGGGGAAAAAAGCGAAAAAGCGAAACAGGATGTCCCCACTCAAGACACTTAATAATAAACCCTCAACCACAATAACCGCTCAGTTAATTAAGGATCCAAGTCTAGTGAACGGACCCCCATCATAGAATGAATCTTGGTTTGGTGGAGTGTTTGGGGAGACGAAATAAGCGGAATAGGAGTAATGCTACTGACGCAGTGAAAAACAGGAATTTGGAATCTGGGGTTTCTTCAAGCGACATTCATCGAGCTCGGACAATGCCATACGCGCTCCATCAAAGTATGCCATCAATTATCTGGCATACTCCCCGAGCCAGCAGAAACTCCTATGCGCTGGCAAAGTCTTGAAATGGGGGAGGGGAGGAGAGAAATACTAAGCTGTCACCACTTGAATGATGCAAACATTAAGTTGGGCAGCGAATAGGCGCTATTTTTTTAATTTATTTATTTGTTTGTTTGTGTATTCATTTATTTATCTATCTATCTATCTATCCATTTATTTATTCATTGATTTATTTATTTATTTGTTTATTCTGATGATGATAATGATCATCATCATCATCAGTATTATTACTATTATTGTTATTATTACTATTATTGTTATATTATTATCATATTATGTTCATATATAGTTACTGTACCATACTATCCACTTTATTATTACTATCTATTTATACTAGTACTTATTGTATTATTATGCCAGGCTGGAATGCAACTCGAGATGTATTAGTTGAAAGTCCCCTACCCCTACACTCCCAACCAATTTTAGTGCCCCCCCCCCTGAAGATTGAACCCACAAATCCTGCGTTATGTGCCGCTGCCCTGAAACCAGTCATATGACGAAGGCCAAAATATAAATTACATACACGAATACACTAACAAATGAATCAATAAAAAAGAAGACCAGAATCAGAAATACTGACAAATGAATCAATAAAAAAGAAGACCAGAATCAGAAATACTGACAAATGAATCAATAAAAAAGAAGACCAGAATCAGAAATACTGACAAATGAATCAATAAAAAAGAAGACCAGAATCAGAAATACTGACAAATGAATCAATAAAAAAAAAGACCAGAATCAGAAATACTGACAAATGAATCAATAAAAAAGAAGACCAGAATCAGAAATGCTAACAAATGAATCAATAAAAAAGAAGACCAGAATCAGAAATACTAACAAATGAATCAATAAAAAGAAGACCAGAGTCAGAAATACTAACAAATGAATCAACAAGAAAGAAGACCAGAATCAGAAATACTAACAAATGAATCAATAAAAATGAAAGCCAGAATTAGAAATACTAACAAATGAATCAACAAGAAAGAAGACCAGAATCAGAAATACTAACAAATGAATCAATAAAAAATAAGACCAGAATCAGAAATACTAACAAATGAATCTATAAAAAAGAAGACCAGAATCAGAAATACTAACAAATGAATCTATAAAAAAGAAGACCAGAATCAGAAATACTAACAAATGAATCTATAAAAAAGAAGACCAGAATCAGAAATACTAACAAATGAATCTATAAAAAAGAAGACCAGAATCAGAAATACTAACAAATGAATCTATAAAAAAGAAGACCAGAATCAGAAATGCTAACAAATGAATCAACAAGAAAGAAGGCCAAAATCAGAAATACTAACAAATGAATCAATAAAAAATAGGCCAGAATCAGAAATACTAACAAATGAATCAATAAAAAAAAATAGGCCAGAATCAGAAATGCTAACAAATGAATCAATAAAAAATAAGACCAGAATCAGAAATATTAACAAATGAATCAATAAAAAAGAAGACCAGAATCAGAAATGCTAACAAATGAATCAATAAAAAATAAGACCAGAATCAGAAATGCTAACAAATGGTTCAATAAAAAAAATCTTGAAGACCAGAATCAGAAATACTGACAAATAAATCAATCAAAAACAAGACCAGAATAGGAAAGTAACAAATCAATCAATCAAAAACAAGACCAGAATAGGAAAGTAACAAATCATTCAATCAAAAACAAGACCAGAATAGGAAAGTAACAAATCAATCAATCAAAAACAAGACCAGAATAGGATAGTAACAAATCAATCAATCAAAAACAAGACCAGAATTAGAAACTAGCAAATGAATCAATAAAAAACAAGACCAGAATAGGAAAGTAACAAATCAATCAATCAAAAACAAGACCAGAATAGGAAAGTAACAAATCAATCAATCAAAAACAAGACCAGAATAGGAAAGTAACAAATCAATCAATCAAAAACAAGACCAGAATAGGAAAGTAAACAAATCAATCAATCAAAAACAAGACCAGAATAGGAAAGTAACAAATCAATCAATCAAAAACAAGACCAGAATGGGAAAGTAACAAATCAATCAATCAAAAACAAGACCAGAATAGTAAAGTAACAAATCAATCAATCAAAAACAAGACCAGAATAGTAAAGTAACAAATCAATCAATCAAAAACAAGACCAGAATAGGAAAGTAACAAATCAATCAATCAAAAACAAGACCAGAATGGGAAAGTAACAAATCAATCAATCAAAAACAAGGCCAGAATAGTAAAGTAACAAATCAATCAACAAAAATCAAGATCAGAATCAGAAACTAACAAATGAATCAATGTGGAAAGAAAACCAGAATCAGAAAAACTATAAAAATGAATCAATAAAGAAAAAGAAGGCCAGAATCAGAATAAGGAATTGTGCACTGGGAAATGTTACCTCCACTTTTGTAAGGGAGGCAACCACCTTCAACCCAGCGGGTCGCAGCTGGCGGAGGGCATTCAGATGTTATGAAGGTTTGCTGCGGTTGAGGATTGATTGATTTGCTTCAGTTTTTACGTCGGCACCCACCTCAGGTGATATGGCCGACGAGGATAACCATCCCAGGGAAGTGGGGGAAGAGGGACCTATCTAATCCTATAGTGACACCACCAGAACAACAATGCTGTTAAGATGGGATAGTGAAAAGGCCAGTTTGTATGTAGCGGACACCGGGATTCGAACCCACGACCATTATTAGCATGTGAATCCGACGCTCAAACCAGCTGAGCTACTGGGGCCTGCGGTTTGCTGCGAAATATATCAGGTTGCTTTGTTTGGTTGATTGATTGGTTTGGTTCAGTTTTTACGTCGACACCCACCTCAGGTGATATGGCCGACGAGGATAACCATCCCAGGGATGTGGGGGAAGAGGGACTTATCTGATCCTATACTGACACCACCAGAATAACAATGATGTTAAGATGGGACAGTGAGATGGCCAGTTTTAATGTAGCGCAACTTTGGGGATTCGAACCCACAACCATTAGCATGTGAATCCGACGCTCAAACCAACTGACCTACTGGGGCCCGAGGTTTGCTGCGAAATCAGATTGTTTTTTATGTTTGATTGATTGATTTGGTTCAGTTTTTACGTCGACACCCACCTCAGGTGATATGGCCGACGAGAATAACCATCCCAGGGAAGTGGGGGGAAGTGGGACCTATCTAATTCTATACTAAAACCACCAGAACAACAATCATGTTAAGGTGGGACAGTGAGAAGGCCAGTTTTAATGTATCTAATCCTATACCTGACTCATATCCTGATGAAATCTGGACAGACATAAAAAACACACTGACCAAAATCTCTGAAGAAAAACTAGGAAAAGAAAAGAAAAGGAAAAAAGCTAAGCCCTACATAAGTCAGGAAGTGATAGATCTGGCAGAAAAGAAAAGTCAAGCTCGAAAGCAGGGAGAGCGGGAAAAATACTCAGCACTGAAAAGGGAAATAAAAAGTAAAGTCAGAAGAGACAAAGCAAATTGGCTGGCACAAGAATGCAGTAAAATCAATGAACACAACGAAAACAGGAAGTCGAGGGAGCTCTTCAAACAAATAAAAAAAGTGAAAAAAATAAATTTCAAAGCAACAAACCAATGCATCAACAACAAGGATGGTCACACACTGACTGAACCAGATGATGTCTTGGATAGGTGGAACGAATATGGCACATCACTTTTTGGCAAGCCTGACAGCCATGAAAATAATTTAGAGCCAAATTTGGAATTGACCCCTGGAGATATGGAACCTGAACCTCTGCTCAGCGAAGTTGAATCTGCCATTAAAGATCTAAAATGCAGAAAGTCTCCTGGTCTTGACAATATTCCTGGAGAGTTGTTGAAACACTCAGGTGATGGTGGACTCAAAGTAATGCATCATTTATGCTGCAAGATATGGAAGACTTGTCAATGGCCTACAGACTGGAAGCTCCAAGAATTTGTCATGTTACATAAGAGTGGAAATGTCAAAGACTGCAACAATTATAGAACAATTGCACTGATCAGTCATGCCAGTAAAATACTGCTGATAATAATTTTAAACAGGTTAAAGCCAAAAGTAGAGGAAGAGCTATCCGACTGTCAGGCAGGCTATAGGAAAAACAGGGGAACAGTAGATATGCTGTTTGTACTCCAGATATTGATAGAAAAGATTAGAAATACAGACCAAGAGATGTTCATCGTTTTCATTGACTACAGCAAAGCGTTTGATAGCGTGATTCACCAAAGTCTTTTCCACTTCATGATCAAAATGGGTTTTCCAAGACATCTGGTTTCCCTCATAGCTTCATTATATAATGATCAAAAAGCAACAATCAGATGGAATAATCAAAACTGCAATTTTTTTAACATCACTAAAGGGGTAAGGCAAGGTTGCATCCTGTCTCCACATCTCTTCAGCATATACACTGAACATATCATGAGAGAAGCAGACATAGAAGACATGGGAGTAAATATTGGTGGTAGAAATCTGTCAAATTTACGCTACGCAGATGACACAGGATTACTGGCAGACAACATTACAGGCTCTAGGAGGATCCTAAGCAGGGTAGACCGGGTTGGAAAGGCAGCTAGGCTGGACTTAAATTCAAAGAAGACAAAGGTTATGCATGTTGCAGGCAAATATAACACTAGACAGGACCAGATCATGCTAAACCAAGTCCCTCTAGAAAATGTCAAGGACTTTAAATATTTAGGTTCAGTCAAGACACACGATGGAACATGCTCAAAAGACATAAAGATGAGAATTGGAATGGCCAAGAACAGTATGGTTCAATTGAACAATATTTGGAAAGACCACAGCATAACAGCAGACCTTAAGATAAAACTCTTAAAATGTCTTGTCTGGCCAGTGATGTTATACGGCTGCGAGGCATGGACAATGAAGAAAGAGGATGAAAGACGAGTGGAAGCAGCAGAGCTGTGGTTTTACCGAAGACTGCTGAGGGTCAAATGGACGGATAGGCGCTCAAATGAAA
>JAPXFY010000023.1:31766316-31768816 GCA_030674185.1 Monoplex corrugatus | reverse complement strand
CTGCATCAACACCTACCGAACTCCTTTTGTTGCGCAGAGACAAGATAGTGTTTTTTAACTCTTCTAAGGTGATTGGAGAATTAAACCAGAGATCATTTTGAGGTATTGGATCAGTGTAGATAGGGTTGTTAGCTGCCATTTCCCTGTAGTGTTTGCAGGTAGGAGTCAAACCATCTACTTTACTATTTTGGGCAAAAAGTTCCACAAAAGTTTCAGCTTTGTCCATGTCGGAAAGAAATTTGTGACTTGTATCAATCATTATTGGACACCTAGGTAAGTTGGCTCCATTTTTCATTTGATTCATTTTTGTCCATACTTTATGGAAATCCTTGAAATCTGAAATTTCTTTTGTGCAGTATGATGCCCAGTAATTTTTCTTTGCTTCAGCGATGATTTTATTACACTGGGTGTTAGCTTTTTTCATTTCCATATGATCTTCAGGTTTCCTGCTTTTGATGTAGATTTTGTATTTCTCTTTTTTATACTGAACTGCTTGCTCACATACCTCCGTCCACCAAACATTACCCAAACGGTTATTAGACTTAAAAGTTTTGAGTTTCGGGATGGAAAGGTCTGCAGCAGCTAGAACTGACTCCTGGAATTTAGAAAACATAACGTCTACATTTTCACTTTCATAATGTGTGAAATCTCGAATAGAAAGAACAGTCTGAAACAAGGACCAATCAGCGCGTGTATAATTATATTTTGGTATAATATCAGGAATGCTGTCTTTCATCCTGATGTTTTCGTTAGTTAGTGTTATGAGGATAGGTAAGTGATCACTTCCTAAAGTATCTCTGTGAGTGTCCCAGGTACAGCAGGGTACTAATTCTGGTGAGATTAAAGACAGATCGATGGCTGTTGCCCGATGTTTGGAAATATCAGGAATTCTAGTGACACTCCCATCATTCAAAAGGTAAAGCGAACTGTCAACTATATTTTCTACTAAACGATTGCTTGTCACAGTACAGCAATCTTTTTCCCAAAACGGGGAGTGGGAATTAAAGTCTCCACCTATTAGCCATTTACCGTGCAGCAGATCCGGAATCGTGCGCAGCCATTCTGTGTTGTGGTCATTTGGACCTGTTGGCAGGTAGACTGACAAAACGTTCAGGATAAAAGAATTACTGAATTGTACTGTAGCGGCACAAGCGTGTAAGTCTTCAGTTGACGTTAAAACTGGGGAAGTAAATATGTGATATTGTAACTCTTTAAGTATGTATATCGCAGTGGCTACTTTCTTCCCGGGATTCCCATAGGCATACACTGGTGGATAATAGTAATTTTGGAAATTGGGAAGTTTGGTTGGTATAACATTAAGCGACTGCAGAATCAAGACTTCACACTGATTTGAGGCAAGGAAATGTTCCAGGTATGCTGAATTGGTGGAAATAGACCTACAATTCCACTGTAAAAAATTGATTTTCATAGTCGGCTAATCCCTTATTTTCAATTAACGGTGATTTGTTTGAAAATCACGTATATTTGGTTTTCTGTGTACGAGGAAAATGGGGAGGGGGGGGGGAATGATTACTTTTACTACAAAGTAAAGGTAGAAACAAAAAATGAGTAAAACTATGGAGAAAAGAAGTCCTACTAATCAAGATAAGACTTTTGATCTAGAACAGAAATAAATTATAAATAAATTAAATAATAGTATACACGCCTTCAAATGTACAGAGATTATAGTCTGAGTCCTGACTGACTAATTCCTAGCGTTTATACACTTTCACCAAGAGAACTGTCAGAGATGACGAGGAAAAAGTCCTGTGACATGAAACGTTGGTCACTGTAGATCTACTACTATTCATTCAAAACATGTTGTATGACAGCCACCACGGTTCATAGCTGTCAAAATAGGGGAACGGTCCTCGGGAGAATCTAGAGGCGTGTGGCCGTGAAGGTCGTGATCCTCCTGGTCTTCTAGGCGTCTCCCAAAATAGATCCCGAATGTGTCTTCCCAGGTTCCCCGCTATCACGCTGCTTCCTCTGGCGGTGGGGTGAATATTGTCCTGTAGAAACTGCTGGTTAGTTCGAAGGTTATCATGGGAGACAAATGATAGATTTTTTATGTTAACAAGTTCAGCAGATAAAAAGGCGTTAAACAAATTCCGCCGAACTTCCATACGTGACTGTGTGTGTGTGTGTGTGTGTGTGTGTGTGTGTGTGTGTGTGTGTGTGTGTGCGTGTTTGTGTCTGTGTTTGTGTGTATATCTGTGCGTGAGAGAGATAAAGAAAGAGAGCGAGTAAGTGAGTGTGTGTGTATGTGTGTGTGTATGTGTGTGTGCGTGCGTGCGTGCGTGTGCGTGTGCATGTGCAGGTGTGTGCACGTGCGTCTGTGTGAAAATGAAAGAGAGAGAGAGAGAGAGAGAGAGAGAGAGAATGAGTGTGTGGCTTTATGTGTGTGCAACTGTGTATGTGTGTACGTGTGAGTTTTCATGAGTGTGTGTGTGCATGTGTATGTGTGTGTGTTTATGTGTGTGTGTGTGTTTATATGAGT
>JAPXFY010000023.1:31761316-31763816 GCA_030674185.1 Monoplex corrugatus | reverse complement strand
TTTCTGGAAATTCTGTGCTGCAAATTTCCTCTTTTCTGTCACTCCCTTTGTTTCTGCCTAATTTCTTTGCTTTCTGTCATTTCTTCCTGTTATTTCCTGCCTTGCTGGTCTATTCAACTGTATGTGTTCGATAAAGTCTTACGTACTTTCTCTTAGGATTGACAATTGTGTACATGTGTTAAGTGCATTATTGGCTCTAGGGAAATGAGATACGCAAAAGCACTTTTAGATAATTTAGGCTAGGGTTTTTTTTATATGTTTCAGTGTCCTTACTTATATTCAAATTTGTATTCAGGCTGGTTTTTTAAATCCCCATGTGCGATAAATTGGACGGAGTGGTCAACGCCAGGGGCATCTCCTTAGATTATGTGCGCGAAAACATTGATACGTGTATTTAATTTTCTTTTCTTTTTTTTTCCCCTGTTGGAGTAATGTGTATGTTTTGAAACGGTTGTAGCCCTGATATGGCTCTACGCAGTCGGCTGGGCCTTAGACAACAAAAAGAGCAACATACTCCGGTGAGTCTCAGCTGTAAGGTGGTTCTGTTCGAGCAAAGCTGTAATTCCAGTTTCCCAAGATGGTGTCCCCGAGCTCAGAATAAATTCCATAAGCACTGAAGACATAGACGCCATGTGAAGAAAAAGATCCAAAATGACTATCGACTATCATGTAAGCCTTAGGCTGCTGGGCCATAGAAACTCACACCTCACGTCTCACGCCTCATGCTTCACGCCTCACGTGTGAATAGAAAAATGAACAGATGTCTCTTTTACGTGGGGCCATCGACACCACTCACGCCTCACGCTTCATGCTTCACGGTTCACGCATGACCGGAGAAGTGGGACTGTCCACTTTTTTCGATGCGTGAAGCTGAAGTTCCTGGTTACCGTTGGCCATTTCAATTCTCCTCACATGCAGGATGGATGACTACAAAGAAAAAGGCCCCTCCTCTGGAAGCCACGTGTGTCTGACCACAAGGACAAAGATTACACACACACACACACACACACACACACACCACACACACACACACACAGTTTGGGAAGACTTGAAGATTCTGAACGAACCCAAAGTTAAGGAGATG
Organism: Monoplex corrugatus; assembly: GCA_030674185.1. NCBI lineage: Eukaryota > Metazoa > Mollusca > Gastropoda > Littorinimorpha > Ranellidae > Monoplex > Monoplex corrugatus. Next base: position 31,762,732 of record JAPXFY010000023.1, on the reverse strand, counting down.
ATGGAATGTACGGTGGAATTCTCCTCGTGATTCTGTAAGGAAGGAATGTTCTCGGCACCATATGCTTTGTCTCTTTCCTTCCTCCTTCTGAGCAAGAGCAAAATCAGGAGGTCTTCTTCGTCAGAAGAATCATCTTCGGAAAAAGAAACAAACCACGAATATTGTCTTTGATCAATTGAGAAAACAGCACTGTATTCTGGCACCGTCAACACAAAACAGACGCGTGAAGAGTGAGACGTGAGCTCCGTGGCCCAGTGCATGAAATGTGAGGCGTGAAGCATGAGGCATGAGACGTGAGGCATGAGTTTCTATGGCCCAGCAACCTTATGTCTACGCACAAGCGTGAAGTCCATCTTTCAGACAGACAAACATGCAGTATCAAAGCGAAGTACACGGCACATACACGCACACATACACATACGTACACACATACACGTATGAAGCTAAAGAACACCTCCGTCTTCTTGGTGTCTGCTCGTAAAAAAAATACGTCTGCTCTGACGGGTAATGAAACGGGATTTTATGATGGGCCCTCACACTGAAATGGAATTAGGACATCTTGTTAAAAGAAACGGGTGAGTTTAAAAATTAAGAGATAATGTTTTGTATGTGTGTAATACGCAGAGGTGAGGGGAGGGAATGAGGGAAGCTAGGGATTGAAATGGTGGTGGTAGTGGTGATGGTGGTAGTGGTGGTGGTAGTGGTGGTGGTGGTGGTGGTGGTGTGAGGTAGTGGTGGTGGTGTGGTAATGGTGGTGGTTGGTGGTGGTGGTGATGATGGTGGTTGTGGTGGTGGTGCGTGGTGATGATGGTGGTGGTGATGGTAATGATGGTGGTGATGGTGATAGTGGTGATGGTGGTGGTGGTATTAATGGTGTGTGATGATGGTGGTGGTGTTGGTGGTGTATGAGCGTATGTGTTTGGTGGTTATGAAGGTGGTGATGGTGGTGGTGGTGGTGCGTCTATATGCATATGTGTGTTTATGGGCGAACGTGTATACTTGTGTCGTTAAAGTTTGTATGTGTGTGTGTGTGTGTGTGTGTGTGTGTGTGTGTGTGTGTGTGTGTGTGTGTGCATGTGCGTGTATTTGTGTGTGCGCGTGCGTGCGTGTGTGTATATGTATATATATATATATATATATATATATGTTTTATTTATATATATATATATATATATATATATAAATATAAATGTGTGTGTGTGCGCGCGCGTAAGAATGTTGTGTGTGTGTGTGTGTGTGTGTGTGTGTGGTGTGTGTGTGTGCGTGCGTGTGTGTGTGTGTGTGTGCATGTGTACGAGCGAGTGTTTATACATTCTCTATATTTCAGTTTTGTTTCTTTTGCTGTAGTTTTGACTTTTTTATTTGAAATGAAGGGGGTGAAACGGTTGTTTTTTTTGTGTGTGGGAAATGTGAAAC
>JAPXFY010000023.1:31741316-31746316 GCA_030674185.1 Monoplex corrugatus | reverse complement strand
AAGATAAAGATAGGTACTGTTCTACCAAATATGAAGTTGTGTTGTTTCTTCTGCTTTGAGTTACTTCAGAAAACATTTCAGATGATGAGATGAGTATTCAACATAGTTGCAAATGAATCTGACTTCTTTGTTCTTTGGCTGGTTGTGTGCGTACTCAGTACGGTTTCAAATCAATCTGACACTTTTGTTCTTTCATTGATTGATACTTAAAATCTTTCCAGACGTAACATATATGATGACCGTTAACAAGAAATACATGAGGGTGCTGGATGGGACCCAGAGTACCAATGCCTCACCACTCTCCAGACAATCACCTCACACGCTCTTGACTCCACACGATAGCCATTACCTCAAGCAAAGAGGTTGTCCCTGCGCTGCATGACAAATATGAAGACTGACATGTAAAAACTGTTTTAAAAAGTCATAAAATAATATGACCACCTCCTCTAAGGGACTTAACCACAAGGGATTAACCGCAAGCCAGCAGTGGACCAAGCCCCTCCCCGTTACCCCACCCCTGCTCATGAGCTGATCTGACAGTTGAAGATATGGTCTGACTGATCTTTAAAACTGAAAGCTTTGCTCTAGCTCATCATTCCTGAAAAACTTTGCTAATAAATACTTACTGATGGAGAGGAAGGAACAGGTCTGGCATGGTGGGAAGGGAGGGAGGGGCTTGGAGGACAGAGGTGGTGGGAGTGGTCTGATCTTTGTGGATAAATTTGCACCAACTGTGTTTGATTGGTCGTAAAGTGAATGTTGTTGCCAGCACCGCAGTCACCGATTATGGTTTTACATGAACAGGGGAGTTGAGTACCCTGTGTGGGTGGTGTGGTGGTGGTGGTGGTGGTTTGTGTGTGGTGTGTGTGTGTGTGTGTGTGTGTGTGTGTGTGTGTGTGTGTGTGTGTGGTGTGGGGTGAGTGCATGACTGTCTCTCTGTCTGTGTACATATGCACGTATGTCTGTATGTCTGTGTGTCTATGTCTGTCTCTCTTTATGTCTGTATGTCTATCTGTTTGTCTCTATCTATGTATATATGTATGTGTGTGTATGTCTATCCGTTTCTCTGTCTGCATGTATGCATGTATGTATATATGTATGCATATGTGTATGTGTGTATGTATGTGTGTATGTATGTATGTATGTATGTATGTATGTAGTACGTTTGTATGTATGTATATATGTATGTAGGTAGGTAGGTAGGTAGGTTGGTAAGTAGGTAGGTACGTACGTACGTATCTATCTATCTATCTATCTATCTATCTTTCTATCTATCTATCTATCTATCTAACTATCTTTCTATCTATCTATCTATCTCTCTATCTCTCTATCTATCTATCTATCTGTCTGTCTATCCATCTCTCTGTCTATCTGACTGTCTATCCATCTATCTATATATCTCTCTATCTATCTATCTGTCTGTCTGTCTATCCATCTCTCTATCTATCTGACTGTCTACCTATCTATCTATCTATCTATCTGTCTGTCTACCCATCTTCTCTCTATCTATCTGACTGTCTATCTATCTATCTATCTTTCTATCTATCTGTCTGTCTGTCTATCTATCTATCTATCTAATTATCTTTCTATCTATCTAGCTAGCTAGCTATCTATATATCTCTCTATCTATTTATCTATCTGTCTGTCTGTCTGTCTACCCATCTCTCTATCTATCTGACTGTCTATCTATCTATCTATCTATCTATGTACGTACGCATGTATGTACGTCAGCTGTGTCTGTGTGTAAGTGTTCATGCTTTACATTCTTTTCTGGTACTGTAATCATCATCATCATCATCATCATCATCGACTACAGTAACAATAACAATAACAACATTCTAATCATTATCATCATCATCATTAACATTATCATCATAGTACTAGCAATAGGAATCAGAAATTATATTTACTTCAGAATGGTTTGGGTTCTTGCAAAGCTTACACACATAAATGCACACATGTACACGTGCACATAACCACCAACAACGTCTACCCTCCACTCTCTCTCTCTCTCTCTCTCTTCTCTCTCTCCTCTATCTCTCTCTCTCTCTCCCCTAACGCCTCACCCACCCACCCATCTACCACTTATCTCCACCCCCACCCCTCATTACACACATGAACCATTGACTCCAACTCTTTAACAGTTAAACTTCCACCCTTCTTCTCCTTTTTTCTTTAAAATGTCCTAATTCCGTTTCTGTGTGTGGTCCATCATTAAAGTTTTTATCATTCCTTGACAGAGCAGTGGCATTAGTGAAGGCTGATAAGAAGATGGTATATGTCTTTTCCTTCCATGTTATTTGTTGTGTGCTGTGTCCTGTGTGCACTGCTGTTATGTACTGTTCTCTCCTCTTAAAGGTTTGTCTTTTGATCAGCCCTTTGGGTAGATAGTGGGCGGAGCTATTGCATACTCAAACACACACACACACACACACACACACACACACACACACACACACACACACACACACACACACACACACACACACACACACACACACGTACGCACCCACGCACGCACGCACAAGACACTTGATGACACAGAAACAGCATTGCCCTCAATCATTCAAACTAGTTTCCATTCGAAATTTTGCTCTCACTTTATCATCACGTTTTATAATAATACAACTGTGTTTTAAGCAATGAGTTAGAAGATGGAGGTAGGTACTGTTCTACCAAATCTGAAATTGTGTTGTTTTCTTCTGTTTTGAGTTACTTGAGAAAACATTTCAGAGATCTGAGATGAGTATTCAACACAGTTGCAAATGAATCTGACATCTTTGGACTTTGGCTGGTTGTGTGCGTACTCAATACGGTATCAAATCAATCTGACATTCTTTTTTCATTGATTGATTTAACATCCATCTTTCCACGCGTAACTTATATGAGGACCATTAACAAGAAGCAAACTAGGATGCCAGATGGGACCCACAGCACCAATGCCTCACCACTCTCCCGATAATCACCTCCCAAGCTCTCGACACCACACATTAGCCATTTCCTCAAGCAAAAGGGTGGCTGTCCACGCGCTACATGACTCATAAGAAGACTGACATATTGAAATTTTTTACAAAGGAATTATAAAATAATATGACCACCTACTCTAAGGGACATAACCCCAAGCCAGCAGTGGACCAAGCCTCTCCCCCTTACCCCACCCCCACTCTTGAGCTGATCTGATGGTTGAAGATAGGGTCTGCTTAGTCTTAAATACTGAAAGTTTTGCTCTAGCTCATCATTCCTGAAAAAACATCACAAGTAAATACTTACTGATGGAGGTAAGGGAACTGGTCTGGCATGGTGGGAAGGGAGGGAGGGGTTTGGGGGCAGTAGTGGTGGGAGTGGTTTGATCTTTGATGATAAATTTGCACCGACTGTGTTTGATTGGTCGTAAAGTGAATACGATTATGGTTTTACATGAAGAGGGGAGGTGAGTACCCTGTGTGGTACCCTGTGGTGAGGTTTTGTGATGTGATTTGGTGTGGTAAGTGTGCAGTAGCGTGTGTGTGTGTGTGTGTTGTGTGTGTGTGTGTGTGTGTGTGTGTGTGTGTGTGTGTGTGTGTGTGTGTGTGTGTGTGTGTGTGTGTGCAGGTGTGTGTGTGTATATCTGTGTGGTGTGCGCACGCGTGTGTGTGTGTACATGTTCTTGTCTGGGTGTTCGCGCTTGTGTGTGTGTGTGTGTGTGTGTGTGTGTGTGTGTGTGTGTGTGTGTGTGGTGGTGTGTGTGTGTGTTGCGTGAGTGTGTGTGTTTGTGTGTGTGTGAGTGTGTCTGTATGTGTGTGTGTGTCTGTCTGTCTGTCTATCTGTCTGTTGGTCTATCTATCTGTCTGAGTCTGTGTCTGTGTGTAAGTATCCATGCTTTCAATTACTTCCTGTCACAGTAAACACCACCACCATCATCATCATTGTCATCACCATCATCATTTTCATTACCGTCATCATTCATCGTCGTCATCATCATCATCATCATCATCATCATCATCGTCAATAACAGCAACAACAACATTCTTATCATCATCATCATTATCATCATCTATATCGTTATCACCGTTAATATCATCAGTATAGTACTAGCAGTAGGTATCACAAATCATATTTACTTCATAATAACTCGGATTTTTGCAAAGCTTTCACATATAAACGTATACACATACACGTACACGTACACACACACACACGCACACAATCACCACTATCATGTCCTCCATCCATTCTCTCTCCCATAACACCCACCCACCCATCCATCCATCACAACTCCACACATCTCATTACACACATGAACCATTGACTCCAACTCTGAACTGTTTAACTTCCATCCCTTCTTCTCCTTTTTTCTTCAAGATGTCCTCATTCCGTTTCTGTGTGTGGTCCATCATAAAAGTTTACATCATTCCTTGACAGAGCAGTGGCTTATTAGTGGAGGCTGGTAAGAAGATGGTGTATGTCTTTTCCCTCCATGTGTATGTTGTCATGTACTGTGTACTGTGTGCCTTGTAGTTATGTACTGTTCTCACCTCTTAAAGACCTGTCTTCTGATCAGCCCTTTGGGTAGATAGTGGGTGGAGCTATCACATACACACACAGGACACTTTGATGACACAGATATAGCACTGCCCTCCACAATTCAAATTAGCTTCCGTTCGAAATTTTGCTCTCAATTTATCCTCATGTTTTGTATTAATGCAGCTATGTGTTAAACGATGAGCTGGAAGAAAAAGATAGATACTGTTGTACCAAATCTGAAGTTGTGTTGTTTCTTCTGCTTTGGGTTATTTCAGAAAACAAAACATGTTAGAGATCTGAGATGAGTATTCAACACAGTTGCAAATGAATCTGACATTTTTGTTCTCTCATTGATTGATGTTTAAAGTCTTTCCACACGTACCTTATATGTGGACCATTAACAAGAAACACAGGAGGGAGCTGGATGGGACCACACGTACCAATGCATCACCACTCTCCAGACACTGTCTGATATCACTTATAGGGAAAAGACGTTA
>JAPXFY010000023.1:31733816-31736316 GCA_030674185.1 Monoplex corrugatus | reverse complement strand
GCAGGTCATCCATCTCAACATCACCAGTGAAGTCCATGGCAAAGACAAGAGTCAGTATAGCTTGGCGCCAGACATCTTGATGGAGTTGCTGGAATGAGACAGGCAACAGGAGCAAACTACCTTAGGGACTCCATCTCTGGAATTTGGATTACTCATTAGCCTTTTCTTCCCTGGAAGGTTACTGCAAGGCAGCAGAGTTGTGTGGATGGCGTCTGATTCTTGTTGAGTTAATCCAGTCTTTGACAGGTCCTGTCAGAGTCCTACTATCCTCTCCATCTGACAAGCCAGGTCCCCCTCACCTCTCTCCCTCGCCAGGAATCGGCGGTAGGAACCACGCTCGACATCACAAGTCTTCTCCAGGTCACACGATTGAGACAACTGTGGGCGACTTCCTGGATCCCCAGACCACAGACATCAGCGATGTTGTTGTAATAGGAAGGGTTGCAGAATACTCGATGATGGTCCGACCATAAACAGGAACCCTGGATTGCATGGTTGCCAAAACCAGACCAGTGACCTGACCAAACAATGTTACTGGTTGATAACCTAGCAAATTCAGAATTCCGCAGCCCATCTTGCCCTTCATAAAAAGAGGCGTGATCACATCACCTTCTCGCTTCACTTTCTCCACTGATTGTCTGCTTCTAAAAGACTTCAGACATCAGAAAGACAAGAAGGTTAATTGGTCTTCAAGGGGTGGGACCTGGGAAATCAACCTAGCTCTGCAATGTTTTATACCAAGGCAGCTGGGCAATGCCCTGCTCTTTACGATTTTCAACTGCCGTGGGATCTTTAGCGTGTGCAGCCAGAGGGCACACAGGTCCAACTCGTTTTTCGTCTCCTTCCGAAGAACTAGATGTTCAGTTCGATTTTCCGGTCAAACTGAGGAGAAAAGTCAAGGCCTGTAAGGGAAGCGAACCCTGGAGCCTCGAGTTTTGTTATTGGCAGGCGAACGTCTGAACCATTCTGCCACTCTTCTCCCTCTTCTAAAGAATTCATACAAAATCAATACCTTCTGCAACAAGTGTTTCAGTGTTATTTCACCTACTTATCCTTGTGAACACCTCCAATGTAACACCTGTGTGTGTGTGTGTGTGTGTGATGTGTGTGTGTGTGTGACTGTGTGTGTGTGTGTGTGTGTGTGTGTGTGTGTGTTGTGTGTGACAAACTGGAATGAGCATGTGTAAAGGAGTTTAAGATATCATTGTTCATGTACAGTAACCTGGTTCTTATATATGCATTTTACTGTGTTTGTATTTTAATCATATATGTTTTATGGCATTCGTGATACTGTGGTTTTTCCATGATTTATACTGAATAAAGTATTCTTGACTTGACTTGACTTGACTTGACTTGACTTGACTTGACTTGACTTGACTTGACTTGACTTGATTTGACTTGACTTGACCCTGCCAGCCTCTCCATTCTGCGTCCGAACTACTTGTTTACAAATTCGTTGATACAGATGGTCACGGTCAGTCGCCGCTCATTCACTTGTCTGGTCCATACAAATGGAACGGGCTTTCCTTCTCTCTTCGACAGTCATATACACTTGTCTTACGCCAAGTGTGTTTTGAAGACATGTCTTTTTGTCCATTAGTTAATTTCCCCTCTACAGACTCTTCTCTTCCTCCAAATCTAACTAGAAGACTGCAATTTTGCCCAGCACTGATTTCCCCCTCTACGTGTCCACCCTTTCGTCCCACTGCCCTCCTATTCTCCCCCCCCCCTCCCTGTGTGCGTGAACTTTGTCCTCTTGAATTTTTGTCAATGTGAGTGAATGCCGTTGCGAATGATTAGGGCGTGCGATTTGATATGATTTGTATATCAACATTTGGTGCCTTAGATATGTCACTATCATTGTTTTTCGTTATTGTGAAGGTAAGCGAATGGTTTGGTATGGAGGGAAAGAAATAGGAAGGGAAAAGGGGGTCTGGGTGCATGGGTGGGGGTAAACACCAAGAAAACCAGCAGCTCCACAAATATCCTTTTTCTTTAGCAGTTTTGAAACGAAATGTGTATGTTCGAATATGAACATATACATATATATATATATACATATATATATATATATATATATAGTGTGTGTGTATTGTGTGTGTGTGTGTGTGTGTGTGTGTGTGTGTGTGTGTGTGTGTGTGTGTGTGTGTGTGTGTGTGTGTGTGTGTACAGTACATCTACATTGTTTAATACAAGTGTTCGGTATGACTATGCAGACCCGTCCCTCACATCCCCGAGTTGTTTTGAATTTAGGCCCGTGGCCGATGTTCAATAAAACATTTTCGTGTGTTTGTTCGTTCTCTTTGTCTCTCTCTCTCTCTCTCTCTCTCTCTCTCTCTCTCTCTCTCTCTCTCTCTCTCTCTCTCCTGTCTCTGTCTGTCTGTCCATCTCTGTCTCTGTCTGTCTTCTGTCTGTCTCTCTGTCTCTCTGTCTCTCTGTCTCTCGTCTCTGTCTGTCTCTGTCTCTCTCTCTCTCTTCTCTCTCTCTCTTCTCTCTCTGA
>JAPXFY010000023.1:31706316-31711316 GCA_030674185.1 Monoplex corrugatus | reverse complement strand
TGCTGTGATGATAGGGATGATAATAATCATGACGAATCATGATGCTACGGAAGTTCCATTCTGGGTCGAGCTGAGAGGGCCACTGATATATGTACACTCTTTTACAGAAATATGGTCTTTGCAGACATGGCTGCACTCCGCGATTCCTTGAAAAAAGCAATAGACTGCCATTAACCAGGCCCGAGGAGAGTGTTTACATTTCGTGGGAAACTTGTTCGTTTGTTTGTTGTTGTTATGTTTGTTTGTTTGTTTGTTTGTTTGTTTGTTTGTTTGTTTGTTTGTTTGTTTGTTTGTTTGTTTGTTTGTTATTTTTTTGTTTGTTTGTTTTTGTTTGTTTGTTTTTGTTTTTTGTTGTTGTTGTTTTCGTTTTTGTTTTTTGTTGTTGTTTTTTTTTCTTTTCTCTTTTTTATTTTGTTTTTGTTTTTGCTTGAAATCACATGGATCCCAGAAAGCTTTTCAAAGACCACATCTTGCTCAGCGCACAAAGAAAGATGATAAGAACTAGTCGCCGTGGTGTAGTGGTTAACGCAACGGACTACCGATTGGAAGGTTATAGGCTTGAATCTCATCATTGCCCTAAAAATCATAATGGCATTTTTCGGCCTTAATCGGCTCCTATCCAAAGTTGAGCGTGCTATGGGATCATTGGGATGTGTCGAGACCACACACATTTGAGTCTCAGCCACTTCACGGATGTGACTTTGAGAGTAACAAATTTCATGACTAACGCTGCAGGTGTCTGTATCTCTCGGGCCTGGTTGACGCCGGGATATACCATGGTTGACGCCAGGATATATCATGATGTTAAGCGCAAGTACAGCCCTTTCATGCAGTCTATGGGCTTCTTGGGAAGACTTGGTCTGTTTGAATCCAGGATATCTTATGATAGTAAACGTAGAGTACAGCCCTGTCACGCAGTCTCAATCCCAGATGGAACTTCTTAGCATCACGATTATCAACCTCATCATCATCATAATCATCATCATCATCATCATCATCATCATAGCATTGTAAAAACTGTCACAACGTCTGTAGACATCGATATGACAATATTGGGGTGGGGTGGGGAGGTGAGTTGAGCACAAAGAAAACTCCCTAAAGGCAATTCATTCTCAAAAACGGAACAAAACAAAACAAAACAACAAAATCAAAACGCAAAAAAGAAATCCCCCCCCCCCGCGCACACACACACACACACACACACACACACACACACACACACACACACACACAATGCACTAAGGTTAGATCTTGATCAAGATAATGTATCTAAGGCTCATTCTGAATGGTGCCGTGGCCAAATGGGTAAGATACTGAACTACCAGTCAGATAGTTTGGGTTCGATCTTGCCTGGGTTTGTCCCAACTAATATCTGGAAACGATCATTTTATCAGACGGCAGATGCACATCAGAAATAGCCAGCAGAATCGGCCAAACCAAAACAGCATTCAAGAAGACGAAAAGCATTCTAACCAACAGCTGCCTATCAATTAACATCAGGAAGAGAGTTCTTGAATATTATGTAGAACCAATACCGTTATACGGTTGTGAGGCGTGGACAGTCAACAAGCAAAGCCAGAACAAGATTGAGGCAGCCGAGATGTGGTTTCTAAGAAGAAAGTTGAGAGTTCCATGAACAGCAAAGAAAACAAATGAGACAGTCTTGATGGAGGCAGACACAAGAAGGTCATTTACAAGGAAGATTAGGAAAAGACAAAGCATTTATAGGCCATTTTATGAGGAAAGGGGAATTGGAACACCTGATCACAACAGGAAAGCTGCAGGGAAAGAGAACACTAGGTAGACCCAGGAAGAAAATATTGGACGGACTTGCAGAGTGGCTGAAGCTAGAGAGGGTGGAAAAAGTGCTTGAGGCAACAAGGGATAGAAACATAATTATGGAAGGCCATGATCGCCAACACCATGGGGCAAGGCACTTGATGATGATGATGATGATGATGATGATGATGATGATGATGATGATGATGATGATGATGATGAAATGGACGAAGAATGGAGATTGTTCGGATTTCCCAGTTCAACGTGTGTGCAGACCTGTTAGTATCTAAATCTCTTTTGTGTGTATCCGCACACAGATAATTAAACATGCACATTAACCCTTTGGCTCCTGCAAGCCTGTCCACCAGCATCCTTCGTCGTCAACCATGCTAGCAGAGCAAAAACTTAACCCTTTGACTCCCTCACCCTATCCACCAGCACCAGCTTCCTGCAGGAATCTGGTGGACAGGCTGAGGGAGTCAAAGGGTTAGGTTTTTGCAGCTGGTGGATAGGGTGTGGGCGTCAATGGGTTAGGTTTTTGCAGTTGGTGGATAGGGTGTGGGAGTCAAAAGGTTAGGTTTTTGCAGCTGGTGGATAGGGTGTGGGAGTCAAAGGGTTAAGTTTTTGCAGCTGGTGGATAGGGTGTGGGAGTCAAAGGGTTAGGTTTTTGCAGTTAGTGGATAGGCTGTGGGAGTCAAAGGGTTAGGTTTTTGCAGCTGATGGATAGGGTGTGGGAGTCAAAGGGTTAGGTTTTTGCAGTTGGTGGATAGGGTGTGGGAGTCAAGGGTTAGGTTTTTGCAGTTAGTGGATAGGGTGTGGGAGTCAAAGGGTTAGTTTTTTTGCAGCTGGTGGATAGGGTGTGGGAGTCAAAGGGTTAGGTTTTTGCAGTTGGTGGATAGGGTGTGGGAGTCAAAGGGTTAGGTTTTTGCAGCTGGTGGATAGGGTGTGGGAGTCAAGGGGTTAGGTTTTTGCAGTTAGTGGATAGGCTGTGGGAGTCAAAGGGTTAGTTTTTTTGCAGCTGGTGGATAGGGTGTGGGAGTCAAAGGGTTAGGTTTTTGCAGCTGGTGGATAGGGTGTGGGAGTCAAAAGGTTAAAATTTTCCTGGTTAGTCGTGAAAGTGTCCTGTAGCATACGGAAACGTGAAAAAATACCCAGCATGCACGCCCACCAGAGACGGAGTGCGTAGACTACGAAGCGACTTGTCGCATGCACAACGTGGGCCAAAAAAAACAAAACAAAAGAAAACAAAACAAAAACAAAATCAAAAACACCTGCATACGGGAAAAATCGGCACTAAAACAATTTAGAAAAAAAAAACTCACTTTATTAAAGGAACCAGAAAAACAAAACACGAAAAAATAATAAGAACGCGTATTTAATACAAGACAAGACAGGTGCAAATTTCCGGCTAACTGGCCTTTGTCAAGCGTAAGATTACAAACAAAGAAATACCAGATACAAAAATTAGGAGAAAAGACTGAAACTTCCCTGCTGCTCCGTGCAGAGTGAGAAAAGGAATAAACTGACTCAGCGGGGAAAAGGAATAAACTGAATAAAATAAACAAGTTTAATTCATTTCTCACTCTGGACGGAGCAGCAGGGAAGTTTCAGTCTTTTTCCCCTTAATTTTTGTATCTGGTGTTTCTTTGTTTGTGATCTTACTCTTGACAAAGGCCAGTTGGCCAAAAATTTGCACCTGTCTTGTCTTGTTGTATTAAACACGCGTTCTTATTCTTTTCCCGTGTTTTTTTTTTTTTTTTTCCTGGTTCCTGTTTGCTTGAACGCGGACAGTCACATGTTTGGGATTTCACTTTATTATAAACAAAGAACAAACAAATAAACAAACAAGTAAACAACGAAGTATAATCCCAGGAACAAGTCCGATTGTGGTCCTTCATTCCGAGCAGGCCTACAGTCTTTCATGCAGAACAGAACACACAACACGTCACAGGAATGGAAGAGGGGTTATCCGCCCCTTCGAGACGTTTTGCGGCTAAGGGAGCTTACTCACCTTCTTGTTGTCAGCTGTCGTCGTTAAAGGGCCATAACTCTTCTTTGAACAGGTCTCCGTTTTCAGTGGGTCGGGTGTAGCCCGAACCGGGTTGAAGGGAGATGGGGTGACACTACAGACCTCGGGTATCCACACAAACACGGACACACAGACACGGACACAGACACATACAGACACACCCAGACACACACACACAGACACATACAGACACACCCAGACACAGACACAGGCACACATACACACACACACACATAGACACACACACACACACTAACTTACGCACGCAGACATACCCACATACACGCACACGCTCAAACAAACACACACAAACACACATACGCGTGCACGCAAACACACACAGACTCACACACGCACACACACATACATACACACATATACACGCACATACACGCATGCGTGCACACACACACACACACACACACACACACACACAGAATCAATCATACATAAGCACATGCACAAAAGGATGGGCGCAAAGCATACAAGCATGCACTCATGCCCTCACACAATATGTCATGCGCACACGCACCAACACGCGCACACACACACACACACGCACAAGCAGAGAGAGAGAGAGACAAACACACAAGAGTCACAGATACAGAGACATATATAGAGAGAGACAGACAGACAGACAGACAGACAGATAGACAGACAGGCAGACAGAGACAGACAAAGACAGGCAGACAGAGAGATAGAGACGCACAGAGAGAGTCACACACACACGCATAAAAAAGATGGGCTCAGGAACACACGCATACGAGCGTCACACTCACACATACACACACACGCACGCACGCACACACGCACACAAACGCACGCACAAACACCTACAAACATATACACGAACACAATACACATACGCATATGCATATACACACAAACACACACATGCACGCACACACACACACACAAACACACACACAAACACACACGCACACACACACACACATACATACACGACAAGCACCCACACAATAGATTAGACAGAAGACAGTCACCGATTGTTTCATGGAACTGTGTGGGGGGGGGGGGTAGATTGGAAGCTGACCGAGAGAGAGAGAGACAGACAGACAGACAGACAGACAGAGAGACAGAGACAGACAGACCGGCAGACAAAGACAGGGAGACAGACAAAGACAGAGACAGAGAGAAACATAGAGGTAGAGACAGACAGACAGACAGAGAC
>JAPXFY010000023.1:31681316-31683816 GCA_030674185.1 Monoplex corrugatus | reverse complement strand
GGGAGAGCGTATGGGCGCCGCCTTCGTGGTGCTGGCCCCGGGAAAAAGTTGAAGTCTCTTGTCACCTCACTCCCCTACGACCCCAGGGTTATGGAACTATCTAGGTAGGACGTCAGGACCTGGTCAGCTCGTGAGGTTTATGTTGCAGGCTTAAGTTAAGGCTTGTGCCGTGATCAGTCTGGATCTACTCCATCACATGGCAACTGTGACGTGATTTCGTATGGAATTCATTCCGAGCATGGAGACGTCATCTTGAGAAATTGAAACTGAAATTGAAGCTGAAACTGTCAGTGGATATCGAGATACTGAAATCAACAAGACTGCGTTTGAAAATGTTAGTGGTTATAAGTGCACAGGCTCAGTTAACTCTCTGACTTCCGCACCCTGTCCACTAGCTTCCTGCATTGTGAGCCATGCTAGGTTAGCAAAAACGCAACACTTTGACTCCCTTTGACTTTCTCACCCTATCCACCATGTTCCTGTAGTAAGCTGGTGGATAGGCTCAGAGAGTCGAAATATTGTTTTTGCAGTTGGTAGATAGGGTGCGAGAGTCAAAGGGTTAATTAAAGGTCATGATGGTACCTGTACGAAAGACTCTAACATAAGACAGGACTGTCAAAACAGAAAACGATCCAGCCCAATAACATTTGGAAAGACAGAATCAAACCATGCTGAGAGTTTTCTTGTTTCAGCCATATAGACGTTACTTAATTTTATGACCATTGTTTTTGAGAAATTATAAAAGGCACAATTCTTATTATCAGACTGACGAGGGTTCGCTGAACCGATCAGGCCTAACAAAAAGTAAGTGAAATTCCTTGATGGATAATATTCGTTTAGGCGTGATATGTGTAAATTATAATAAGAATGTGCCTTATATAATTTCTCAAAAACAATGGTCATAGAATCAAACCAACAACTCTTAAAATAAACAATTTTAAATGTCTGTCCTGGCCAGTAATGCTATACGTCTGTAAAGCCTGGATTTCCAGAAATCAGATGAAAATAAGACCGAATCAGCAGAGATGTGGTTCTACAGGCGGCTTCTTCGATTAGAGTTAAACAGACCGATAAAAGAACAAATGAATGCATTTTGAACTAATTCACAGTCCAACGTCAACTCATTATCATTATGTGTCCTGCCGCTTGACGTTGGCGATCATGGCCCTCCACACGAATCTATCTCCCTTCACTGCAAATACATCTCCCACCCTCTCCGTCCTCAACCACCCTGCAAGTCCATCCAATATTTTCTCCCTGGGTCTACCTGGTCTTCTCTTTCCCTCCAGCTTTCTGTTGTGGCCAGGTGCTCTAATTCCCCTTTCCTCATAAATTGTCCTAAAACTGTTGCTTGTCTTTTTTTTTTTCTAATCTTATTTACTAACGATCTTCTTGTGTCAGCCTCCTTCAAGACTTTCTCGTTTGTTCCCTTTGCTGTATAACGTCAACTACTGGCACAAAATCAACAATAGAAAGATGAAATACTTCGGCCATGAAACCAACAACACCAACGCAACCTAAGTCAGTAATGGCAACGATTTTACAAGAAAAAAATTAAGGCCAAAAGAAATCCGGGCAGACCACTTACTTCCTATACAGCCAATAAGAGCGGTTTGGAGGTCTACGAAGTAGCCCAGAGAAGTCAAGACCAAGTAAGTGGAGGAGAGTTGTCCTGAGAGTTGTTCTGAGAGTTGTTTGATACATTCAAACTCGACGATGCTGACGTGAGGGTGACGGAGTTTTGCCAGTATTTATAAGCAGAGAACGACTGTCAGGAATCAACTACGAAATAAGACAAATGTAGATAAATTATCACAGTTCCAAGAGAGGGAAAGAAGCGTTGTCTCCCTTGTAAAAGTAAAACCAAACAGAAACAAGAAGACAAGAAAAGAGACAAAACAAAAAACAAATACAAAAAAGAAAGAAAAACAAGAAAAGAAAAGAAACAAATAAAAAAAAGAGAGAGAAAAATGCTACTTGAGAGAATAAATTTGTCTCGTCTGAAATGCAAAATGAAACAATTCAGGGACTGAGAGAATAAATTTGTCTCATCTGAAATACAAAATGAAACATTCAGACTTCCTTTTAGGTTTTACATTTACAGGAAGCAACCTTCTTTCCTCTCCAGGCGATGACAGTGTTAACACTTTCCCTAGAGGTTTGCAGAGTAAGTCTTAGTCTGTCGAAATGACTTATCGAGAGCAAGTTAAAGACTGATGCTTAGAGTAAATGATATTTATATATATAAAATATATAAAATTAGGTATGTAAGTGTTTGTGTGTTGTAATATTATATGTATGACGATAGAGTTGTTAGTTTATTTGTCTTTTTGAAATTATTAATGTAAATTTGTAGCTTGTGCGCTGATTTCTTAGCTATTTCGTTTTAAATGGCGGCTGCACAGGAGCATCCAAGAGTCATGACTGCGTGGCCGCGCTCTTAGGTGACAGTATAAAGAGTTAAGAGTTGAAGGGGGTTTCTCCTCTAAGGACCCTGTGC
>JAPXFY010000023.1:31676316-31678816 GCA_030674185.1 Monoplex corrugatus | reverse complement strand
TAATCCTCTCTTCTTTGAAGGAACATGTATTGTTTATCTTCCTTGTGTGTTTTTTTTTTTTCTTTTGGGGCCTGGTGGCCAGCAGGTTGAGAATAAGACAGGAGAGGGGTGGAGTAGGTAATGGGACAGACAGGGGGTGGGGGAGTGTAGTAGGTAATGGGACAGACAGGGGTGGGGGAGTGTAGTAGGGGATAGGACAAGAGTGGAAGTGTAGTAGGGGATGGCATAGAGTGGAAGTGTATAGGTAGGGGATGGGACAGACAGGAAGATGTGGCTGGAGTAGGTAGAAGACAGGCAGGTGGTGGAGAAGATAGGGGCGGAAGTGGGTGGGACAGATGGTGTGGAGTAGGTAGGGGATGGTGTAGGTAGAGGATGGGATAGACAGGGGGATGGAGTAGGTAGGGTGATGGGACAGACAGGGGATAGTAGGTAGGGGATGGGACAGACAAGGGGATAGAGTAGGGTGATGGGACAGACAGGGGATAGTAGGTAGGGGATGGGACAGACAAGGGGATAGAGTAGGGTGATGGGACAGACAGGGGATAGTAGGGTGATGGGACAACAAGGGGATAGAGTAGGGTGATGGGACAGACAGGGGATAGTAGGGTGATGGGACAACAAGGGGATGGAGTAGGGTGATGGGACAGACAGGGGATGGAGTAGGTAGGGGATGGGACAGACAGGGGATGGAAATAGGTAGGAGATGGAACAGGAGGGGTGGAGAAGGTAGGGGATGGAGTAGGTAGGGGATGGAGTAGGTAAGGGGATGGGACAGACAGGGGGATGAGTAGGTAGGGATGGGACAGACAGGGGGATGGAGTAGGTAAGGGGATGGGACAGACAGGGGATGGAGTAGGTAGGGGATGGAGTAGGTAAGGGGATGGGACAGACAGGGGGATGGAGTAGGTAGGGGATGGGACAGACAGGGGGATGGAGTAGGTAGGGGATGGGACAGACAGGGTGATGGAGTAGGTAGGGGATGGGACAGACAGGGGGATGGAGTAGGTAGGGGATGGGACAGACAGGGTGATGGAGTAGGTAGGGGGATGGGACAGACAGGGGGATGGAGTAGGTAGGGGGGTGGAGTAGGTAAGGGGATGGGACAGACAGGGGGATGGAGTAGGTAGGGGGATGGGACAGACAAGGGGGATGGAATAGGTGGGGGACAAGACAGACAGGTGGAAGGAGTAGATAGGGAGTGGGACAGATAGGGGAGATGGAGTAGGTAAGGGATGGGACAGACAGGGGATGGAGTAGGTAGGGATGGAACAGGAGGGTGGAGAAGGTAGGGATGGAGTAGGTAGGGGATGGAGTAGGTAAGGGATGGGACAGACAGGGAGATGGAGTAGGTAGGAGTATGGGAGAGACAGGGAAGTGGAGTAGGTAGGGGGATGGAGTAGATGAGGAAAAGACAGACAGGGAGATGGAGAAAGTAGGGGATGGGACAGACGTTAGGGATGGCTAGATAGATAATATAGACAGAGAGATAGATAGGTAGGATGGTAGAAAGATAGATATCTAGACAGATCAATTGAGAGACAGATACATACATACGTGCATACATAGAAAGGCAGACAGATAGGTAGATAGATAGATAGACAGATAGACAGACAGATAGACAGATGGTTAGATAGACATACATACATAGAAAGACAGACAGGTAGATAGATAGACAGATAGACAGACAGATAGACAGATGGTTAGATAGACATACATACATAGAAAGGCAGACAGGTAGATAGACAGATAGACAGACAGATAGACAGATGGTTAGATAGACATACATACATACACACATGCATACATACAGACAGGTAGATAGACAGATAGACAGTCAGATAGACAGATAGATGGTTAGATAGACATACATATATGCATACATACATACATACATACATACATACATATATACATACATACATGCATACATGCATACATACGTAGAGAGGCAGACAGATAGGTAGATAGATAGACAGACAGTCAGATACACAGACAGATAGACAGATGTTAGATAGACATACATACATACATACATACATACATACATACATATATATGTAGAGAGGCAGACAGATAGGTTATAGATAGATAGACAGACAGACAGTCAGATAGACAGACAGATAGATAGAGAAACAGACAGAGAGACAGACGTACATACATACATACGTAGAGAGGCAGACAGATAGATAGATAGATAGACAGACAGACAGTCAGATAGACAAACAGATAAACAGATAGAGAAACAGACAGAGACACACATACATACATGCATACATACATACATACATACATACATACATACATACATGCATACATACATACATACATACATACAAACCTAGAGAGGCAGACAGATAGGTAGAGAGATAGATAAACAGAACAGTCAGACAGACAGACAGATAGACAGATAGATAGAGAAACAGACAGACAGACAGACATACATACATACATACATACATACATACATACATAATACATACATGCATGCATACATACATAC
>JAPXFY010000023.1:31663816-31668816 GCA_030674185.1 Monoplex corrugatus | reverse complement strand
AGCAGCAACAGTGGCAGTAGTAGTAGTCGTTTTTGCTGTTGTTGTTGTTGTTGTTGTTGTAATAGTAATAGTAGTAGTAGTTGCAGCAGCAGCAATAGTAATAGAGTTGTAGTAGCAGCAGCAGCAGCACAAATAGTGGTAGTAGTAGTAGCAGCAGCAGCAGTAGAAGTACAGTAGTAGAAGCAGCAGAAATAGTAGTAGTAGTAGTTACTGTTGTTGTTCTAGAAGAAGTAGTAGTAGTAGTAGCAGCAGCAGCAGCAGCAGCAGCAGCAGCAGTAGTAGAGTAATTTCTTTATCTGAAGTTGTGAACAATCTGCGTTAAAATGATGTTTCATGTCATGCTGGCTGATGGTGTTGGATAGGGGTAAAGTATAAAGGCTGAACAGGACACACCCTAGCACAGAACCCTGAGGAACTCCACAAGAAAGTGGAACGAGCTCAGACTGATTTCCATTGACGTCAAATGACTAAAAGCGATCAGAGAAATGGGAGGAGAACCAAGAAAGAACAGTACCATGAATTCCTAAAGTGTGTTCAAGATAAAAGAGAAGGATGGAGTGATTAACAGCATCGAAGGCAGCAGACAGGTCGAGAAGTATTAGGAGAGAATTTATAACAGCATCAGAAGCACGAAGTTTACTATGTGAACAAGAGCTGTTCTGTAATGTGGTTTGCTCGATAGGTGGACTAGTAAGGATGGCAGAGATGATTTAAGGAAAGATGCTCATTCAGTTGTTATAGTACCACTTTTTCAAAGAGCTTGGAGAGAAATGGCAGATTTGATACCGGCCTAAGAATTTTTAAGGTCATTAGGATCAACATAATTTTTCTTGAGAAGTGGCCGGTCGAGATCAGTTTTGGAAGCAGAAAGGAAGTCTCCTGAGGACAAAGAAGAATTGACGATGGAAGTGATTGTTGAAAGGAGTTGCTGTTAGATTTGTGAAAAGAGAGAGGCCAGAATCCGGTCAAGTTTACCCGATTTGAAACACATATCTTTGAGGATCTTTAAGAACTCACTGTCAGATGATGGGTGAAGAGAGAGAAGAGGAATGCTAGTAGGAATCAAACCTAATGACCACAGGGAAAGACCCTCAGGCTGCACGGAAAGACAGCAAACCTGGGATAACTTTCGGGGCTGTGAGACCTAGCTGAAAAGCAATCTGGGCCGTTCAAACACCTGTGGTTGAAATAAGGCAACGTCAGGAACTTCCGACTGCTAACTATCGAGACTATAGTAAGGGGAAAGGAGCTGGCAGCTATGCGAGTTGGTGGCAAGGCGGGCTGCCTGAAAAAGAGATGAAGACCCAGGGTGGGGCGAGAGAGGGCTCTTCTATTCTCTTTGGTCCAGAGGCTGGGCTGGACCTGGTTGGTACGCGCTGTGTGGCTATGTCCCGGGGTTTGTCATCTCCCAGCCTTGCCATTCGGTTTATAAACGGGGTGGCTGATGGCTGGTTCCGAATGGGTCATGCAACGCATGGACAGCGCCCTTTGCTTGATGAAATGACTATCGAGTGACTTCTGGAACTTGGGGGGTGTTTATCCGGAGAGTGGTAAGGCATTGATGCCCTGGGTCCTATCCACACCCTCGGGGTGTTTTGTTAAAGATCAGGTACCTTTTCTCAGCAGAATGGGCTAAAGGCAACATACGGCAAAGTTTTCCAAGTCGGACTCTGTCACACTCATACGATGACACTGAAAGGAGAGGTCTCTTCCTCTTCACCAAAGTGTACCTTAATCCAAAAATAATTACCTGTGAAAGTTGATAACGTGAAGAAAAAACAAACAAACTAGTTTTGTTCGTTCAGCATTATCAAGCCATAATTACCCTGTTATTCGATCATAACAAAATACACATCAAACAACCTTTCAAAATTAATCAGTCTGTTTAATCTCAATTTCAAAAAAAGACAATGGTGAGAAATAGGTAAAGTGTTCCTTTTTCATTCAGTTCAACCACACTGTAATTACTCAAGTCATTCGATAGTAGGTTTTCCCCTGACATGAATACTGGATCATATTCAAACTTCATCTCTCCATCTACGGGAACATTATTGAAGATTAAGGTCATACCGGCAGCTTGTTGATGTCGTTTCTTTCAAGAGCCTAACCTCATCATCCGGCAGGATTAATTCCAGTTAACCCCTTCAATCTCTCACCCTGTTCACCAACTTTCAACAGCTTCCAACATGAAATAGTGAGAAAATGAATGAATGTTATAGTTTTCAGTTTCCTAAATAATCCAAACTTTCGCTTTCATTACCACTTCAACAGACACTGAAGGCATAGATGCCATGTAATGGAGAAGATCAGATATGATCTTACCAAACGCCTTAAGCCTGCGCATAAGCTATACACGCCGGTACAAACAGAAAGTGAAAGGGTTAGTTTCATCAGCACTGAAACGTGACGAGACAACTTGTATGGCTGTAGGTGTCAATTTAACACGTGCGTGCGTGCGTGCGTGTGTGTGTGTGTGTGTGTGTGTGTGTGTGTGTGTGTGTGTGTGTATCTGTGTGTGTATGTGTGTGTGTATACTTGTGTGTGTGTGTTACTCTGTGCGTGTGTGCGCGTGCGTGCGTGTTGTGTGTGTGTGTGTGTGTGTGTGTGTGTGTGTGTTTCTTGTCTTCGGTTTGCGTGTGTGTTTGTGTGTGTGTGCGCGTGTGTGTATGTGTGTGTGCACGTGTGTATGTGTGCGCGTGCGTGCATGCATGTGTGTGTGTGTGTGTGGGGTGTGTGTGTGTGTGTGTGTGTGTGTGAGATCTGTAATTAACACCACACATGTTATCCAAAACATTAATTACAGAGAATGCAGAAAATAGAAAATTCTCTCTCTCTCTCTCTCTCTCTCTCTCTCTCTCTCTCTCTCTCTCTCTCTCTCTCCTCTCTCTCTCTCTCTCTCTCTCTCTCTCCTCTCTCCTCCCTCTTTCTTTCTCTGTCTCTGTCTCTCGTCTTTCTCTCTGTCTCTCTCTGTCTCTCTCTGTCCTCTCTGCTCTCTCTCTCTGTCTCTCTCTCTCTCTGTCTCTCTCTCTCTGTCTCTCTCTCTCTCTCTCTTCTCTCTCTCTCTCTCCTCTCTCTCTAGCGGAAAGGTATGTGGATTAAAAACGAGAGGCATACCAAGGAAGACCTGGATAGATGACGTGAAAGAGACGTGACATCACTCCGCATTTCTCTAGTTCAGGCTTTTCCAGATGGGCACTGCTGACCATCAACTGTTTCTCCAGGGTAGATTTTGTAAAAATTGTTACTCACTCGCTCCATGATAATCACCATGGAGTCTGGAAGGGTCTTGTGGAAACCATATTATGTAGAAACTGCAGAACCGAAATTGGAGTACAGAACTATTTAACCACAGTTTCCAGATAGTTATATTTTTCTTTTGATTAAATTCCGATGCAGCTGTCATAAGTTTTAGATTGAATTACGTGGACTCAATAGAGCAAATAGACAAACCGAATTTGGAATAGAGAAATGTGTAACACAGTTGCCAAATATTTATGTTTTTCCTCTGATTAAACTTCAATGCAGCTATCATAAGCTTTGGATTGAAGTAGGCAGAAGCAAAATGGTAAACAGACAAAGCGGAATGTGTTAGTTTTTTTAATGACAATGCGTTAGGCGATGAATTTCACTGTATTTTCGATTGTTGTAAATCCCCGTGATGACCGTCATAAGTTTATTCCACAGAAATATATCTCAGAGAGAGCATCAGGTAGACCCAGGGGAAAAAATATTGGACGGACCTGCAGGGTGGCTGAGGACAGAGAAGGTGGAAGATCTGCTTTCAGCAACAAGGGATCGATACATAATTATGCAGGGTCATGATCGGCAACGCTATGCGGCAGGGCACTTGATGATGATAATGATCTCTCAGTTAAATCAATGTTCTCATTGTGTAACTTAATTTCTGGAATAAAAAAAAAGATACACTTAAATTAGCTAAATTCTCCATATTTTCTAACATTGTGTGGTTATCCTTCGTATATCAGAGTATTTTGTCATAAGACAATTTCAGATGTACTTTTATTATGTTGAACCAAATTCTGCTTCATGGTATATGATAATCCTGTTGGATGTTCATTTATTTGCTTGTTATCCTCCATGCCCCAACTGGGGTTATTGATATTGTAATTGTTGCTTAAAGCCCAGCTGACTGCACAGAGCTACATCAGGGCTAAACTGGGGTTATTGTTATTGATATTGTTTTTGTTGTTTAAAGCCCAACCGACTGCGTAGAGACATATATCAGGGATATAACCGATTCAAAACATACAAAACATCAACAGGAATAAAAAGAAAAGAAAATTAAGTACACATATCAATGCATTCGCGCAGATAATCTAAGGAGATGCTCCTGGCACTGACCATTCCGTCCAAGTTATCGCACATAGGGATTGAAAAAACATACCTTGATACAAAATTAAACATAACTAAGGACACTAAAACATAGAAAAACGGGCCTAAATTGCCAAAAATTGCTTCCGCATAATTATCTCACCTCCCTAGAGCTACAAGTGCACTTAACACATGTACCCAATTATCAATCCTAAGAGAAAAGTATGTCAGACTGTATCGAACACATACAGATGAATGGACCAGCAAGACAGAAAATGATAGGAAGAAATGACAGAAAGCAAGAGAGGAAGAAAGAAACAAAGAGAGTGACAGGAAAGAGGAAATCTCTGGCACTGAATTTCCAGAAGGTGGGGATACTATTTCTACTGAAAGAGCCCCCGGCAATCACGCGGGGGGGGGGGGGGGGATGAATTGGGGTCAAAGGACCTACTGAATAGTAATGTTTCAATAGTAATGACACGCACGGTGACACAAGCGGAGAGATCAAAGAGGAAGAAGAAGAATAGGAATCATTTACTGTTGGGACATAACATAACATGCACTGTTATAGCATTTAAATGTTCAGTGATTATCTGCTGTGCAATATCTAGCGATATATTCGTATGGAGGGCCACGATCGCCAACGCCATGCGGCAGGGCACATGATG
>JAPXFY010000023.1:31637292-31644792 GCA_030674185.1 Monoplex corrugatus | reverse complement strand
CCACACAATGAAACATGATCGCCTCAACAAAAACGTTGTACGTGTTCGTTTTCTCTGTACATACATACGTATCGTTGTAAATCGCCATCTGTGCTCTCTCTGTCTGTCTGTCCGTCTGTCTGTCTGTCTCTCTGTCTGTCTATCTATCTATCTATCTATCTATCTATCTACCTCTCTATCTCTGTCTCTCTCTCCCTGTTTGTCTGTCTGTCTGTCTCTCTCTCTCTCTGTCTGTGTGTGTCTCTCTCTCACTCTCTCTCTCTCTCACTCTCTCTGTCTGTCTCTCTCTCTATCTCTGTCTCTCTGTCTCTGTCTCTCTGTCTCTCCGTTTCTGTTTCTGTCTCTGTCTCTCTGTCTCTGTCTGTCTGTTGTCTGTCTGCCTCTCTGTTTCTGTCTCTGTATCTCTCTCTCTCTCTCTCTCTCTCTCTCACACACACACACACACACACACACACACACACACACACACACACACACACACAAAAGAGGCCTTAGATACAGAATACAGATAGGACACGTGTGAGTGATAACACTGTGGAACTGAAGGGGCTTACTTTGAAATGAAATAAACCTGTCAACATCGGGCCGCCATCATTTCTCAGCTGAAAACGATCGTAATGGTCCGAGTCCATTTGTAAAGTCTGTGCACAAAGATAAGAACTGCCCATCCGTTATCCTGCATTATGCAGTGTAGGTCGTAAAATGGGCAAATCGATATATATATATGTGATGGACTCGTGGTTAAGGGGGGGGGGGGGGGTAAGGTGATGATGGTTATAATATTGATGTATCGCAGCGCCAGGTGAGATGGATGAGTGGGTTAAGGGGTTTGGTGATGATTGCTGTGGTGGTCCTATAATCCAGAGCAGAAAGGGAAGTCTCTCAATCAAAACACAAGTCCTCGTTGTGTTACTTGACTCTTTATTATCTCTTGATGAGGATAGGTAGGGAAGGAAAACAGGGAAAATGGGAAAATGACAATAAGGGAAAAGGACCGTACTGGGATATGGAAGGAGACAAAAGAATACGAAGAAGAAGACAGGAAGGAAGACAGTGCCTGTAAGACACAAAATAGGTTTCATAAATACAATGACAAAGTACACATTTTGTGAAATAACAATGTCAATGTACAAGAGTGAACTACTACATTCTAACAGAAGATGTCTACATTTACAAACAAAAGCACTAGCATTTGTAAACATGCAACAAATAATTGATAACAAAATGTTGTGTAAAGAACTGCTACATTATACCGAAATATGTGGTGTCGATATTTACACTCTAAAGCACTAGCACTTGTAAACATGGAACAAATAATTGGTGACAAAACATTGAGTAACTCTTTGATAAGCTGAGGGTAAACTACCATACTGCTTGTTCGATAGCCTTAGCATAGAGTAGACTTTCAATAATGTACTGGCAAAATAATGCACAGTCATATTAAGCTGTTCTGCTGCCATGGGCTGAGTAAGTTGTAACATAACATCTGAGTGGGCAGCTATTGGACAGTTAATATTCAGTGGTGACGACAAACATAGTATTTGACTATGGGAGCTGTCGTCACAAACAGTAGGTCTACCTTATTGGATAGCAGTCAACACACTTGAGTCATCCATTAAATATTTGCTCCATGTAGTTATGTGTAATTCTATGTCTAGTGCTAGAGATATTGATGACAAAATAGCATAGCATATTACTAGTTAAGCTATGTCATCAAAGCAATATTCTATAATGATTAGTGGTGGTGCTGAGCAGACAAGGGATACAACAATTGGATCAGTTCGCTGAGCACATGTTTCATCAACTACCATTATGTACACACATACATTATCAAGTATAAAATAGTGTACAATAATGCATTGCATCCTGGTAGCTTTCAGACAGTTAATATTCAGTGGTGATGACATAGTAGGCCTATTTGACAATGAAAACTATGTCATCACAAACAGCACCTAATCAAATAGCAGTCAGCAGTGTTGAGAGAACACACTTGAGTAATCTTTTACCTATTATCTCTATGTGATTAAGTATAATTCTAGATCAAGTGCTAGAGACAATGATAACAAAATAGTATAGCATATTACTATTAAACCATGTCATCAAATCAGTGGTGCTGATCAGCTAAGGGATACACTAAACAGATCAATTAGCTGAGCACGTGTTTCATCAGTCATCATGTCAGTATGTAAAAATACAACCTTGTCAAGATAAAATACTCTTCCTCTGCACAACAATGCCTTGTATCTTGGCTTTTGGCAGAATATGGTTGTCCATAGTCCTACAATAGCCACATGAAAATAGGGGCTAAATCTATAGTGGTTATTACATTTAAATCTCAGTTCCATCTTCACGATGGTGGCCGCCACGCTAAGTGCTACAGATCTTGTGAGATAGCACATCGTTTAGATCAAAACATACTTTCTCGCTGTGCGAATTCTGCAAATCTAACGCGGTACTCAATAGACTCGAGCTAGAATCTAAAGAAATAAGAGACATTAAAGTCCCTAAACTTACTGCAAATGACAATTTATAATAAAGTGATAAAAATCCAGAACTTACTACAGTAATGCCGTGAAGATGATCACCTGCTGTGAGATCAAGAGTGGTGGCAGGAAAGGGCACCTCTGGTAATACTGAGAGTGGCGGTGGAAAAGCACACGCTATGATGTGCCTTGTTAATTTGTACTCTGGGAACAGAGCATGATGGTCATATTTTCAAATCTCAAACCTTTCAGATGGCAAGGTCTGATTGGTTGTTCTCACCAAATTAATCAATCAACCAGATGCCAAGGTCTGATTGGTTGTTCTCACCTAATTAATAAGTCAACACTTAGTGTGTAGTTTTAACACAGCGCGTCAGTACACACAAGTGAAACGCTGGTCATTGTCCGGCAGTTTCGCGAGTGGGTATGTCCTCGCTATCGAGCCACAAATACCTAAGGCGGTTGAGACAGACGCGCTCTGCGGTCATTGTCTGAGTGTTCCCGCCGGCAATTACACGGCGATTGTTCTATAATGCTACAGTAAAGGCAGCATAAATTAGTGACGGCCCCCTCTACGTTCTGTAAAACTACAACATAATACTGACTGGAGATGACGACAAAACCTTGTCATAGGCCTGCTTTAGAGTACATGTACACATTGTAGATCTGCTAATTGTTTAGCAGTGTGTTATCTACAATGTATATGTGTCATGTACTGGTTAGATCTTTGGAATGATTAATGCATAGCTATGGATAGGCAGAGGCTGTGAAATACCAGTATAATTAGGCCAAGAGAATGCAAGGCGTTTTTGATCTAGGCAAGCACGCTACACGGTGTTGCCTTTGAGCGTTGTAGGTAAATGGGGAAAGATCGTAACAGAGCAAGGCACTCTGTTACACCTCCCCCCACCAATTTGAAAACCATCGTCCGCGATGGTGAGCGAACATTGGGTAAATTCTTGAAGGCTGAAATTTGAGGGCCACCTCAAGAATTCACAAAATTTTGAACTGCTGTGGATATGGTGGAGTATGCAATCCACTTGCATATTAGCTAGGGTATGCATGGGCACACTGGAGAGTTGCAGCAATTTCAGTTCCGAAAGGACAGTTACACTGTTTGGTCAAGTTAGGACTCTGAATTGGTCATCATACTTGACAGTATGAAACACTGAAATGGCAAATGCCTTAACATAATAAGCTAGAGAAAGTAGCATTAAAGAAAGTAGCATTTAATAAGTTCACTAAAGCCTCTTTGCTATACCTATGCATCAAAACATTCATTACGGGAAACAAAATGACAAATGGATAAAACTACATGTAATATGTAAAGAGCATCACATTAATGTCAATCAAAATTCCGAAGGTATGCTTCAGTGAAAATGAAGAAAAATTTGAAAAGAGAATGTGCAAATAATCATACATGGGCATATACACGGTACAATAATAATCATACATGGGCATATACACGGTACGATAGTACACCTAGGTCAGTCTCTCAAATGCAATTATGAAGCATACAATGTAAAATGTCTTACTAAAAATATTCATAATATCTGTAGGTAGGCAAGCTATGAAAAGTTCTCTTTCATGCGACCACGGAAAGGATCGCATAAGAGTCTACATCTTATTTTGAAGTTCTCACTGCGTCTTGTTCAGGAGACGTGTTGACCGTCTTGGAGGGACTGGTGTTGTCAGCTGCTCTGGTACAGTGGGCTCAGGTGCTGTTGTCACCGGGGACTGTGTTGTTCTCGGCTGTGGCTGTTGGCAGACTAGCCACTGCTCATCTTCGGAGTCAGATGACTCCGGGTCTGGTTGTGGCTGTGCGTCTGGCATGGACCCAGATGCTGGCAGGAGGTGGATCCTGGAGACGGCCTGGTGAGGGCCACCTGCCAGTGACTGGACTGTGTAGATGTGACGGTGCTGGGGATGGCGTGCCGTCACACAATACAGGTCCGGCGACCAGGTGTTGGTCCATGCTGTGCTGGAACCAGGTATCATGTCCCGCAGGTAAACATGCATGCCTACCTGCAGGTCGTCGTCAGCTGCTGGTGTAGATGTCACCTGCTCCGGTGCTGCTGGGTCCTGTCGTTGACCATCATGGCTCGAGTGGCCTCTGGATCAACAGTGTCTGCGGGGCACTGGAACAGGACGTGCCCCGGCAGCTCTAGAGGTGCTGGCCGCACTCAGGTTCTGGCTGGCACAGGGTGTTTTGGGGACAGCAGGTTTGGAGGGCTGGGGAGGAAAAGAAGGAGAATGGGGCCCAGGAGAAGGAGTTGTGGCAGATTTGGATCTGCTTGGGCGTCCCTTCTTCTTGTGCCCTGCAGCTTGTCCATGGGTGACAGCACGGTCTGCACTTTGCTTTACAGCTCTCTGTGGTGCAGGCTGCCGTCGCCGCTTGCCTCTCTTCTTGTACCGGCGCCGGTTCCAACATTTGTCTTCAGTGTGGCCGGCCCGGTCACACCAAAGACAGTGTTGTGGTGGCTGCTGTTGCCGTGGTAATGGTCGCCGTTGGCTAATGTGGAGAGGTGGTTGCCATGGTGGTTTCTTCGCAGCCACAGTGTCGCGCCGCTGGAGTTCTTGGTCTATGCTGGCATCGAGTTCTGCCAGCTGTGCCTCCATACGGGCGATGACTGGGCTGGAGTTGGCCACTATCAGCTGTGCCAGGTGGTGTTCAGCACAGCTGTCTTCTCTCATCCACCGCAGGGCCTCCATCTTGGCTCCCTCGAAGGTGGTGTCCGTATGATCTCTTATGTATCGCCGGACATCCCTCCTGAGAGCGCCTGGGGAGAGACCACAGACGAAGGCGTCCCGAAGCTGCGTTGGTGACAATGTCCCCTCTTCAGCTTGGTTGGCCTTCATCCAGAGTACGCATAGGTGAGTCGCGTACTCAATGACAGTCTCCCCTTTCCCTGCTGCCTGTTGTAGAAGGTGGCAGCAAGGGTTGTGGAGTCCCTCTGGTCACCCCAGTTGTCCTGGATGATCTTCAGGATCTTGTCTGGAGTGTCCACTCTTGCCGTTGGTTGCCATAGCACCTCCCGACGAGCTGAACCCTCTAACGATGACATAAGCCAGAGGGCAGCTGCTTTGTCATCCAGGGGCTGGAGCTGAAGAAAAAGCTTGGCCTCCTGGATAAAGTTGTCGACTACTGAGGTGCCTTCGTCGCCTGACAGCTTTGGTAGCTTGTAGAGCTGTGAGTTTGACATGGTTTGGCAACTTGATACTTGTAGCACTGTCTTCTTGTTTCTATTCCCTTTCCGAATCTGGACCCTGCTCGATAGCGCCAGGTGTGATAGGCTCGCGTGGTTAAGGGGGGGGGGGGGGGGGTAAGGTGATGATGGCTATAATATTGATGTATCGCAGCGCCAGGTGAGATGGATGAGTGGGTTAAGGGGTTTGGTGATGATTGCTGTGGTGGTCCTATAATCCAGAGCAGAAAGGGAAGTCTCTCAATCAAAACACAAGTCCTCGTTGTGTTACTTGACTCTTTATTATCTCTTGATGAGGATAGGTAGGGAAGGAAAACAGGGAAAATGGGAAAATGACAATAAGGGAAAAGGACCGTACTGGGATATGGAAGGAGACAAAAGAATACGAAGAAGAAGACAGGAAGGAAGACAGTGCCTGTAAGACACAAAGTAGGTTTCATAAATACAATGACAAAGTACACATTTTGTGAAATAACAATGTCAATGTACAAGAGTGAACTACTACATTCTAACAGAAGATGTCTACATTTACAAACAAAAGCACTAGCATTTGTAAACATGCAACAAATAATTGATAACAAAATGTTGTGTAAAGAACTGCTACATTATACCGAAATATGTGGTGTCGATATTTACACTCTAATGCACTAGCACTTGTAAACATGGAACAAATAATTGGTGACAAAACATTGAGTAACTCTTTGATAAGCTGAGGGTAAACTACCATACTGCTTGTTCGATAGCCTTAGCATAGAGTAGACTTTCAATAATGTACTGGCAAAATAATGCACAGTCATATTAAGCTGTTCTGCTGCCATGGGCTGAGTAAGTTGTAACATAACATCTGAGTGGGCAGCTATTGGACAGTTAATATTCAGTGGTGACGACAAACATAGTATTTGACTATGGGAGCTGTCGTCACAAACAGTAGGTCTACCTTATTGGATAGCAGTCAACACACTTGAGTCATCCATTAAATATTTGCTCCATGTAGTTATGTGTAATTCTATGTCTAGTGCTAGAGATATTGATGACAAAATAGCATAGCATATTACTAGTTAAGCTATGTCATCAAAGCAATATTCTATAATGATTAGTGGTGGTGCTGAGCAGACAAGGGATACAACAATTGGATCAGTTCGCTGAGCACATGTTTCATCAACTACCATTATGTACACACATACATTATCAAGTATAAAATAGTGTACAATAATGCATTGCATCCTGGTAGCTTTCAGACAGTTAATATTCAGTGGTGATGACATAGTAGGCCTATTTGACAATGAAAACTATGTCATCACAAACAGCACCTAATCAAATAGCAGTCAGCAGTGTTGAGAGAACACACTTGAGTAATCTTTTACCCATTATCTCTATGTGATTAAGTATAATTCTAGATCAAGTGCTAGAGACAATGATAACAAAATAGTATAGCATATTACTATTAAACCATGTCATCAAATCAGTGGTGCTGATCAGCTAAGGGATACACTAAACAGATCAATTAGCTGAGCACGTGTTTCATCAGTCATCATGTCAGTATGTAAAAATACAACCTTGTCAAGTATAAAATACTCTTCCTCTGCACAACAATGCCTTGTATCTTGGCTTTTGGCAGAATATGGTTGTCCATAGTCCTACAATAGCCACATGAAAATAGGGGCTAAATCTATAGTGGTTATTACATTTAAATCTCAGTTCCATCTTCACGATGGTGGCCGCCACGCTAAGTGCTACAGATCTTGTGAGATAGCACATCGTTTAGATCAAAACATACTTTCTCGCTGTGCGAATTCTGCAAATCTAACGCG
>JAPXFY010000023.1:31614792-31619792 GCA_030674185.1 Monoplex corrugatus | reverse complement strand
TGTTTGTTTGTTTGTGTGTTTGTTTATTTGTTTATTTGTTTGTTAGTTTGTTTGTTTGTTTGTTTGTTTGTTTGTTTGTTTTGAGGTTAATCCCCCGGTGATAAATTGGGTGGAACAGTCAACGCCAGCGGCATCTCCTTAGATTATGTGCGTGAATGCATTGATATATGTATTACATTTTCTTGTCCAGTTTTCTTTTTTAAGAGTCAACTAGATGTGTATATTCCCAGATGGTTATAGCCCTATTATGGCTCTGCGCATATGGCTGGGCTTTAAACAACAATGATGCTGATGACTGCATTTTTTGTGAAGGAAACAGATGAGACGCAACAGCAGACAAGGATTATCCACTGATCCTCGTCTTTGTGGTGCCGCAATAAGCAGTTCAGGCGTACTGAGATTGGTCCAGTCTTTGACGTTTGCCACCTAGCTCTTCCTTGGTCCAGTCTTTGACGTTTGCCCCCAGCTCTTCCTTGGTCCAGCCTTTGATGTTTGCCACCCAGCTCTTCCTTGGTCCAGCCTTTGAGTTTGCCACCCAGCTCTTCCTTGGTCCAGTCTTTGACGTTTGCCACCCAGCTCTTCCTTGGTCCAGCCTTTGACGTTTGCCACCCAGCTCATTCTTGGTCCAGCCTTTGACGTTTGCCACCCAGCTCTTCCTTGGTCCAGACTTTGACGTTTGCCACCCAGCTCATTCTTGGTCCAGTCTTTGACGTTTGCCACCCAGCTCATTCTTGGTCCAGCCTTTGACGTTTGCCACCCAGCTCTTCCTTGGTCCAGCCTTTGACGTTTGCCACCCAGCTCTTCCTTGGTCCAGCCTTTGACGTTTGCCACCCAGCCCTTCCTTGGTCCAGCCTTTGACGTTTGCCACCCAGCTCTTCCTTTGTCCAGTCTTTGACGTTTGCCATCCAGCTCTTCCTTGGTCCAGCCTTTGACGTTTGCCATCCAGCTCTTCCTTGGTCCAGCCTTTGACGTTTGCCACCCAGCTCTTCCTTGGTCCAGTCTTTGACGTTTAACACCCATCTCTTCCTTGGTCCAGTCTTTGACGTTTGCCACCCAGCTCATTTTTGGTCCAGCCTTTGATGTTTGCCACCCAGCTCTTCCTTGGTCCAGTCTTTGACGTTTGCCACCTAGCTCTTCCTTGGTCCAGTCTTTGACGTTTGCCACCTAGCTCTTCCTTGGTCCAGCCTTTGATGTTTGCCACCTAGCTCTTCCTTGGTCCAGCCTTTGATGTTTGCCACCTAGCTCTTCCTTGGTCCAGCCTTTGACGTTTGCCACCTAGCTCTTCCTTGGTCCAGCCTTTGATGTTTGCCACCTAGCTCTTCCTTGGTCCAGCCTTTGATGTTTGCCACCCAGCTCTTCCTTGGTCCAGCCTTTGACGTTTGCCACCCAGCTCTTCCTTGGTCCAGCCTTTGACGTTTGCCACCCAGCTCTTCCTTTGTCCAGCCTTTGACGTTTGCCATCCAGCTCTTCTTTGGTCCAGCCTTTGACGTTTGCCACCCAGCTCTTCCTTGGTCCAGTCTTTGACGTTTAACACCCATCTCTTCCTTGGTCCAGTCTTTGACGTTTGCCACCCAGCTCATTTTTGGTCCAGCCTTTGATGTTTGCCACCCAGCTCTTCCTTGGTCCAGTCTTTGACGTTTGCCACCTAGCTCTTCCTTGGTCCAGTCTTTGACGTTTGCCACCTAGCTCTTCCTTGGTCCAGCCTTTGATGTTTGCCACCTAGCTCTTCCTTGGTCCAGCCTTTGATGTTTGCCACCTAGCTCTTCCTTGGTCCAGCCTTTGACGTTTGCCACCTAGCTCTTCCTTGGTCCAGCCTTTGATGTTTGCCACCTAGCTCTTCCTTGGTCCAGCCTTTGATGTTTGCCACCCAGCTCTTCCTTGGTCCAGCCTTTGACGTTTGCCACCAGCTCTTCCTTGGTCCAGCCTTTGACGTTTGCCACCCAGCTCTTCCTTGGTCCAGCCTTTGACGTTTGCCATCCAGCTCTTCCTTGGTCCAGCCTTTGACGTTTGCCATCCAGCTCTTCCTTTGTCGACCTAGTCACGTTTTCCTTCTAGGGTAACTTGAAGAATGGCCATAGACGTTATCACTGTTACAGGCGTCTTGCAACTTCACGGTTGCTGTTAAGTTTGTGCTTCGTAGCACTCTTCATCATCATTATCATCATCATCGTCGTCGTCGTCATCATTATCTTCTGATTCTTCTTCTTCTCTCCTCCTCCTCTTCCTCCTCGTTGTTGTTGTTGTTGTTGTTGTTCTTCTTCTTCTCTTCTTCTTCTCTTCTTCTTCTTCTTCTTCTTCTTCTTCTTTTTCTTCTTCTTCTTCTTCTTCTTCTTCTTCTTTTTTCTTCTTCTTTTCTTCTTCTTCTTTCTTCTTCTTCTTCTTCTTCTTCTTCTTCTTCTTCTTCTTCTTTTTCTTCTTCTCCTTCTTTTCTTCTTTTTCTTCTTCTTCTTCTTCTTCTTTCTTCTTCTTCTTCTTCTTCTTCTTCTTCTTCTTCTTCTTCTTCTTCTTCTTCTTCTTTTCTTCTTCTTCTTCTTCTTCTTCTTCTTCTTTCTTCTTCTTCTTCTTCTTCTTCTTCTTTTCTTCTTCTTCTTCTTCTTTCTTCTTTTTCTTCTTCTTCTTCTTCTTCTTCTTCTTTCTTCTTCTTCTTCTTCTTCTTCTTCTTCTTCTTCTTCTTCTTCTTCTTCTTCTTCTTCTTCTTCTTCTTCTTTTCTTCTTCTTCTTCTTCTTCTTCTTCTTTTTCTTCTTCTTCTTCTTTTTCTTCTTCTTTTTTCTTCTTCTCCTCCTCCTCCTCCTTCTCCCCCTCCTCCACTTCTTCCTCTTCGTCTTCCTCTTCCTCCTCGTCCTCCTCCTTCTTGTTCTTTTTCTTCTTGTTGTTGTTCTTGTTGTTCTTCTTCTTCTCCTCCTCCTCCTTCTTCTTCTTCTTCTTTTTTCTTCTTCTTCTTCTTTTTCTTCTTCTTTTTCTTTTTCTTTTCTTTTTCTTCTTCTCCTTGTCTGCCCCCCTTTTCTCTCTCTCTCTCTCTTTCTCTTTCGTTCTCTCTCTCTCTCTCCCTCTCTCTCTCTCTCTCTCTCTCTCTCTCTTTCTCTCTCTCTCTCTCTCGCTTTTTTTCTTTCTCGCACGCTCACACAGACACACACACACCGCTGGGAAGTATTGTGATTCGCAACGCCATCTTTACACAAATTCTAAGGGGGGGGGGGGGGGGGCAGGAAAAGAAGTGGGGACAGGGGAACGAGCAAGGAGAATGACAAAAGAAAAGAAGTCGAAAAGAATAGAATCACGATAAAAGGAAGAGAGAAAAGAAAGAAAAAAAGAAAAGAAAAAAGATGAAAAAAAAAAACCCACCTACAGAAAAATCATGCGGGTGAAGCGAATATATCAATCATCATTGCACCGTTCGAGTTGTCACTTGCGTTGTTCCCGCTTGTCAGATTCAAAGGCGGCACAGGAAATGCCCTTGTTTGCCTGTACTGATCAAAGCTGGTACACGTTTTGTCTGTTCTCAAGCGAGATTTATCCCAGGTATTTTTTTTCTTGTAAGACGGATGATTTTTTTTTTCCCCGAGCAGGGAAGGAGGGACATACAGAACTGTAGATCACTGTGGTATATTAAAAAAGTAATCAAATTTATGTTCATAGCATCAAAGTTTTTTCTACCCTTTTTTGTTGTTGTTGTTGTGTTGTTGTTGTTGTTGTTGTTGTTTCAGCATCTTCCCATGAGGATGCCGGGAGCTCTTTCATTATAAATAGTATCCCCACCTTCTGGAAATTCTGTTTTAGAAATTTCCTCTTTTTTTTTTTTTTTTTTTTTTTTGTCACTCTCTTTGTATCTGTCCTTGTTCCTTTCCTTTCCATTTGTTCTTCCTATTCATTTTGTATCTGTTGTGGTCCATCACTTATTTGTTCTTAGCTGATCTTTTACTTTTAATGTATTTTGGCTACATGCAATTTGATATGTGACTTTGGCCCCATTTAAATTTGATATGATAGGTCTAATTTCATTTCATGGTGTGTTTTCTTTAATCCCCTGTGTGATAAATTGGACGGAGTGGTCAACGCCATGGAGCATCTCAATAGATTATGTGCGCGAATGCGTTGATGTGTGTATGAATTTTCTTCTTCTTTTTTTTCTCCCTGTTGAAAGTATTGTGTATGTTTTGAAACGGTTATAGTATGGTTCTTAACTATTGCTTTTAATGTTAACCTGGTTGTCGTGTCTGTTATGACGTGATGTTTAGCCCTGATATGGCTTTAGTAGTCGGCAGGGCTACAAGCAATATGAACCAGATCCTGAACCCTGATATGCTGTACGCAGTCGGCTGGCTTTAAACAAAAAAAACCCCAATGTTGTCAGCATCAAACACATTTTCATTGAATGCTTAGGCAAGCACGATGTGATAAGAGACACAAGCCCTATATAGCAGACTCCTTAAAGAACAATTTCAGATAAACAATAATTATAGAACCCATATGCTAGGGTAACTAGAGCACCTGGTCACAACAGGAAAGGTGGAGGGAAAGAGAAAACCAGGTCGAGCCATGGAGAAAATATTGGCCGGACTTGCAGGGTGGCTGAGGACAGAGAGGGTGGGAGATGTACTTTTCAGCAACAAGGGGACAGATTCGTATGGAGGGCTATGATCGCTAACGCCATGCGGCATGGGTAATGATGATGAGTGATGATGATGATGATGATGATGAATGATGATGATGATGATATGATGATGATGATGATGAGGTAAGGCCTCAATGCCAGCGAGTAGGGCTTATGTCACGATAGGTTTAGATCTTCTCCATCAATTGGCGTCACTGGCGTCATTGTCTATGGAATTCGTTCCGAGCGCGGAGACGATATCTGCAAAAAAAACTGAAACTTGCCAATGAAACCGAATCTTTCCAATTAGTGAGTCATTGCATATTTTGTGTATATTTTGTTGTCATTTTATCTACCCCCTTCGGTAATCGCTTGGCGACATTCCACGGTGAGATGACACTCAACAAA
>JAPXFY010000023.1:31597292-31599792 GCA_030674185.1 Monoplex corrugatus | reverse complement strand
ATTTCCCTGTATCATTTTCAAAATTGAAACAGAAACACACTGATTTCACTTTGTATTTACACTTTGCTAGGCATTTACTGCACAGTCCCGTAGGTCGTTTTCTTTGATTAAGACCGATTGTTTTTATACCTGTAACTCCCACCTACCTCTGTTTGTTTGCTTGTTAGTTTTATCATTACTCCTTGACTGTTACAATGTTTTTATTCGGTAAGATTATCCTCTTCTACCCCTCTACCCCACCAGATAATCACAGATGGTTTGTCATAACCCAGCACGGGACACGCTCGTTGCATGCGCATGTCTATACGTGCACACACTCACACACACACACACAACACACACACACACACACAACACACACACACACACACACACACACAGACACACACTCAGAGACACACACGCGCGCGCGCGCGCATACACACATACAGCCCTGAGCAATCTGTTCAAGCCTGATCGTTCTAATGTTATGATTGCTTTTCTATTGTCCTATAATTTTTTTTAATGTTAATTAATATGTTAAACTGTCTTTATGATTTCGTAGAATCTTCCACCCCATAGACACCTTTTTTTTCTTTTTTTTCGTCTAAAAGCACATATGTGAAGAGACGTTAAAAGAAATAACGAACGAACACACACTCACACACACATACACACACACATACACACACACACACAAACATACATACACACAAGTACACAAACACCACACACACTCACACACACACACACACAACACACACAACACACACACACAAACACACACACACACACACACACACAAACACATACACACACACACACACACAAACACACACACACACACACACACACACAACACACACACACACACAAACAACACACACACACCACACACACAACAAACACACACACACACACCACACACACACACACACACACACACACACACACACACACACACAGATACAGAATTCCATACAATTACATATGCGCTCCATCCAGATCTGCCAGCAATCATCTGGCAGCTCCCTGAGCATGTGCAAAAACAAACAAACACAGAAATAAATAATAAATGAATATATAAATGAATCAAGAAATATATAGACAAATAAATAAATAAACAAATAAATCGATAAATAAACAAATAAATAAATAAATTAATAGATAAATAAATAAATGAATAGATAGATAGATAAATAAATTAATTAATAGATAAATAAATAAATGAATAGATAAATAAATAAATAGATAAATAGATAAATCATGCTCTGGCAAAGTCTTAAAATGGGAGGTGGAGAAAGGGACCTATATAACACTAAGCTGACATCACCAGAATGATGGAAACGTAAAGACGAACAGTAGCAGGCCATCTGGAAGAAATAAAAGAAAAGAAGTGGCAAATCTCGAAGAACAGTTTTGGGGGCAACAAAGAAGAAGAGCGCTTGTTGAAGACAGTATCTCTAGCCCAGACCGCTGAACTGACCATTTGAGATGTGGCCATGCTGAGATGCAGAAGTTAGGGGAGAAGAGGGGAGAGGAGTCTTTCATTAATGAAAATCTGGGTAACGAATGTTGTTTATCATTTTTGCTCCAACCTTCATCCCAGGGCATTCTTCTAGGTTTTTCTCAGGATGTTTTCGCTGTACAGTGAAAACAGATCTGGTGACAGAACACAACCCTGCCTGACCCCTCTTTTGACATTTTGGAAAGAGCTTATATCGTTTTCTATTCTCATTGCTGCTGTTTGTTCCCAATACATATTTCTGATTATTCGTAGATCTTTTCCATCAATATTGAGTCTTTCTAGTTGGTTGATCAATTCTTTATGTCTTACCTGATCGAAAGCCTTGGTATAGTCAACAAAGCATAGATATAAATCTTATTTTAACTCGACTGACACCTTTGTGATAGTTCTTAGGATGTACATAGCATTAAAAGTTAATAGTTCATTCCTCTTCGACAAATCCACACTGTTCTCTTATTTCTCTTTTTATTCTGCTCCTTGTCCTCATCGTAATTTCGGTAGAGTGCATATGGAGTGTCCAAGTGCAACGAATCCGTCCTGAAAAATAAGACTCCAAAATCCAAATTCACTCCCTTTGCACGCAGGCGCGCGCGCGCCACACACACACACACAAAACTCACTCACTCGTGCTTACGCTCACACATACGTACACATACACACACACACGTGCGTACGATCACACATACATACATACACATACACACACACGCATGCACACAAATACACACGCACACACATACTCTCTCACACACGCACACACACATACACGTGCGTACGCTCACACACACATACACGTGCGTACGCTCACACATACGTACACATACACGCACATACACACACACACAACACACACACACATTTACACACACACACACACACTCACACACACACACACACACACGCACACACGTGCGTACCCTCACACATACGTGAACACACACACACACACACGTGCTGCGTACGATCACACACACACACACACGCACGCATACA
>JAPXFY010000023.1:31577292-31584792 GCA_030674185.1 Monoplex corrugatus | reverse complement strand
AGAGAAAGAAGAGAGAAGAGAGAGAGAGAGAGAGAGAGAGAGAGAGAGAGAGAAACAATGAAAAGAAAAAAATGAAATTGAAACATGATATGAATCAAGAAAATGAATAATGAAACGGAGTGAGGAAGTCGAAAATATACGGAATTATACACATCAAAATAGGAAGAACAAAAGATTCTTTTTTTAAAGAAAGAAATGAAACAGAACAAAGTACAACGAAATGAAATGCAATATCTTTAGACGATAGTTTATAAGAAAGTCCTATCTAAAAAGCAACTTATCAACACCAACATCTTTATGTCAAGTATTTTAGTACAGAACTTATAATACTGGGAAGAATTGATAAGAATGTTTACAGGAAACCTTACTTTTGTATAAATATTGTTCATAAACAAATGTTGACAGTTGACCAGCTGTTATTATTAGCATTGGGGTTTACAGGAAACCTTTACTTTTATATAAATATTGTTCATAAACAAATGTTGGCAGTTGACCAGCTGTTATTATTAGCATTGGGGTTTACAGGAAACCTTACTTTTGTATAAATATTGTTCATAAAAAAAAGTTGACAGTAGACCAGCTGTTATTATTAGCATTGTTGTTATCATTATAGTTTAAAGTCTAGCCGGCTGCACAGAGCCAAATAATCACAGGATTATAATCATTTTAAAACGCACACACCACCTTGTTGAAAGAAAAAAAAAATGGAAAAAAAGAAAATTAACCCTTTGACTCCCGCAGCCTGACCACCAGCATCCTTCATTTTCAACCATGCTAGCAAAGCAAAAACTTGACCCTTTGACTTCCTCACCCTATCCGCTAACTTCCTGCAGAAAGCTGGTGGATAGGTAAATTAAAAAAGCCAAAGGGTTACATCTTTGCAGTTGGTGTATAGGGTGCGGGAGTCAAAGGGTTAAACAGTCTTCATTGCATTCGCGCTCAGAATCTAAGAATAAGCGGCTGGCGATGACCATTCCGTCCAGTTTATCACCGGAAGAGTGAAAAACACAAACCTGAATACAAATGTAAACATAACTAATGGACACTGAAACATACATAGAACTGGTTTAGATTACCTAAGATTGCTTCTGCACATCAAATTTCCTTAGAGCCCAAAATGCAATCAATACATGTACCCAGTTATCAGTCCTAAAAGAAAGTATGTAAGGCTTTATAGAACACAAACAGGTGAGTGGACCAGCAAGGCAGAAAATGATAGAAGAGACCACAGAAGGCAAAGGAAGACGAAAGAAACAAACAGAATGACAGGAAAGAGGAAATGTCCAGCACAGAATTTTCAGAAGGCGGGGGATACTATTTACACTGAAAGAGCCCCCGGCAACCCCACGGGAGAAACCAGAAGAGTGAAAAACACAAACCTGAATACAAATGTAAACATAACTAAGGACACTGAAACATACATAAACTGGTTTAGATTACCTAAGATTGCTTCTACCTATCACATTTCCGTAGAGCCAAAAATGCAATCAATAATGTACCCAATTATCAGTCCTAAGAGAAAGTATGTAAGGGTTTATAGAAGACATACAGATGAAATGGACCAGCAAGGCAGAAAATGATAGAAGAGACGACAAGAAGGCAAAGGAGGAAGAAAGAAACAAAGAGAGTGACAGAAAAGAGGAAATTTCTGGCATAGAATTTCCAGAAGGTGGGGATACTATTTACACTGAAAGAGCCCCCGGCAACCCACGGGAGAAACCAGAAGAGTGAAAAACATAAACCTGAATACAATGTAAACATAACTAATGGACACTGAAACATACATAGAACTGGTTTAGATTACCTAAGATTGCTTCTACCTATCACATTTCCGTAGAGCAAAAATGCAATCAATATATGTACCAATTATCAGTCCTAAGAGAAAGTATGTAAGGCTTTATAGAAGACATACAGATGAATGGACCAGCAAGGCAGAAAATGATAGAAGAGATGACAGAAAACAAAGGAGGAAGAAAAAACAAAGAGAGTGACAGGAAAGAGGAAATTTTGGCACAGAATTTCCAGAAGGCGGGGGATACTGTTTACACTGAAAAGCCCCCGGCAACCCCACGGGAGAAACCAGAAGAGTGAAAAACATAAACCTGAATACAAATGTAAACATAACTAAGGACACTGAAACATACATAGAACTGGTTTAGATTACCTAAGATTGCTTCTGCCTGTCACATTTCCTTACAGCCAAAATAGCCGTCAATACATGTACCCAATTATCAGTCCTAAGAGAAAGTATGTAAGGCTTTATAGAACACATACAGGTAAATGGACCAGCAAGGCAAAAAAAATCTTAAAAGAGATGAAAGAAAGCAAAGGAGGAAGAAAGAAACAAAGAGAGTGACAGAAAAGGGGGAAATTTGTGGCACAGAATTTCCAGAAAATGAGGATACTATTTACACTGAAAGAGCCCCCGGCATACCCACGGGGAGAAGTGAACGGACCAGCAAAGGCAAAACAAAATATAGGAAGAGATGCCAGAAAGCCAAACAGCAAGACAGAAACAAAAACAGAGACACAAAAGAGATATTTTCTAGTACAGAAT
Source organism: Monoplex corrugatus (assembly GCA_030674185.1). Classification (NCBI taxonomy): domain Eukaryota; kingdom Metazoa; phylum Mollusca; class Gastropoda; order Littorinimorpha; family Ranellidae; genus Monoplex; species Monoplex corrugatus. The sequence continues at coordinate 31,582,235 of JAPXFY010000023.1, read as the reverse complement.
CTTCAGAAGGTGGGGATACAATTTATACTGAAAAAGGCTTGGGCTTCCTCACGGAAGGAACAGTCAACCAAAGCATTATTTCAAAAACTAAACACACCAGAAGAAGACCACGAATTTGATACGGTAAACCGACTGTGTGACCAAAAAAAAACCAAAAAAAGGAAATCCGATTATCATCGTCTTTCTTCCAGTTGTGACAGCGGTAATCGCGTAGTTTTTCTTTTGACACTCATCATCATCATGTGCCTGACGTATGGCGTTGGCGATCATGGCCCTCCATACACATCTATCCCTTGTCGCCGCAAGCACATCTTCCACCTTCTCTGTCCTCAGCCACCATGCAAGTCCGTCCAATATTTTATCCCTAGGTCTACCTGGTGTTCTCTTTCCCTCCAGCTTTCCTGTTGTGACCAGGTGTTCTAATTTCACCCACCCTCTCTGTCCTCAGCCACCCTGCAAGCCCGTCCAATATTTTCTCCCTGGGTATACCTCCAGCTTTCCCGTTATGACCAGGAGCTCTATTCCCTCTCGTCATGAAATGGCCTATAAATGTTGCTTGTCTTTTCCTAATCTTCCTTATCAATGATCACTACTTGTTTACAAATTCTTCGATACATAATTCCCCTCTCCTCAAAAAATGGCCTATGAATGTTGCCTGTCTTTTCCTAATCTTCCTTATCAATGATCACTACTTGTTTACAAATTCTTCGATACATAATTCCCCTCTCCTCAAAAAATGGCCTATGAATGTTGCTTGTCTTTTCCTAATCTTCCTTATCAATGATCACTACTTGTTTACAGATTCTTCGATACATATGTTCCACAGTCGGTCGCCGCTCATTTCCTGTGTCTGGTCCACACAACTGGAACGTGCTTCCCTCGTCTCTTTGATAGTCACATACTCTTTGTCTTCCTAGATCCTTCATGTCTAACTTGAAGACATACCTTTTTGTCTGGCTGCGATTCCTCCACCCCCCCCCCCTACTGCCCGCACCCACCCCTTTGTCCCCCCCTCACTCTCTTTACCCCCATTCTCCTCATCTGGGTGTGCGTGTACTTTGTGTCCTCGAGTTTTCGTCATTGTGAGTGAACGTTTTAGTGAAATGATGAGAGGGTGCGCTTTGATTTGATTTATACTGTATCAAGATTTAGCGCCTTAGACATGTTATTATTATTTATTGTTATTATTATTGTTGTTATTATTGTTATTATTATTATTCTATTATTTTATTATTATTATTATTATCATTATTTTTTTTATTATTATTATTATTGTTGTTGTTGTTGTTGTTGTTGTTGCTGCTGCTGTTATTATTGTTGTTGTTGTTGTTGTTACTATTATTATCATCATCATCATCATATTCATCATTATTATCATCCTTATTATTGATAGTAGTAGTAGTAGTAGCAGCAGCAGTAGCAGTAGTAGTAGTAGTAGCAGCAGCATTAGCAGTAGTAGCAGTAGTAATAGTAGTATTGTTGTTGACGTTATTATTATTATTGTTATTATTGTTATTATTATTATTATTATTATCATCATCATCATCATATTGTTGTTGTTCTTATATTAGTCGTGGAAGTACGAGAAAAGGGCACAGAGAAAAGCAGTAAACACAAGCAGAGCATCGCCATGGCCCCAGTAAAAGACACACAACAGACCTGCAATCTGTGGTGGTAAGGCAGCAGTGGTAAACCAAACATCCAGACACAGCTACCTCGCTATCTTCTTTTCTTTTTTCTTTTCTTTTCATTTCATTTCATTTCATTTCATTTCATTTCATTTCATTTCATTTCATTTCATTTCATTTCATTTCATTTTATTTTTTCATTTCATTTCTATTTCATTTCATTTCATTTCATTTCTTTCTTTTCTTTTTTTCTTTTCTTTTCTTTTCTTTTCTTTTCTTTTCTTTTCTTTTCTTTTCTTTCCTTTTCTTTTCTTTTCTCTCTCTCTCTGTCTCTCTCTGTCTGTCTGCTCTCTCTCTCTTCTTTCTTCTTTTTCTTCTTCCCTTTCTTTCTTTCTTTCCTTCTTTCTTTTCTCTCTTTCTTTCTTTTTTCTGGTTTGGTATGGTGTGATTTATTTGATTTATTTTTTTCAGTTTGTTTATTTTGTTTTGTTTTGTTTTGTTTTGTTTGTTATTTTCTATTTTTTTCTCTGTATGTGTGTTGTTTTGTTTTGCTTAGTTGGGTTTTTGTTGTTGTTGTTGTTGTTGTTGTTGTTGTTGTGTGAGAGAGAGGTGTGTGTGTGTGTCTGCGTGTGTGTGTGTGTCTGTGTCTGTGTGTGTGTGTGTTTTGCTTTTGTTGTTGTTGCTCCTGGACCCCACTGGGGACCTTTGATGGCCCTCAGGGCCCCACCTTCCCGCCCTCCCCTCACCCACCCCCCTCTTTTTTGATCATCACATGTTTTCGGTAGAGTTATCTGTTTTGCAATGGTAGGGACACAGGCACAAACACAGGTTATTATCATTATCATTACCATAATTATTATGATAGTGATTATTATTATCATTATCATTTATTATTGCTATGTTAAAAGAACAAACAAATATATTTTAGATACAGGCTTCATAAGCCCCTTCACAAACGACAGTTTGAAGTTTGTTTAAGATGGAGTCATCGCCTTGGGACAATTCCATATGCGCTCCAATAAATCTGACAGCAATTATTTGGCCGCAGACTCCCTGGGTCTGCGCAAAGCCTTATGCGCTGGCAAGGTATTGAAATGTGGAGGGGTGGGTGGGAGGGAACAGAGAAGAAAGTGGCTATGAAACACTAAGCTGACACCACCGGAATAATGGACACATTAAGATGGACAGCAGCGAACAGACCACCAGTTTTGAATGTTGCGGGCTGGAATTGAACACGAGATATCAGATCTAGATTCCACGACTGTCAACAACAAAACAACAACACCAACAACAAAATAACAACAACAACAGCAACACAACAACAACAACAACAACAACGAAACAAATAAACAAACAAACAAAGCCAATTAACCTGCGAAAGTAGGGAAATAATGGGAATAAGATTAGATAACTTTGATAATGATTTCAATCGTATAATCTGACAAAAAAGAAACAAAACGAGCAAAAAACAAACAAAAACAAACAAAAAGATAAAACGATTTCGAGAAAACAGTATGGGATTACCTCGTCAGTGTACCTCTGATACGTTAAAACGTCCAGCCAGCTCATCCACAATGAAACATATAATAGCGCACAATAATTTATGAGAGACATGCAAACCTACGTATAGCCGACATTATACGGTTACAGTCCTGGGACAAAAAGAAATTATCGGAAATAAAACTTCATGACTTTTAACAAAATGTTCATTTTCTCACACTGGACCCAGCAGCAGGGACGTTTCAGTCTTTTTCTCCTAATTTGTGTATCTGGTGTTTGTTTGGAATCTTACGTTTGACAAAGACCAGTTGGCCGAAAATTTCAGCCTGTCTTGTCTTGTTGTATTAAGTACGCGTTCTTATTCTTCTTTCGTGTTTTTTTCTGGTTCCTGTTTGCTTGAACGCGGGCAGTCACACTTGTTTTGGAAAACGTTCTGTGTTAGTTTTAATTCGTCATCGGTAAAACGATATTTTGTTTTTGTTTTTATTTAAACACTTTCTCTCAGTCGTCCTTATTACGCTTCGTCGATGTTTTTGTTTGTTTTGTTTTGGGGATTGTATTTCCTTGTTTCTTTCCTTCTTTCTTTTTTCTTTCTTTCTTTCTTTCTTTCTTTCTTTCTTTCTTCTTTCTTTTTTCTTTCTTTCTTTCTTTCTTTCTCTCTTTCTTTTTTCTTTCTTTCTTTCTTTCTTTCTTCTTTCTTTCTTTCTTCTGCTTTCTTGTTTTCTTTTTTTTTGTTTGTTTGTTTTTTTTGTTATGTTTGTTTGTTTGTTTGTTTTTGTTTGTTTGTTTGTTTGTTTGTTGTGTGTGTGTGTGTGTGTGCGAGTGTGTGCGTGTGTGTGTGTGCGTGGTGTGTGTGTGTGTGTGGTGTGTGTGTGTGTGTGTGTGTGTGTGTGAGAGAGAGAGAGAGAGAGAGAGAGTTCTTACAATGATTTCCTGTTAACTTTTTGTTCGTTTGTTTGTTGTTGTTTGTTTGTTTTGTGTTTGTTTCTTTGTTGGATTTCACGACAGTAAAAGAGAGCACGCATCCGTCATATATACCCACAAACACACGCTCTCCACACCCCCAACCCCGCCCACCCCTTCACCCACCCCCTACCCCTGAACACAGGCCTACACGCTGCATAAATCGTACACTATATTATGGAAAAAAGCAACAAGAAGGAAAGAAAGGCCACCAACCCCCACCTCCTACATATCCCCGACATCCACATACGCCGTATAGACTGAGCAGTTTATTGGGTTAAAAAAAACAACATATGGAATGAAACACGCTCTCCGATGTATGTTCACTATACACATTGAGCAATCTGTTACCCCCCACCCCCAAAAAAAAAAGAAAGAAAAAAAAAAAGCGAAAAAAGGAACAAGGACAGGAATACGCCCTCGCCCGCCCTCCACCCCACCCCACCCCCACCCCCACACACGCATACAATGATTCACGCTGTTTATTTAGATCAAGCCATTTGTTAGTAGAAAAAAAAAAGCAGAAAAAAAACAATACTAAAGAAAGACCCACCCACCCAAAACATTGTATAGGTCGAAGAGTTTATTTTTAAAAAAACCAACAACAACAACAACAAAAGAAAGAAAAAAGTGCAGGGTGTAAAGGGTTAATTTTTTTGCTGTGCTAGCATGGTTGACAATGCAGGATTACTGGTGGACAGAGTGCAGGTGTCAAAGGGTTAATTTAAGCCAAGGATTGTTGGACAATATAAACAGTCCCGGGACCAACTGGGCGCACAGGTTATCTTTCAGGATGGGAACGGGGCGCACTGGAAATGGACACCTAAAAAATGCCTTCGTGTTCTATGACGG
>JAPXFY010000023.1:31567292-31569792 GCA_030674185.1 Monoplex corrugatus | reverse complement strand
TTTTAGATCTCATTAATGTTGGCGTTGCTTCTCACCCGCGGAAGTCATCAACCGCGTAATTACGCATGTTAAATACACATTGATGTGAAGGAAATCAAACAAGAGAGTTCTGTCAAGCTAGTAGTGATTTCTTTTATATTTTTTTATTTGTGATTTTATTTTTATTTTATTCATTTTTATATTTTACCTTCAAGAAATTGATGACAGTCTTATGGAAAAATAACAGGGACAGAAACATTTATGACGTGGTGACGTAAACATATATCTATACAAAAGGATTTTGTTATTCTGATATATGTCTTCGTGTCATTTTTGAAAAATCATTGATAGTCAACTGATTGAGTCACAACAGACGCTGAATACAGAACGCGTTAGTGTATAATGAACTTGGAAAAATAACACTGATAGTGACGATAATAATAATAATCATCATCATCATAATGATGATAATGATGATGATAACAGTAATAAAATGATGCTAATAAAAAAATAATAATAATCTTGATACTACTACTACCACAAGGCAAACTAAGTTACTACTATTACTGCTACTACTACTACTAGTACTTCTCCTTCTTCTTCTTCTTCTTCTTTATTTTACTTCTTCTTCTTCTTCTTCTTTCTTCTTCATCTCATCCCTGATCTTCTCTGGATTTTTTCTCCATCACATGGCACCTGTGACGTTAGTGCATATGGAATTCATTCCGAGCGCGGAGACGTCATCTTGAGAAATTGAACTGATACTGAAACTTGTTCTTCTTCCTCCCATTGTTATTATTGATATTGTTGTTGTTGTTGTTGTGTTGTTGTTGTTCTTCTTCTTCTTGTTGTTTTTCTTCTTCTTCTTCTTCTTCTTCTTCTTGTTTCGAATAATGGTATACTCGGAAGGATTAGCTAACACAAGACAGAATGAAATTATAAAATTAGGATATGTATTTGTCACAGACAAACACATTGTGTGTGTGTGTGTGTGTGTGTGTGTGTGTGTGTGTGTGTGTGTGTGTGTGTGTGTGTGTGTGTGTGTGTGACGTTTGTTTGTTGGGTGTGTTTTTTTACAGCTTTCTCGTTTTTTTTGAATTATTATTATTATTATATATTATTATTATTTTATTATTATTATTATTATTATTATTTTATTATTATTGTTGTTGTTGTTATGTTGTTATTATTATTATTACTATGATGATTATTATTAATGATTATTATCATTATTGTCGTGTCGTTGTTGTTGTTGTTGTTGTTGTTGTTCTTCTTCTTCTTCTTCTTGACTATTATTATTATTATTCGTCTTCTTCTTCTTCTTCTTCTTCTTTCTCTTTCTTCTTACTATTCTTCTTCTTCTTCTTCTTCTTGTCGTCGTCGTCGTCGTTGTTGTTGTTGTTGTTGTTGTTGTTGTTGTTGTTGTTGTTGTTGTTGTTGTGTCATCAGTGGGTATCGTTGTGTTGTGGCTGTGTGCATCTTGGGGTTATCGTATTTTCATAACAGCTGTTCAACGGACAGAAGAAAATGAAACATATGGAGGCCTGGGCCTAGATGGATAGATACCAAATCGTTATACAAGCTGTGTAAACACACATATATCACCGATACATACACACATTCATACACAACACTTATATCACGTACACATGCACTTCATCATTGCATGAATTTTTTGTTAGCCTGTCAAAAAGTCCTATAGCGAATTATCTTTAACGTTCCGTTACTTCTCATGTTCAATGTTATGGTTAACCAATTTTGCTGTTTCAATCGTTAATTATGATAACGTCATTTGTGAATTTTTCTTTCTCGTCTTCGGCATAGTTGATTTTCTGGTTCGTTTCTTTTTCCTGAAGATTAATTAACCATTTCCAAGTTTCCTCTTTTCTCCTCATGTATTTCTTTTCTTGTTTTTTTTTTTTTTTTTTGGTTTCTAAAATCATTTTAGTGAATAGACATTAAATCATAGACCACCACCACACAAAACACACATAAATCATCTTCGCACATACACACATTCAAAACAAACACACACATATATAACCGTACATACAACCATTCATACACACACACACAATATATATAACCGATACATACACGCATTCATACATCTACACACACAAAAAAACCGATACATACACACACATACACACACACACATATACAACATACACGCACACACACACACACACACACACACACACACACACCACACATCACACTCACACACACACACACACACACACACACCACACACCACACACACACACACCACCACACACACACCACCAACACACACACACACACACACACACACACACACACACACACACACCACACCAAAATTATGAACAATTCATTCCGGAGGTACGTCAAACATTATTCGCGGAAAAACAAGGATTTGTCTGTCGGTCGTTCTTTTCGAACGAAAATGGAATATTTTGAGTTTAACAGGACTACTGTGTTCTGGCATCTGATTTGTCAGGACTGAGAAAGGACTCTTGGATTGATAGCACTGACA
>JAPXFY010000023.1:31557292-31562292 GCA_030674185.1 Monoplex corrugatus | reverse complement strand
AAATTTGGAACTGAAATAAATTGACTGCAAAATAAAAAAATAAGTGTAAGCTACATATTTCTGTAAGTTTTGTTTGCTGGGAATGTAAAACAACATATTGCACTAATATTTTGTCTAAAACTTTCCATCCATAACAATCTTCCATTATCTTAATAAACAGTGGCAGGTTTTATTGTTGTTGTTGTTTGTTTGTTTATTTGTTTTGTTTTTGTTTTGTTTTTGCTTTTCGGGTTTTGTTGTTGTCGTTGTTTTGCCAATATAAAATATCACATTTTGCCACATGTGTGTATGCCTACCACGCAAGAAACGCGACAGTTACTTTTTTTTCAATTGTTTGAGTTTTACATTTTGCTACACTTTCCAGTACCACATCTTACATATATATCAATCGGATTTTTTATACACATTCTGGTGTTGTTTTACAAAACAAAAAAAACAGCAAATACCTCTTACATCCATCTGAAATATGACTTTATTTTTGTACACATTTTGGTGTTGTTGTATAAAGCAAACACGTCTTACACGTGTGTGAAATATGTTTTCATTTTCGTACACATTCTGGTAGTGTTGTATAAAGCAAACACGTCCTACATTTATTTGAAATATGACTTTATTTTCGTACACATTCTGGTGTTGTATAAATCAGACATGTCTTACATGTATTTGAATGTTCATACACATTCTGGTGTCGTTGTATAAAGCAAACACGTCTTACATGTATATGAAATATGACTTCATTTTCGTACACATTTTGGTGTTCTATAAAGCAAACACTTCTTACATTTATTTGAAATACGACTTTATTTTTGTACACATTCTGGTGTTGTTGTATAAAGCAAACACGTCTAACATGTATTTGACATACGGCTTTATTTTCATACACATTTTGGTGCTGTTGTCTAAAGCAAACACTTCTTACATCTATTTGAAATATGACTTTACTTTTGTACACATTCTAATGGTGTTGTATAAAGCAAACACGTCTTACATATAATCTGAAAAATGACTATTTTTGTACACATTCTGGTGATGCTGTATAAAGCAAACACGTCGTACATCTATTTGAAATATGACTTTATTTTTGTACACATTCTAATGGTGTTGTATACAACAAACACGTCTTACATATAGATTCTAATCTGAAAAATGACTATTTTTGTACATATCTTAGTGATGCTGTATATAGCAAACACTTTTTAACATAAAATTTGAAATATGACTATTTTCGTACATATTCTGGTGTTGTTATAAAAAGCAAACATGTCTTACATGTATTTGAATGTTCATACACATTCTGGTGTTGTTGTATAAAGCAAACATGTCCTAGATCTACATATATTTCAAACACGACTTTATTTTTTTTGGTATGCATTCTGGTGGTGTTGTAATAAAGCAAACACGTCTTTCGTAAAATTTGAAATATGCCTTTATTTTTGTACACATTGTGGTGTTGTTCTGTAAAGCATACCACAGAGTCTTTGGAGTCTTTCAGGTATTCTGCCCCATAGTCTTGATGTACACAGTGGACAACAAGTGACCAGCTTGTCCTTGTTCCAGATGTTGTGTATTTGGCAACATAATTATTCCAGTGACGCTTTGGCACATCTGCCTCTGTGTTTGATCTTGTTCATGCCTGAAATGGTGGTAATGATAATAATGATAATAAAAGTGGTAGCAGCAGCAGCAGCAGTAGTAGTAGTAGTAATAACAGTAACAACGATAACAACAGCAAAACAATAATAGTAATAACAATAATAATAATGATCAAAAATGTAATAATAATGATAATAACAACAACAATAATAGTAGAGTCATAACAGTGATGATGGTGATGATGATTGTAATAATGCTGATAACAATGATAATAATGATGGATGGTGGTGATGAGGATGATAACCATGATGACGATGATGATGATGATGATGATAACAATGATGATAATCATAATAATAATGATATAATAATAATAATCACATTTACAAGGCGATAAATCTTGATTTAAAAATCCATAATAACAATGATGATAATCATAATAACAATAATAATATTCACATTTACAAGGCAGCGGTAAATCTTGATATACACACCAAGCCAAAGCGCACACTCTCAACATCCATTCAAACATTCACACACAATGACACAAATAACTTACGGGAACATAACATAAACATACTGGGAGGTGGAGGACATAAGGCGGAGTGGGATGAAGGGTGGCGGAGTGAGAGGGGAGAGGGGGGAATCACTGCTAGACAAAAAGGCATGCCTTCAATCTAGGTCTTAAAAGAAGGAAGCTCCCGCCCCCTCGCCCCCTCGCCCCCTCGCCCCCTCGCCCCCGCCCCGTTGAGGATGTCGGGGGCTCTTTCAGTATAAATAGTATCCCCACCTTCTGGAAATTCTGTGCTTGAATTTTCATCTTTTCTGTCACTCCCTTTGTTTCTGCCTTGTTCCTTTGCTTTCTGTCATTTCTTCCTATCATTTTCTGCCTTGCTGGTCTATATACTTGTATATATTCAATACAAAGTCTTACGTACTTTCTCTTAGGATTGATAATTGGGTACATGTACTAAGTGCATTTTTGGCTCTACGGAGGTGAGATGTACGGAAGCAATTTTAGACAATTAAGGCGCGTTTTTACATATATTTTTGCTGTACCTAGGTACGTACTAATTTTTATTCAAGTGTGTTTTTTAAATCCCCTGTGCCATAAATTGGACGAGTGGTCAATGCCAGGGTGCATGTTCTTAGATAATGTGTTGCGAATGCATTGATATATGTACTTAATTTTCTTTTTGTTGTTGTTGTTGTTTTTTGTTTTGTTTTGTTTTGTTTTGTTTGTTGTTTTTTTGTTTTGTTTTTTGGTCCTGTTGAAGTTTTGTATGTTTTGAAGAGGTTATAGCCCTGATATGGCTCCACGCAGTCGGCTGGGTTTTAAATAACAATAACAAAAAAGAAGGAAGACTGTGTTAACTATCGATGCTCGGACGCGTGGTGACTTGGTCTGACTCACACATCGCAGGCATAATAATATCGCTGCACAGTCTGCATAGATATGGGGATGAAACTGACAGAGAAAAAAAATGTGCAAGGATTTATTCAAAACATGCATTCAAATGGGTCAGTAAGGCAGACAGACTGAGAGGGAGAGGGAATAGAAAGGAAAAGGTGAAATCTGAAAGAAATTTAAAATGAAACAAGAGGAAAGGTGAAATCTGAAAATAAATTGAAGAAAACAGGTGAAAAGGTGAATTCTGAAAGAAATTGGGGAAAAAGGGTAAAATCTGAACGAAATTGAAAAAAAAAAAAAAAACAAGGAAAAGAGAAGCTGAAAGAAATTGAAAAAACACGGGAAAAGCAAATTTGAAAGAAATTGAGAAAAGAAGGGAAAAGATAAAGTCTGAAAGAAATAGAAAAAAGGAAAAAAAACAAGGGAAAAGATGAAATCTGAAAGAAATTTAAAAAAAAACAAGGAAAAGTTGAAATCTGAAACAAATTGTAAAAACAAGAAAAGCGAAATCTGAAAGAAATTGGAAATGAAAGGGAAAGATGAAATCTGAAAGAAATTGAAAAAAAATCAAGGGAAAAGATGAAATCTGAAAAAAATAAAAAACCAAAAGAAAAGCCGAAATCTGAAAGAAATTGAAAAAACAAAAAACAAGAGAAAAGATGAAATCTGAAAGAAATTGAAAAAAGATGGGAAAAGACGAAATCTGAAAGAAATTGAAAAACCAAGGGAAAAGCTGAAATCTGAAAGAAATTGAAAAAAGAAGGAGAAAAGACGAAACCTGAAAAAAATGAAAGAAAACAAATGAAGTGACTAATAGACAAATTTCAGACTAGCAACAGACTTTTCAAAAACTGGAAATGCAGTTGGAACTGAAAGAACACCCCGACACACATTTTATTTACTATTTCATTACCTCGGATGCGTGTATGCATGCACGTTATTTTGCCCACACTACGCACACAGTATTTGGCTGCACAGTCTGCAGACTCCGTCGTCGGTGGGTGGGCGTGCGTGGTGGGTGGTTTCATGTTTCCCCCGTAAGCCGCCGGACGGTGACATGACGTACAGGTTTTTTAACGTACAAGAGTTGATGTTCTGTGTGCGTGTGTACACGCAAAAGGGTTTTAAGCACTAACAGGTCTGAACACCTCATAAATCATACACTACGGTATTTCCCTGTAAAACCCTACCCCTATCCCTTGCAAGGCAAAAGGAAAGACGATTTTAGTTTCTTTTACGTTTAATGAGAAATTTACTTGTATAGCGCAAACAGTACGTATAAAAGTACGCTTGTTGCAGTATGTTTATTTATACATTATGACCACCCAGATAAAAAATAAACAATAAAAAAAAAAAAAAAGAAAAAAAAAAGAGACAGATTGACAGAATAGACAGACAGACAGATAGATAGAGACAGAAAGAGAGGAAGAGACAGACAGACAAACAGACAGACAGATAGAGACAGAAAGAGAGAGAGGAAGAGACAGACAGAGAAGGAGGAGTGTGGGGGATCCGTACATTCAAGCAGTACATAGTCGATTACGTATATTATTGCTGTATAAACATCACCAATTGGTACATCAACGCTGCACAGTATAAGCGTATAAACATAGTCGGTTGTTACATATACACTAAATTAGTATAAACATAATCAGTCAGATATAGACTATACTTTAATGCAATGTAAACATAATCAGTCAGATATATACTTTAATGCAATGTAAACATAATCAGTCAGATATATACTTTAATGCAATGTAAACATAATCAGAAAGATATATACTTTAATGCAATGTAAACATAATCAGTCAGATACATACATTAATACAGTATAAACATAACCAGTCAGATATATACTTTAATGCAATGTAAACATAATCAGTCAGATATATACTTTAAGGCAATGTAAACATAATCAGTCAGATACATACATCAATACAGTATAAACATAGTCAGATACATACATCAATACAGTATAAACATAGATACATACATT
>JAPXFY010000023.1:31549792-31552292 GCA_030674185.1 Monoplex corrugatus | reverse complement strand
GCTGACTTGGGAGAAAGGGAAAAATCTCCGCTGTTTATTCACCAGACGGTACTCGAAAAGGTTTGAACCCAGACATTCTAACTCGAAGACCGATGCATGTTGATCATCATCATCATCATGTGCCCTGTCGCATGGCGTTGGCGATCATGGCTCTCCATACGAGTCTATCCCTTGTTGCTGCAAGTACATGTCCCACCCTCTCTGTCCTCAGCCATCCTGCAAGTTCGTCCAGTATTTTCTCCCTGGGTCTACCTGGTGTTCTCTTTCCCTCCATCAACTTTCGTTTATGTTCGGCACAAAAGAAAATGGCCACCCTGGCAAGCCAGTAAATTCCGAGTGGGTGGCTTTCTTTCTAAAGGTAAAATTGTTAGACGCTAATGTGGAAGACAGACTTCAAAGCATTGTGTGTCCATTCACGGTCTTCGCGAAGAAAAGCGAAGGCCACGGTACACTCCTCTTCTTTGCAGCTTTACCTTCGCTAACATCGAGTAGGGCAAGGTACACATTTCTTCTTCTTTTTTTCTAGGATCATTGCACTCAGCGAGGTTATCTTTGTGCTCACCTTTTTTTTTTTTGGTCCCATTTTCTACGCCACCTTAATGGCCACAGAAGCTGAAACAGTTTTTACAATGCGATGATGATGATGTGGATGAGGATGATAATCATGATGCTGTGGAGTTCCATCTAGGATCGAGACTGCGTGACAGTGCTGTACTCTTCGGTCACTATCGTAACATATCCTGGCGTCAACCAGGCACGAAAGATACAGATACCTGCGGTGCTGGTCAAAAGATTTGAGCAACACCCTCAACAACGCATCCTTAAAGTGGATGAGACTCGACAGTGTGGTCCCAGTCTTCCCAACGAGCCCATAGCACGCCCAACTCTGGGTAGTAGCCGGTTAGAGCCGAAAAATCCACAATGATTTTTGAAAGGACTAAAGGGAATTCGAACCCACAACCTTCCAGTCGGTAGTCCGTTTTCGTTAACCACTGCACCACGGCGACTGGTTGGGCGAAGTATACTTTTAATACTTTGAAATCTGTTTTCGCATTGCTACACGTGTACTGATTTTTAGATAAAGTGCCGTAAAGGTATGCTAGTTTCATTGCTTGGTAGATAGTAGGACCCGTGTGCCTTCTGGCCCGTGCACGTTAAAGATCCCACGGAAGTTGAAAATCGTGAAGAGAAGGGCATTCGCCCGGCTGCCTTGGTATAAAACGTTGGAGAGATAGGTTGATTTCCCAGATTCCTCCTCTTGAAGGCCAATTACCGTTCTTGCCTTAACGGTGTCCATGGATTTTTAACTGTTGTCATGTTATCTTGACCTGGTTGTCGTTTCCGACGTGATTATCGCTGATATGGCTCTAGTAGTCGGCTGGGCTTTAAGCAATATGAACATGAACTTGAGCCTTCTTGCCTTTCTTAGGTCTTGATAAAAAAAAAATTTAAAAATAAAAAAAAAAAACTATTCGATGATGCTTGCAGTGCAGCGACGCGCTCTCTAGGGGGGACCAGTCCGAGTTTTACATGGTAAATCTAAAATCTACTGTAAAAAAAATCTAAATCTGAATATGAATATGATTTGAACGGGATATGAATATGAATATGAATATGAATATGAATATGAATATGAATATGAACGGGATATGAATATGAATATAAATATGAACTGGATATGAATATGAATATGAATATGAATATGAACGGGATATGAATATGAATATAAATATGAACTGGATATGAATATGAATATGAATAATGGTTGCATGACATGACTGGCTGGCTGGCTGCTTGCTTGCGTGCTTGCTTTTACTCCGGCTGATTGATTCTTTTGACAGAACCGTGAACACAAGATCTGATATCTCGAGTTCAATCCCACCTCGCAACATTGTTAACTGGCCTGTTCGCTGCCCGTCTCAATGTTTCCATCGTTCTGGTGGTGTCAGTATAGAGTTGCATAGATCCCTCTCCCCCCACCCCCACCTCTACCGCCCCTTACCGAGACCTTGCCAGTGCATGGGGTTTTGTGATGGCTCACATGTCTGCCTTGACAACTCCTGGCTGAGGTGGGTGGAGCGCATATGGAATTGTTCAAGCGCAATGAATCCCTCTTGAACAAACCCTGAAATAACGAGCACTGCAAGCTGTAATTTGAGATGATGATGATGATGATGATGATGATGATGATGATGATGATGATGAAAGATGATGATGATGATGATGATGATATATAATAAATAAATAAATAAAAAATAATAATAATAAATGATACTAATAATAATGATGATGATGATGATGATAATGATGATAATAATGATAATGATAATGATAATAACGACAACAACAATAATAATTGATGATGATGATGATGATGATGATGGTGATGATGATAACAAATAATAATAATGATAATGATAATAATTCCATTTACATTTTACTATATCACAAAGAAAGCACGTCAGAGACTGCTCATTATATTTTACAAACGCCATAAACA
>JAPXFY010000023.1:31524792-31547292 GCA_030674185.1 Monoplex corrugatus | reverse complement strand
CGTGTGTTTGTGCGCGCGTGTGTGTATGTGTGTGTGCGCGCTCGCTCGCGCGTTTGTGTATGTGTTTTGACTGCGCTGTTGACTTATGATTAAGATGTGCTAATCTTACAGTACCTTTAAGTGCAAGCGCATGTATATGCATGAATATGTGTGTGCATAATTACAGTATGTAAATTTGTTTCATTTATTTCAATAAGCGGCTTGTGGTGGGGAATTGTGAGATGGGAGGTGTCAGTGGGCAGCGGAGTTGCCGTGATTTGAGTGAGTGTGACATCGTCGTCGTCATCATCATCATCATCATCATCATCATCATCATCATCATCATGTGCCCTGCCGCATGGCGTTGGCGATCATGGCCCTCCATACGAATCTATCACTTGTCGCTGCCAGTACATCTCCCACCCTGTCTGTCTTCATCCACTCCGCAAGTCCGCCCAATATTTTTCTCCCTCGGTCTACCTAGCGCTCTTTTTTTCCCCTCCAGCTTTCCTGTTGTGACCAGGTGCTCTGATTTCTCTTGCCTCGATATAATGTCCTATAAATGTTGCCTGTCTTTTCCTAATCTTCTTCATTAATGTTCTTCTTGTGTCTGCCTCCTTCAAGACTGTCTCGTTCGTTTGTTTTCTATGCTGTCCATGGTACTCTCAACATTCTTCTTTGAAACCACACTTCAGTTGTCTCAAACCTCGTTCTGACTTTGCCTGTTGAGCGTGACGTCACAAAAACAGAATTCTTGTTCTCTGAACGGGACAATAAGGCATCTTGTATCTTGTAATCTCAACGCGTGTAAAACGACACTTTTTCTCCGAATTTTTGTATCTAGTGTTTGTGATCTTACGGTCGACAAAAGCCAGTTGGCCGAAAATTTGCGCCTGTCTTGTCTTGTTGTATAAAATACGCGTTCTTATTCTTTTTTCTTGTTTTTTACATCGTTCTTCTTCCGCGCTTGTTTCCAAACTCATTTATGCTCCCTGTGCATTACACATAATCACACAACACACACACACACACACACACACACCACACACACACACACACACACACACACACACTCGCACACACGCACACATACATACACACACACGCACGCACATACACATACACCACGCACATACGTGCACACACACAGACACAAAACACACACACACCACACACACACACACACGCACCACACTACCTACACACACGCACAACACACGCACGCACATACATACACACACACACGCACGCAAATACACGCACGCCCCATACATGCACACACACAGACACATACACGCACACACAGACAAACACAGATACAGATACAGACACAGACAGACAGACACACACACACACGCACGCACGAGTAATACAAAATGATCACCATATGTTTGTGAGTGTTTTGCTTTCGGTTTGGTTTGGTTTGGTTTGGTTTGGTTTGGTTTGGTTTGGTTTGGTTTGGTTTGGTTTAAGTTTGAGTTGTTTGGTTTGGTTTGGTTTGGTTTGGTTTGGTTTGGTTTGGTTTGGTTTGGTTTAAGTTTGAGTTTGTTTGGTTTGGTTTGGTTTGGTTTGGTTTGGTTTGGTTTGGTTTAAGTTTGAGTTTGTTTGGTTTGGTTTGGTTTGGTTTGGTTTGGTTTGGTTTGGTTTGGTTTGGTTTGGTTTAAGTTTGAGTTTGTTTGGTTTGGTTTAGGTTTGCTTTGCTTTGTTTTGCTTTACAAAACAAGTGCGACTGCCCGCGTTCAAGCAAAAAGGAACCGGAAAAAAAAAAAAAAACATGAAAAAAGAATCAGAACGCATATTTAATACAACCAGACAAGACAGGCGCCAGTCTTGTCATGTTGTATTAAATAGGCGTTCTTATTCTGTTTTCGTGTTATTTTTTTCTTCTTCTAGTTTTTGTTTTGCTTTGCTTTGGTGTGGTTAAGTGTGGTTTGTTTTGGTTCAGATTCAAACGAATAAAAATAGGAGAGGGAGATGGCAGCTGAAGGAAGCAGGGAAGAGAGGAAGGAAGGGAGGAAGGAAGGGCGGGAATAGGAAGAGAGGAAGAAAAAAAACAAACAGATGCAAATCACTGGCGAAAATTGAAACTAATGTCAGCCGTGGCAGAGACGATCAGCAGACAATGACAGGGACATTGAAGAAATTTTAGACTTATGCGCTGTAAAAACTCACCACTCGCTGACACAACGTGTCAACGTTGTGTGTGTGTGTGTGTGTGTGTGTGTGTGTGTGTGTGTGTGTGTGTGTGTGTGTGTGTGTGTGTGTGTGTGTGTGTGTTTCTGTGTGTGTGTGTGTGTGTGTGTGTGAGTGTGGGAGCGTGCATTAGTAGGCTTCCGTGTTTGTGTCTGTGAGTTTCACATTCCTCTGTCTCTCTGTCTCTGTCTCTGTCACACACTCTTTCTCTCTCTGTCTGTCTGTCTGTCTGTCTGTCTCTTTCTGTCGCACACTCTCTCTCTTTCTCTGTCTGTCTCTCTGTGTCTCTTTCTCTTTTCTGTCTCTCTTCTCTCTCTCTTGTCTCTGTCTCCTTCTCTCTCTCTGTCTCTCTTCTCTGTCTGGTCTCTGTCTCTCTCTCTGTCTCTCTCTTTCTCTGTCTGTCTGTCTCTGTCTCTCTCTCTCCTTTCTTCTCTCTTCCTGTCTGTCTGTCTGTCTCTCTCTCTTCTCTTTCTCTCGTCTTCTCTTTCTGTCTGTCTGTCTTGTCTCTCTCTCTCTCTCTTCTTTCTCCCTCTGTCTTCTCTTTTCTGTCTTCTGTCTCTCTTCTCTCTCTTTCTCTCTTCGTCTCTGTCTCTCCTCTCTCTTCTCTGTCTCTTCTGTCTGTCTCTCTGTTGTCTCTTTATATACATTTTATATATATATATAAATATATATACATACATATATATATATATATATATATATATATATATATATATATATATATATATATATATATAACATGTATATATATATATACAGATAATTACTGGCAGATTGGGTTTGAGTGCATATTGCATTGTCCGAGAACATTAAATCCCTCTTGAACAAACTACAAACTACAGTACTCTTTGATAATTTTGATTCGCAGAACACGCAGTGCACTTTCATAATTTAAATATGCAGAACGCGTGTTACATCTTGATAATTTTAATTTGTAGAACACGCGTTACACCTTGATAAAAATTTTAATTTGCAGAATACGCATTACACCTTGATAAAAATTTTAGTTTGCAGAACACGCGTTACATTTTGATAATTTCAATTTGCAGAACCCGCACTACACTTAGAAAATTGATCATTTTAATTTGCAGAACACACGTTACACTTTGATAATTTTAATGTGTGGAACATGCAATACAGTTCGATAATTTCAGTTTACAGAACACGCATTACACTTTAATAATCATTTTAATTTGAAGAACAGGCACTACACTTTGATAATAATTTGAATTTGTAGAACATGTATTAAAATTTGATCATTTTAATTTGCTGAACACGTGTCATACTATGATAATCTTAATTCGCGTGACATGCGTTACACACGTTACACTTTGATCAGTTTAATTTGCAGATCACGTATTAAAATTTGATCGTTTTAATTTCCCGAACACATGTCAAACTTTGATAGTTTTAATTCGCGTAACATGCATTACACGCGTTACACTTTGATAATTTTAATTTGCAGAATATGTAATAAAAGAGGATCATTTTAATTTGCAAAACACGTGTCACATTTTGATAATTTTAATTCGCGTAACATGCATTACACGCGTTACGCTTTGATAATAAATTTAATTTGCAGAACACGTATTAAAATTGGATCATTTTAATTTGCGGAACACGTGTCACACATTTTGATAACTTTAATTCGCGTAACACACATTACACGCGTTACGCTTCGATAATAATTCTAATTTGCAGAACTCGTATTAAAATAGGATCGTTTTAATTCGCGGAACACGTGTTTCACACACACTTTGATAATTTTTAATTCGCGTAACACGCCATACACGAGGCAGTGACTGCAGTCAGGTGATATGACGCTTGTTTCAGGGCGGTACTTTTTTTTTATTCCCCCCCGCAGGAGCACGTATCTCTAGATAGGAGCTGTCGTACAGTCCTGTTGCACGTTTTATCTGAACAAGGAAAACCAGTGCCACTAATGGAAAAGTGATACTGTTGCTGTTCTGTGACTCTGTGTGTGTGTGTGTGTGTGTGTGTGTGTGTGTGTGTGTGTGTGTGTTGTGTGTGAGTGTGTGTGTGTGTATGTATCTCTCTCTCTGTCTGTCTGTCTCTGTCTGTCTGTCTGTCTGTCTCTCTCTCTCTCTCTTTGTGTGTGTGTGTACCTCTCTGTCTCTCTTCTCTTTCTCTCTCACTTTGTCTTTGTCTGTGTGTGTGTGTACTGTGGTGTGTGTGTGTGTGTGTGTGTGTCTGTCTGTCTCTCTCTCTCTCTCTCTGTGTGTGTGTGTGTGTGTGTGTGTGTGTGTGTGTGTGTGTGTGTGTGTGTGTTCTTTCTCTGTCCTTCTCTGTCTCTTTTCTCTTTCTTTCACTCATTCTGTCTGTCTGCCTGTCTGTCTGTCTGTCTGTCGGTCTGTCTGTCTCACTCTGTCTTTGTCTCTCGGTGTTTCTGTCAGTCTCTTTGGTTCTGTCGCTGTCTGTCAGTCTCTTTGTCTCTGTCGCTGTCTGTCTGTCTATCTGTCTGTCTGTCTTTCTCACTCTTGCATATGCACACACTCTCTCTGTTTTACTATTGGTGCTGTAATTATTAATACTACTGTTGTTACTTTTATTTGCTATCGGCTTCGTATGAGTTTTTATGTTTTATGTATTTTGTTCGTTTTTAAAAAAATTTAAATCGAAATTTTGGCTATTTCTTTGTTTGTTTGTTTGTTTGTTTGTTTGTCTGTTTGTTTGTTTGTTTTTCATTTCAACTGAACTTAGGCTCTGAGTCTCTGAATGTTAATTGAGATTTAAAGAACAGCGATTGTCGTCACAACAAGCACTTAACCCTTTAACTCCCGCACACTGTCCACCAACATCCTGCATTGTCCACCATGCCAGCAAAGCAAAAACTTAACCCTTTGACCCTCTCATCCTCTCCATCAGCTCCCTGCAGGAAGCTGGTGGACATGGTGAGGGAAACAAAGGGTTAAGTTTTGCAGTTAGTGGATAGGGTGCGGGAGTCAAAAGGTTAACTAACGCAGTGACTGTCATTCAGTCATCCAGTCTGTAGAATCTATGGCTAAAGAAAGAAGATCCAAAATAAGTGCGACTGCCCGCGTCCAAGCAAACAGGAACCAGAAGAACAAGAAAACCGAAAAAGAACGCGCACCCAATACAACAAGACAAGACAGGTGCAAATTTTCGGCCAACCGGCCTTTGTCAAGCGCGAATGCACGATCACAAACAGACACCAAACAACAGATAATAAGAAAGAAAGTAAAATCCTTGAGATAAACTCAGGAACTCAAACGAATAAAGACCAATGACCCCTTTCATTATATTACAGAGAGAGGACAGACACAAAGAGATAGAGAGAGAGGGGGGGGGGAGAGCAGACAGAGGGGGACAGAAAGATAGAGAGAGAGAAGGGGACAGGAAGAGATGGAGAGAGACAGAGACAGAGAGAGACAGAGACACAGAGAGGGGGGAACAGAGAGATAGGGAGAAGGTGGGTGGAGATAGAGACAGACAGACGGGACAGGGAGAGATGGAGAGAGACAGAGAGAGGGGGACACAGAGAGGGGGGGGCAGAGAGAGAGAGAGGGGGGTGAGTGGGGACAGAGACAGACAGACAGACGGGACAGAGGAGGGGGGGGTGAGGAACAGGGAGAGATGGAAAGAGACAGACAGAGAGAGGGGGGACAGAGAGAGAGGGGGAACAGAGAGAGACAGAGAGAAGGAGAGGTCGTGAGAGGCAGAGAGTGTGTGTGTGTGTGGGAGGGGACAGAGACAGAGACGGACAGACAGACAGACAGACGGGACAGAGGCAGAGACGGGGGTGAAGAACAGGGAGAGAATGGAAAGAGACAGAGACAGAGAGAGGGGAGACAGAGAGGAGGAGAACAGAGAGAGACAGAGAGGGAGAGAGGTCGAAAGGTCGAGAGAGATAGAGAGAGTGGGAGGGGACAGAGACAGAGACAGACAGACAGAGGGGACAGAGAGAGAGAGATAAAGAGAGAGAGAGTGGGAGGGGACAGAGACAGACAGACAGACAGAGGGGACAGAGATAGAGAGAGAGTGGGAGGGGACAGAGACAGAGACAAACAGATAGACAAAGGAGACAGAGAGAGAAAGAGAGAAAGAAAGAGAGAGAGAGAGAGAGATGGGGAAAGGGTGGAAGAGGAAGAGGAAAAGGATTAAAACAGAGTATGCCCTTCTGAAAGCATTATCTTCAAAAGTATCATTTTAATTGCAGAATCGGAAACATTTATTTACATACCTCGCTACCAGCAAAATGCATTGATGCATGAATCAGGATGTCTGTCTGGTTTAATGCGGAACATACAGAGCATTCACAATAACGGAAAGAGAGAGAGAGAGAGAGAGAGAGAGAGAGAGAGAGAGAGAGAGAGAGAGAGAGAGAGGGAGAGAGAGGAACGCGGAATGGATATAACGCACAGGCGAACTTATAGATCTGCCGTTGCTGATCTACATATATTAAAACAAAGGAAAGCGAGAAATAAAATTCTGCAATAGAATTTTAAAACCTAACGAGGAGAAGCAAAAAAACAATAATACCAATGAAAAAGCCCCCAACAAAAAAAAGCAAAGAGATTTTAACATTGATAGCCCTGCACGAAGGAAAAAAAAAAAGAGAGAGAGAGAGAGAGAGAGAGAAAGAGAGAGAGAGAGAGTGTGTGTGTGAGAGAGAGAGAGAGAAAGAGAGAGAGTGTGTGTGTGAGAGAGAGTGAGAGAGAGACAGACAGAGAGAGAGAGAGGGGGGGGGGTTGTAAAAACATCGAGACTGTAACTGAAGGCCAAAAAAACCGGTTTAATGAACCCGGTTTCAAAATTTAGAATATTCATAAAGGAAGGCGCATCCCAATAAACGTGCCCCAACTTCTGTTTTATTTCCAGACACAGGGGGAGGTCTCTAATACCACCACCACCACTACCGCCACTACCACCACTACCACCACACCAGCAGGAGACAGGGGGAAGAAGACGCCGCAGTCCGACGCATGACAGCGAGTAGAGAACAGGCGTGACGCAGCAGACTTCAAAGACCTGCATGTTCGGAGAAGAGGAAGGCTGCAGTGCCATCTCCTCCACTTCCACGGCCACCTCCACCGTCAACAAACCCTCGTTCGTAAAGCCCTGTTGAAAAAAAAAAAAAAAAAAAAAAGAAAAATACCCGCTGCGCCTCCGGGGGATTATTGGCCGCGGCCCAATCCTCCTCCTCCTCCTCTTCCCCTCCCTCCCCAACCCTCCTCCTCCTCCTCCTCTTCTCGTTCCTCCAGCCAGTGAACAGAGCAGACTTGGGGACCTCCTGCTGGCATCGGTCACTGCTGGCCCCGACAGTGAAAACGTGGCGTTGAGAGCGTGAAGTTTACGACTGTCAATCAAAGCGGTTCCCAAACCGAGCGATTAAAAACTAACTTGATCAGATCACGGACTGCACGCGCGAGGAAGTGAGTGTCGTCTGCACGGCTTCCTCTTTTGGCTTACAAACCACCCCAACCTCACCACCACCACTCGCGCGGGGAGAGAAGAAAGACAGAAGTTTGTTCGAAAAGCTCGAAAGTGAATTTTTGTGTCGTCTGCAAGCTTGGCTAGTTTGTCGTGGTTTGTGTCCTCGTTATTTGCGAGCAGCATTTTGATTTTTTTTTTTTCTCCTACTGTCGTCTGTGAACAATTTACTGCGGACTTGCTCTCCAAGGGTTTTGGTGTTGTCTAGTTTTCCATTCATTTTCTTCGCCGGACGTGAAGTTGTCGGCGCTGTGTGACTCTGTGGACTGATTCTTTATTTCCTGCCGACAGAATTATTGCTTCTGTATTGTCCTGTGCTCTTTGGAGAACAACACGGACATTCTTGGCAGACTCGACAGCTTTCAGGTTCACACTGCAACAGGTAATATAAAATTTCACGATTTATTTGGCACCATAATCCAACTCCAGAATTTCATTTTATTTATTGATTTATTTTAATTTAATTTTATTTTTTTATTTTTTTATTTTTATTTATTTTTTTTATTTATTTATTTTTTTTTTAGGCCTATCTGCATTGAACGTTTTCTGATCGTTTTCTGTTCTTTGGTCAGTGGGGAATTCGGGGTGAGTGGACTTGGCTCAGAGAAACATGTGAGAATGTTGGCTATTATTGTTCATACTTTGGCTGGCATGTTACGTGTGTTAGTTTACTTTCGTTTCTGTTCTGGACGTTTTAAGCCACAAATATTCAAACACACGCACAGACTGTGCATGCATGCACATACTCATGTAAGTTTATCTGCACACGTGTATGGATGCATACATACCTTAGGTGTACCAAACATAAATATGTACATGTGATATATACGTACACGCATTATACATACATAGATAGACCAATAGGCATATATACGCACGTGCACACGCGCAAACCCCTCTCCCCACCCACCCACGCACACTCGCATACACACTCACACGCACACACACACATATGTATATATATATATATGTTTATATATACACGCATATATATAGACTATCATTGATACACATACACAAGACACACAGAGATATATCTGACATATAGATATATTATAATTATGTATCTATACACACACACACACACACACACACACACATACATATATGTGTGTGCGTGTGTGTTGTGTGTGTGTGTTGTGTGTGTGTGTGTGTGTGTGTGTGTGTGCATACATTTCTACATAGATGTATATGTACATAAATAATGTACATACGCACACACGCATGTTCGCACGCGAGCACACACGAAAACGCACACACACACACACACACACACACACACACACACACACACACACACACACACACACACACACACCACACACCACACACACACACACACGCACACACACACACACACACACACACACACACACACACGCTGTCGAGAAAAAAACAAAAAATAACAACTGTGTTACTGCATCAGGTCCACAAACTGTCCATCACTCATGCAATTAGTCTGCTCTGCCTTTTGTTCTGTGCACATATAATGTGTCCTTTCTCCCCAAGGCAGCAAGCCATTGTCTCTTTCTGTATGTCTTTTTTATTGTATGTCTTTCTTGCAGCCATTCTCTCTTTCTGTATGCCTTTATTTATTGTGTGTTTTTCTTGCTGCATTCGTTCTGTCTGTTTTTCTTTCCCTTCTTTTTTTCCCCTGCTCGTCTTTTTTGCCTCTTTCTGTCTTTTTTCCTTTTGTTTTTCTTTCTTTCATTCTGTCTTTCTTTCTTCTTTTCACCTTTTTTCTGTCTGTCTTTCTGTATTTCCCTTTTATGTCTTTCTGTTTGCTTTTCTGTTCTTCTTTTTTTTGTGTTTCTTTTTCATTCTACCTCATTCTTTTTTTCCCCTTTATTTTCTGTCATTCTTTCTGCTTCGGTATTTTCCATTTCTTTCCATCTTTCTTTCTGTCTTTAATTTCTTTTCTTTCTGCTTTTTTTTTTCTTATCGTCTGTCTTTCTTTCCTTCTTTTTTTTCTTTTTCTTTCCTTCTTTTTCTTCTTCTTTTTTTTTTTTTTTCTTTCTTCTTTTCTTTCTGTCTTTCTCTCAGCCTTTCGGTATTTTCCATTTCTTTCCTTCTGTCTTTTAATGTCTTTTTCTTTTGCTTTCTGTTTGCCACCTTTCTTTTTGCCTTTTCTTTCTGTCTTTTCTTTCTGCCTTTCTTTCTTTCTTTTTTCTAATTCTCTTTTTGCCTTTCTTTTTTTCCCCTTTCTGTCTTTCTGTGGTTTTTTTTTCTTTTTTGCCCCCCCCCCCCCCCCGCCATTCTTTCTGTCTCTATGTATTTCTATTTTTGTCCTTCTTGTTGCCTTTCTTTGTCTCTTTCTGTTATCTCTCTTTGTATCTTTCTGCCTTCCTTCCCTTTTTCTGCCTCTTCCTTTATTATCCTTTCATCACTAAAGCTACCACTACTGCTGCCTTGCAGCTGCTGTTACTATTACCATCAGAGCCACCATCAGCTCCACCAACACTGTTACTGTTACTAGGTTGACAATTAGAACAGTGACTGCTTCTACTGCACCAGTGCAATTTTTCTCAAGCTTTCATTGTTTGTCGTTTAGTCCGCCTCCAACAACAACCCCTCCCCATGCCTTTTTGTGATGTGTGTGAGACTGAGTAATTAGGTGATCAATTTAGAAAGTTTTTTCAAAAATATGTTGTAATGATAAAATAATAAATGATGATGATAACAATAACAAAAAAAATAATAATATGATATAAAATAAAAAATATAATATAATGATGATAATAATGATACTAACTACTGCTACTAATAACAACAACTACTACTATGATACATATGATAGTAATAATATAATGATAATAATAATAATGACGATGATGAATTACAATTTCATCATGATGTGGTGTGGTTGTGTGTGATGATGATGATGATAATGAAAATATAGATAAAATAATACATAATAATATGATGATGATGATAAATTCATTTTATAATTGTATTATATTATCATATTATTATTATTATTATTAATGACTATTTTGTGTGGCATTGTTCTTTAAACTCACTGAAACTTTATCCAGTTTTAACAAGACACAACGATTGTTTGTTTTTCCCGTTTATACACATTCGGATACTTTAAGGACCCAGGCTACATTACAAAATATGATTTATGCCAATTTTGATATTTTCGATTCAAGAAATGCAGAAACTGAAGAATTCTTGCCCCTACCCCTCCCCCACTTATTCTCCTCTTTTTCTGAAAATTAACGACAAGACGGTCCAGCCGTATCTAGACTTTTGTGTGTTGTGTGTGCGTGCGTGTGTGTGTGTGTGTGTGTGTGTGTGTGTGTGTGTGTGGTGGAGCGGGGCGTTATTGTGTGTGGTGTGTGTGCGTGCGTGCTGTGTGTGTGTGTGTGTGTGTGTGTGTGTGTGTGTTTTGTGGTTGTGTGTGTGTGTGTGTGGTGGAGAGTGAGGAGAGAGAGAGAGAGAGAGAGAGTATGTGTTGTGTCTGTAGGTATGTATCCACGGTACTGCGTCTCTCTCGCTCTCTGGGTTTTGTGTTGTGAATATGTGTGTGTGTGTGTGTGTGTGTGTGTGTGTGTGTGTGTGTGTGTGTGTGTGTGTGTGTGTGTGCGGTGCGTGCGTGTGTGAAAGAGAGAGAGAGAGATTTTGTGTCTGTGACCTTACAATGAATGATAACGTGGGATTTCAGAATTTGTCAGGTTAAACTGATGGTTCACACATTATGCATGAAAATCGTCTGTCATGTGTCTGTCCTGTCTGTCTGTTGATTGTCTGTCTGTCTCTCTCTCTTCTCCCCTCTCCCCCTCTTCCTCTCTCTATCTTTCGTTCTCTGAATCCTCTCTCTCTCTCCTCCTCTTGAGTCTGTCCCCCGCCCCTCCCTCCTCTGAATCTCGCTCTCTCGTTCTCTCTCTCTCTCTCTCTCTCTCTCTCTCTGTCTCTGTCTGTCTCTGTCTTCTTCTGTCTGTCTGTCTCTCTCTCTCTCTCTCTCTCTCCCTCTCTCTGTCCTCCTCTTCTCCCCTCTCTCTGTATGTTTCGCTGTATAGTCTACAGAACCCCCCCTCCACACACACACACACACACACAAAACACACGCACATTAACACAATCTGTTTTTCTCTCCAACATTTTTGAGACAGCCCGTCCCCTCAAGCTATGCATGCTTTTTGTATTTTAATTACTGTCACAACATGATTTTTCCCGTGCTGATGTTTGAAGTATTGGCTGTTGTAAATGTGTTCGTTTGACAACCTTATCTCATTGGGAGACATATGTAAATGTGCATCTATCTATCTATCTATCTATCTTATGGGAGCTATAATAATTGATACACACACATACACGTACAACACACACTACATATATTAATTATATATATATATTAATACATATGCATGTATACATAATATATATATATATATGTATGTATATTTACATATACATATATATTGCATATAATATATATACATATATTGTATACTATAATTTGTGGGACACAATGATAGTAATAGCAGGAGTAGACAGTATTGTTGTGGCTTCTGAAAAATGTAGTGTCCGTGTATATCTTGATACAGTATTTGTCACCGATTTTTGTTGTCCTGACTCTCTCTCTCTCTCTCTCCTCTCTCTCCTCTCTCTCGTCCTTCTCTCTCTCTCTCTCTCTCTCTCTCTCTCTCTCTCTTCTTTCTCTCTCTGATTCCTCTCTTTCTCTCTCTGATTCTCTCTTTCTCTCTCTATCTGTCTGTTTCTCTCTCTGTCTGTTTCTCTCTTTCTCCCTTTCACCCTAGTTTTGTTTTTTGTTGTAATTGATTTCTTTTGTAACACATGTAAGGCATCCTTTCAGTGGGGGCTGATGGGCCTTTTGGACTTAAAAATCTGAAACCTGAACTCTCGCTGTCTTTCTCTCTCTCCCTCCCTCTCCTTCCCTCTCCCCCTTCCTCTCTCTCTCTCTGTATGTGATTTGTCAGTATCTCTCTGACATTATGCTATATATATCTTCTTATCTGTCTGTCTTGTCCCCTGTCCCCTCCTCTCTGTCTGTCTGTCTGTCTGTCTTTGTTTTCTTTATGTGAATGTGTGTCTGTCTTTCTCTGTCCGGTGTAACCTCACTCTTTCTCCTGTATGTCTTCTGTGTATGTCTGCCATCTGTATGTCTGTCAGTTCTGTCTGTATGTCTGTCTCTCTGTCCGTCCTCTGTCTCTCTCAATGTTATCACTCTCTCTCCATTCTCTCTCTCTCTCTCTCTGTCTCTTCCTCTCTGTCCTTCGTCTCTCTTGTCTCTGTCTCCCCTGTCTCTGTCTCTCCTCTCTGTCTCTCGTCTCTCTCTTGTCTCTCTTTTAACGTTGTGTCTTTCTGGAATTTTTTCCTCTGTCTTCGGTTATTTGTTTGCCTGTAGTTTACATCGTAGGTGTTGTATTTTTCAGCACAGTTGGTTTAAATAATATATTTGTGACCCCCCCCCCCCCCCCCACCACGAAATCAGTCTTAACTAGCATTTTGGGCATTTTGAGATATATACGTATCACTGGAAAGTGTACATATGCTGATTATTTTGGTACTTGAACAAAGCTTGTACTAAATAAAAATGTAGAAGTTATGTATGTTTAAAATCATTAAGTTGTATGACGGCCGTTTTGAGAAAACGACCTCTAAAGTTTTTGTGTGCTCTCCTACACATTTTCCTTAAATTTCTTTATTTGGTGGCTTTGACCCAGTTTGTTTCTAATTTTAGCTGTCATTATCTGAAAGGTGCATCAAAGACTTTCCATCAGTATATTACATGCGCGGGTACTGTACAGGTTACGGTTCATAATAAGAGACAAAGATAGGTACTTTTGGTACGAAATTGCGTTCTTTCTGCTGCGATCAGTGCATTAAAATACCGATTTAAACTGATTAATAATATTTTTTCAAGAAAAAATATTGTGGGGGATAGATTATAGTCTACAGAAATCAATTTTGAGAAAAAGTCAAAACACCCCAGATAGACCCTCAAATCACCTTTTCAGCTCCTAGTACTGTTCGATTGACTGCGAGTTAAGACTGATTTTGTGTGGGAGGTCACATTTGGTCTTCTAGACGTCTAGATCAAATACTGTACAACCCTGAAGGCAAATGCTGAACGAAAATAGCATGCATAGTGGTTTTGTTTTGTGTGTGGTGTGTGTGTGTGTGTGTGTTGTGTGTGTGTGTGTGTGTGTGTGTGTGTGTGTGTGTGTGTGTGTGTGTGTGTGTGTGTGTGTGCTCAATATAATTTACGAAAACAGTAAACCATAAATGGATCGAATGTTTTATATTACTTACCAATAAAAGTGCCGAAAATACATGAAGCGAGTAAAATTAGCGATTTCTTATGGTAGATAGGTAAGTAAATGAATAAATAAATGAACGAGTAATGAATAAATAGATAAATGTCATAAAATAAATAATTACATAAATAAATATGTAAATAAATGAATGAATAAATACATTTGATTAAAAAAAATATATTCAGTAAGAACGAAAAACCAATGAAGAAAATGTATTACTGTAACACTACTAACAGTCAACTTCTAATGGCGGTGACGGGAATAAGATTTCAACAGTTTTGTACTATTGGTAGATAAGCTCCTGAATCAATGGTTTTGAGAGAGAGATAAATCCCAAGGAAATAATACAAACCAACGCCAAAGTGATTCTTTAGATTAACTCCCATACTGAAAACTATACGTGACAAAATATAATTTATCAAAGCTGTAGGTTGCAACACGGTGCTG
Organism: Monoplex corrugatus; assembly: GCA_030674185.1. NCBI lineage: Eukaryota > Metazoa > Mollusca > Gastropoda > Littorinimorpha > Ranellidae > Monoplex > Monoplex corrugatus. The sequence goes on along the minus strand of JAPXFY010000023.1, from coordinate 31,532,917 downwards.
AAAAGACTTAATAATCAAAGACTATGTGCCCTATAATATTACGAGCGTAGACCAAGAGATTTTAATATCTCGTAATTTTGGCTTGCTTGGGTTCCTAAGGAGGGGGATGCCGGGGCCTCTTTCAGTGTCGGTAATAACCTCACCTTCTGGAAATTGTGTGCTGGAACTTTCCTCTTTTTTCTATCACTCTCTTTGTTTCTCCCTTGCTCCTGTGTTTTCTGTCATTTTCTTCCTTTCTCATTTTCTGTCTTTTTGGTTCATTCACCTGTATTTGTCCATTAAGGTTTACGTATTCTCTGTCGGTTAAGATTGATATTTGGTTTAACATATTAATTGTATTTCTAGCCCTAAAGAAATGTGAACCGTTTAGCGGCAGTGTTAAGTGTTGTAGGTCAGTTTTTATGTGTGTTTTGTGTACTTTTTATGTTCATGCATTTGTATTGAGATTGTTTTTCTTCATCTTCAGGCACTAAATTTGGCGAAAATTGCCGACGTCAAAAGTATGTCTTTGGATTGTTTGCGTAATTGCAACGGCATGCAAACTGTTTATTTTATTTTCTCTCTGTGTGTGTGTTGTTTTTATTTTATTATATTTTTTTATTATTTTATTTTTATCAGGGTTATCGATATGTTTAAACCTGTTTTTGTTGTTGTTGTTTGAGATTGTTATAGCCCTGATATGACTTTGAACAATCGCTGGGTTTTAAAACACCGATGTACTCATAATGGCTTGTTTACTTTTTGTTGCTTTTATAGTTGTGCCATGGATGATGATTATGATTGGTTTTCCATACCATCACAGCCTAAAATCTTCATCAGTTAAACATCATCGCCAAACAGTTGCACTTACAGACGGTTATGTTCCGTATGCATATGTATGTATGTATGTACATTAATTCATAATGTCAACGATACCTCTGTATGTGCATTATGCGTGAGGAGATCAAGGTGCTCTGTTACATTTATTAAACGCAACAAGGACATTATGATGAACCGACACAAGTTTGTTTCTTTGTCTCAATAGCTTTCGTCAGTTATCAATAGCGCTTACTTTTTTATTCATTATTTTACTTACTGAGGGTATACCTTCAATTTTTCAGCCACTCAGATATTGATAGCTTTGAAGTCATAGAAAGGTTTTGTTTTCCAGGAAAATATTCATCATGTAATGTTGTAACGTTGAGTGCAAAATTATTCACGAGAATAACTTTGGAAACATGTGTTCTTGTTTTCGAAGCGCTTGCTAGTCAAATAACAAACTGTATATGAAGTTTGAAGTTATTCAGTTTATGCACGAAGTGTGCAGTTATAACTTATACAGTGTGACGTAATTAATTGAAAGGTTGTGCTTGTTTAACAAGAAAATATTCGACAAAGAATAAATTATATAAAAATAATTTTACACAAAGCTATAAATAATGATTCTGAACGACAAACTGGGAAACTGTGCTTATTCCCTCTGAAGTGTGAAGTAAACATGTACACTGCCAAATTTGTCTATTTCCCAAGAAAACATTCGTCAAAGAGTTAATTAAATAAAATTTGATTGTACATGAAGATATCACCCAGTCGTAACGTTTATTGCGCGTCGTAAATATTGGCCTACATATCGATTTTCTGCCTGTGTGATGACTTCATGAGCGCAGGTCTTATTTAACCGTTTGACTCCTAACCCTATCACCAACTGCAAACTTAACCGTCGACTCCAACTGTCCACCAACTGCAAAAACTTAACCGTTTGACTCCCTAACCCTAGCCACCAACTGCAAAAACTTAACCGTTCGACTCCCTAACCCTATTCACCAACTGCAAAAACTTAACCATTTGACTCCCTAACCCTATCCACCAGCTTCCTGCGAAACAAAACATCCGATATACGTGTCTAGAAGGCGGTAATATCCATGCAATAGCTGAATATTTACTTGTTAGTTATGTTGTTGTTATTGTTGTTTTAAGCCCAGCCGACTGCGTAGAGCCATATCAGGGCCATAGAATACTTACTTACGTGAGATGCTGAATACAGTGCTTACATAACAATTGTCCGATTTTATATGAGATGATGCCCACGTGGGGATTCGGGGGCTCTTTCGGTATAAAAAGTATTCCCACCTTCTGGAAATTCTGTGCTAGAAATTTCCTCTTTCTGTTACTCTCTTTGTTTCTGCCTTGTTCCTTTGCTTTCTGTCATATTTACATGTACCTGTCATTTTCTGCCTTGCTGGTCCATTCACCTGTATGTGTTCGATAAAATCTTACGTATTTTTTCTTAGGATTGATAATTGAGTACATATATTTAGTGCATTTTTGGCTCTAGGGAGGTGAGATATGCGGAATTATTTAAGGTAACTTATGCCCGTTTTTAGATATGTTTTGGTGTCTATAGGTGTGCTTAAACTTGTATTCAGGTGGTTTTTTTTTTTTAAATCCCCTGTGCGATAAATTGGACGGAGTGGTCAACGCCAGAGGCATCACCACCTTAGATTATGTGCACGAATGCATTGATACGTGTACTGAATTGTCTTTTCTTTTCTTGTTTTTTCCCTGTAAAAGTTTTGTGTGTTTTGAAACGGTTATAGCCCTGATAAGGCTCTACGCTGTCGGCTGGGCTTTAAACAACAATAACGATACATGAGATGATAGATATCATGGTAGCATAAGAATTATCTGTGAGATGATTAACATAATTTTTATATAGCAATTGTCGAATTCAACGTGAGATGTAATAATGTTATAATATCATGCTTAAATAAGAATAATCCATTCTTTTGCGTAGAATGCTAAAATACAGAAGAATTGCCCAGGAAGCTGGTGGATAGGGATAGGGAGTCAAAGGGTTACGTTTTTGCTTTGATAGCATGGTTGGCAATTGCAGGATGCTGGTGGGCAGGGTGCGGGAGTCTGAAGGTTGAAATGTTGGATGAAGTTTTTTTTCTGCTGCGCTTTGTTTTTACAGTTGTTTTGTTTTGTTTTGTTTTGTTCGTTTTGTGGTTTAATGATGATATGCTTGATTTTTGTGTTTTATCAGTTGAGCGAGTGAAGATTGCTAGATGTTAAAACTTGTGGATATACAATTTGATTTCCTCTTAAAGACGGACAAATAAACGATGTGTTTTGTGTTGTGTTGTTTAGTTGTTTGTTGTGTGGTGTTGTGTTGTGTTGTGTTGTGTTGTGTTGTGTTGTGTTGTGTTGTGTTGTTTGTATTATGTTGCGTTGTGTTGTGTGTGTTGTGTTGTGTTGTGTTGTGTTGTGTTGTCAAAGCAACATCGGTTTTCATTCAGCTTTGCTCATTGTGCTCTATTTTTTTAAGTCTTACAATAATGATAATATTGACAATGATAATGATAATAATAATAATAGTGATAATAATAATAATAATAATAATAATAATATAATAATAATAATAATATACATGATGATGATGATAACGACAGTATTAATAATAATACTAACAACAACAATAATAATAATATAATAATAATAAATAATGATCATAATAATAATAATAACAATAAATTAAGAGTAAACAATAATGATGATAATAGTCATAATAATTATAACTATAATATTAACAAGAACTGTAATAATTGATAGTGTTAACTGAGGTAGGACATATCGAGTTCAAACACTACCACCACATAAAAACTGGCTTTAATTGCCCGTTGTCTATCTTAAAGTGTCTGTCATTCTGGTGAGATCAACTTTGGCATCGAACTTTGAACAATAATGCCGAAGCCATATCTTGACCTCCTTGCCAATGCAAAGAGTTATGCGCGGGCTCCTCCTGTGGGGGTGCCAGGGGCTTTTTCAGTATATATAGTATCCCCCACCTTCTGGAAATTCTGTGCCAGAAATGTCCTCTTTTCTGTCACTCTCTTTGTTTCTTCTTCGATTGCTTTTTGCCATTTTCTCGTATCATTTTCTGCCTTGCTGGTCCATTCACCTGTGTGCATTCTATAAAGCCTTAAATACTTTCTCTTAGGACTGGTAATTGGGTACATGTATTGACTGCAAGTTTTTGCTCTAAGGAAATGCAATGTGCGGAAGCAGTTTTAGGTAATTGAGGCCCGTTTTTATGTATATGAATCAGTGTCCTTAGTTACATTTATATTATATTTATTCAGGTTTGATTTTTGCAGATCCCCTAGTGATAAATTGGACGGAGCGGTCAAAGCCAGGGGGCATCTCCTTAGATTACGAGTATGTCCGCGAATGCATTGATATGTGTACTTAATTTTATTTTCCAGGTTCTGTCTGTCTGTCTGTCCTGTCTCCAGGTTCTCTGTCTGTCTCTCTGTCTGTCTCTGACTCTGTCTCTGTCTGTTTGTCTCTCTGTCTGTCTCTGTTTGTCTGTCTGTCTCTTTCTGTCTGTCTGTCTCTCTCTGTCTCTCTCTCTCCCTCTCTCTCCCTTTCTCTCTCTCTTTCTCTCTCAGTCTCTCTCGCTGTCTGTCTGTCTCTATCTCTGTCTCTCTCCCCCTCCATCTCTCTCTCTCCTCTCCACCCCCCCCCCCCTTCAGTGAAATATGGTGCACATTTTGAGATGGTTATAGTGCTGATATGGCTCTGCGCAGTCGGCTGGGCCTTAAACAAGAATAAAAATAACGCGCGGGCACAAGAAGTGTGCCAGCAAAGTGTTGGCAGAGTTGAATGGAGATACGTCTATGAATTGCCCGAGTGGCCGATGAGTTCCTCTTGGTCAAATTCCCATTTCGTTTGACGGGCGGGTGGTTAAGTTGATAAGGCGTAAAGACATCAGGCAGGAAACAGTCCTCGTGGTGTAGTGGTTATCGAAACGGACTACCGACTGGAACGTTGTGGGTTCGAATCCCCATCAGTCCCTTCAAGAATATATCATTGTGGGATTTTTCGGCTCTAACCGCCTCTCTACACCCAGAGTTGGGCGTGCTATGGGCTCATTGGGAAGACTGGAACCGCCACACAGTCGAGTCTCATCCACTTCACGGATGCGTCATTGAGGGTGTTGCTCAAAATCTTCTGACCAGCACCGCAGGTGTCTGTATCTCTCGGGCCTAGTTGACACAAGGATTATATTTGTTGTTTATGTGTTTATTTCTTTTCTTTTTTCTCACTTTATTCGTGTATTTATGTATTTATTTATTTTTGTAAAAAATTTCTTTCTTCCCCCCCCCTCCCCTTTTCTCTCTTACCCATATTTTTTTTTTCTAATGTGCGAGTCATTTCGTCATTGTCAAAGTACCAGCAACGTTTCAGTCTTCGTTTGTCAGCAGTCATTATTATTATCATCATTATTATTATTATCACTCACTATGTCTGCCGCCGCTGCTGCTATGACTACAACTGCTACTATACGCAGAAGCAGTTTTAGGTGATTTAGGCCAGTCTTTATATACGTTTTAGTGTGCTTGGTTATGCTTAATATGTATTAATACTCAGGTTTGTTTTTTTTGTAACCCCCCTGATGATAAACTGGATGGAATGGTCTACGGCATGGGCATATGTATCCTTTGATTATGTGTGCCAGTGCATTGATGTAATGTGGTTTTTTTTTTTCAGTTTTTTTTCTTTTTAGGGCCAAAGAAGTGGTGTGTGTGTGTTTTGAGATGGTTATAGCCCTGATATGGCTGTGCGCAGTCGGCTGGGCTTTAAACATTGATAATGATAATAATAATAATAACTTCTATTGTTCCTCTGTTTTTCTGTCTCATTTTTCATTTGTCTATGTCTGTTTTTATGCGTCACTGACTGTGAGAATGTATGATGATATTTTTCTTATTTTCATTATAATTATTTTTATTTCTGTTATCTTAGATTCTAACATTCATGATGTTATATGATGATGTTAATAATTATTGTTATTTCGTCATAATTATTGTCATTATGAACATTTCCCATAACTTTGGAGGCCCTAGCGGAGTGACGTGGTAGAGACTGAACTATTCCGAATGTCCGGGGTCAGACTGTTGAGAGCGAATCCCTCTTCTCTCCATCGTTGCTTTACATTCCTCAACCCTGAACAGGTGGGTAGACTGGAGATCATACGCAGAAAGTTTTATTCGCATGTATGAAACTATACGACAGGTATACACACACACACACACACACACACACACACACACACACACACACACACACACACACACACACAACACATACACACACACAACACACACACACACACATACACACACACCACACACCACACACACACACACACACACACACACACACACACACATACACATACACACACGCACACACACACACAAACACACACACACACGCACGCACGCACACACGCACGCACGCACGCACCACACACACACCACACACACACAAGCCCGCGTAAGAAAAAAAGTGCCCTGCTGTAGGATTGAACCCACACGCCCCGCGTTACGAGCATAGCGTTCTAACAACTGAGCTATAGGACACTCTCAAACCTCCGCAACAGGAGGGCAGCTCTGAAGCATCCGAAACCTTCACAGACTTCTTTTTCATCTTCCTCCGTGGGGATGCCGGGGGCTCTTTCAGTATAAATAGTATCCCCCACCTTCTGCAAATTCTGTGCTAGAAATTTCCTCTTTTCTGTCACTCTCTTTGTTTCTTTCTTGTTCCTTTGCTTTCTGTCATTTTTTTCCTTATAAATAGTATCCACATCTTCTGGAAATTCTGTGCTAGAAATTTCCTCTTTACTGTCACTGTCTTTGTTTCTTTCTTCTTCCTTTGCTTTCCGTCATTTCTTCCTGTCATTTTTCTGGTCCATTCGCCTGTATGTGTTAGATACGGTCTTGTTACTTCCTCTTAGGATTGATAATTGGGGACGTGCATTAAGTTCAATTTTGGCTGCAGGAAATATGATACGCGGAAGCAATTATATGTAATTTAGGCCCGTTCTTTTAAAATGTTTTATTGTCCTTAGTTATGTTTGAATTTGTATCCAGGTGTTTTTTTTTTTTAAATCTCCTGTGCGATAAATTGGACGGAGTGGTCAACGCCAGGGGCATGTCCTTAGATTATGTGTGCAAATGCATTGATATGTGTACTTAATTTCCTTTCTTTTTTTTTTTTCTTTTTTCTTTTTGTTTGTTTTGTTTTGTTTCTTGCCCTATTGAAGTATTGTGTATGTTTTGAAACGGGTTTAGCCCTGATATGGCTCTATGCAGTCGGCCGGGCTTTAAACAACAATAACAATAACTTCTTCATCTTGTCCTCCTCCTAAGGCCCCCAGTAGCTCAGTTGGTTGAGCGTCGGATTCACATGCTAATGGTTGTGGGTTCGAATCCAGGGGCGCGCTACATTAAAACTGGCTTTCTCACTGTCCCATCTTAACATCATGGTTGTTCTGGTAGTGTCAGTACAGGATTAGACAGGTCCCCCTTTCCCTGGGATGGTTATCCCATCGGCCATATCACCTGAGATGGGTGCCAACGTAAAAAATGAACCAAATCAATCAATCAATCAATCATTCATTCAATCAATCAATCAATCAATCAATCGTCCTCCTCCTCGCATCTTGTCATTACCTTCGTCATCATCTACCGGAGGTTCCTCTCGTCTCCGTCTTGTTGCGCTAGGGGACGGCGAAATTAAATCCATTGACTACTAAACCTCCGCCGACCACTCGTATTAACCCCTTCACTCCCACACCCTGTCCATCAGTATCCTGCATCGTCAACCATGTTAAAAAAAAAAGAAAAAAAAAGAAAAAAACGTAACCTTTGGCTCCCTCACCCTATCCACCAGCTTCCTGCGGCGTCAACCATGCTAAAAAAAAAATTTAAAAGTAAAAACGTAACCCTTTGACTCCCTCACCCTATCCACCAGTTGTAGGAAGCTGGTGAATAGGGTGAGGGAGTCAAAAGGTTACGTTTTTGCAGTTGTGCATAGGGTGAGGGAGTCAAAGGGTTAAGTTTGTGCTGTTGGTGGGTAGGATGAGGGAGTCAAAAGTTACGTTTTTGCAGCTGGTGGATAGGGTGCGGGAGTCAAAAGGTTACTTTTTTGGCAGTTGGTGGGTAGGGTGCGGGAGTCGAGGGGTTAACGTTTCCGTCATCATTCTGGAGGTGTCAGTCAACTTACTGTTTTCAAAGGACCCCGCCTCCCACCTTTCCCCATTTCAAGACCTTTGCCAGGGCGTAGGGACTTTGCGCGG
>JAPXFY010000023.1:31499792-31519792 GCA_030674185.1 Monoplex corrugatus | reverse complement strand
AAAAATGATTGAGGAAAGAAAAAAAATGTTAGCGATTAATGATAGCAAATGTCGGTTTCTCTCATTGCTTTTTTCATCTTTTCCCCCTATTCATTTCTTATTTTGGATTGCCCTTCATCCCCCAGCTGTGTTAATTACACAATAATTATTAAAGGAAAACATATATTTACACAGGGACGAGAAGCGCCCTTTGAATTAATGTATGGCGACTGGTACGTTAGATTTATATTTTTGCGTTCTTCAGCTCTGAAATGATGAAAGCCGATAACTTTGATTAAGTCTGAAGTTCACACGGAAGTGTTGTTGTTTTCGTCACAATTCTGTTTATGTTTGTGGGATATGATGTGATTATGATTATTGTTGTTTTGAAACGTGTTCCTTGTATTTATGCTACTGCGGTTCTTAAGAGTTATTTTTATTTCATGTTTTGTCAGTGTCTGCTTTTGCTTGATTGAAGTTAATCGTGTTCATTTCCTCTAAAGTGCAATGAGCATGCTTCTGGTATGGATCATTTCCGCTATAATAGTGAAATTTTTCTTCTTCTTTCTTCTCTTCTTTCTTCTTCTTCTTCTTATCATCATTATCATCATCATCGTCACATCATCATCGTCATCGTCATCATCGTCATCGTCATCATCATCATCGTCGTCGTCGTCGTCGTCGTCGCGCCGCCGCCGCCGTCATCATCATTGCTGTTGTTGTTGTCCTTCTTCCCTTCTTACTATTAGTATTATGATAATGATGATAGTAATGGTACTGATGATGATGATTATGGTGATTATGGTGATAATAATAAAACAATAATAAGAACACCAACAACAACAATAATAATAATAGCAATAACAATAACAATGATAATAATGATGATGATAATAGCAATAACAGTAATGATGTAAATAATGATGATGGTGATGATAACAATAATAATAAAAGAAGAATTATACTAGTTATAATAATCCCTATCTTTATCATCATCACCATCACCATCACACCATCACCATCCACCGTCATCATCATCATTCCCCCCCCCCTCCCCGTTCCACGAATTTCGTAGGAAACAACGTTGTGTGGACAAAAGTATCGCCCGTATTAGAATTAAAATGAATAAATAAATAATTAATTAATAAATGAATATGAATGAATGAATGAATGAATAAATAGATAAATAAACAAATAAATGAAGATATATATATATATAAAGTAACTGCAACTCCCACGGAACACTTCCTCCCACCCGTCTCACCCCCACCTTCACCAAAATTCAGAAATCGAAGGCAGCATCGTCTTGGAAGTTTGAATCTACAAAGGGAGAACTGCTGATGCCGACTGGTCGTAGCGATTCAAAAGGCAAGGTAACAGTCTGGAGTTGATCAGAATTTGTTAACTTGTTTATAAAGTTGATTAGAACATGTCAGACTTCCATAAGTTTTGATAATAAATATGCCCTGTGTTGGCCCTATTCCTTTTTTTTTTTTTTAATGAAATGTATAATTACTTTTGAGTTTCGTTCAAGATTTCGTTCAAGATTGGCGTCGACGCTGAAAACGTTTTCGTGGTCGGGGACGGGACAAATTAGTGTATTGGTGGACTGTAAATTATCGAGATACATGAAAGGGGGTGTTAGGTATTCTTAACAAAATTATCTGTCTGTCTGTCTGTCTGTCTGTCTGTCTGTCTGTCTGTCTGTCTGTTACTACATCTACCTACATACCTACCTATCCATCCATCCATCCCATCCATCCATCCATCCATCCATCCATCCATCCATCCATCCATCCACCCACCCACCCACCTACCTCTCTCTGTGTCTGTCTGTCAGTCTCTCTCTCTCTCTATTATATATATATATATATGTATAATGTATATGTATACATATATGTATATATATTAATATATATATATATATATGTGTGTTGTGTGTGTGTGTGTGTGGTGTGTGTGTGTGTGTGTGTGTGTGTGTGTGTGTGTGTGTGTGTTGCAGTTAAATTAATCACGACATGAGAACAATTTTCAGCGCTGCGAGAAATGAAATGGAACGAAACTTTGTTTTACATGAATACAGACAACAGTACGTAGGTCAACTTGCACATTTGCCGTTCGCTAATCTACCTTATTTACTTATATTTGAATAACAGAGGAAGAGAGAGAGAGAGATAGAGACAGACAGACAGACAGACAGAGACAGAGACAGACAGACACACACATGATTGATAGATAGATAGATGGATAGACAGATAGATAGATAGATAGATAGAGAGAGGTTAGTGGGAGAATATTAGAGAGAGACAGACAGAGACAGACACACACACAGATGATTGACAGACAGATGGATGATGGATAGATAGATAAGAGACAGACAGACAGAGACAGACACACACACAGAGACAGACACACACACACACATGATTGATAGACAGATGGATAGACAGATAGATGGATAGATAGAGAGAAGACAGACAGACAGACACACACACACACATGATTGATAGATAGATAGATGGATAGACAGATAGATAGACATAGATAAATAGAGAGAGAGAGAGAGAGAGAGATTGAAGGAGAGGTTAGTGGGAGAATGTTAGAGAGAGAGAGAGAGAGAGAGAGAGAGAGAGAGATTGAAGGAGAGGTAGTGGGAGAATGTTAGAGAGAGAAAAGAGAGAGAGAGAGAGAGAGAGAGAGAGAGAGAGAGAGAGAGAGTAGGGGAGAGGGAGGGGACCCGTGTCAATTTCCAAGTTATGTCTTCGGATTAATCACTGGGCCTAGTCTTTGCTTTGAAGTTGTTATTAATTCATTTGTCTGTTGCAGAGAAAGTCTTTTTGAAAAGAAATGTTCTGCATGTCTCTGTTTGTCTCTGTCTCAGTCTCTGTCTGGCTGTCTGTCTGTATGCCTGTCTGTATGTATGTTTGTCTTTCTCTCTGTCTCTCTGTCTCTGTCTCTCTCTCTCTTTGTCTCTCTCTCTCTATCTTTCTCTTGCTCTCTCTTTCTCTTTCCTTCTCTTTCCTTCTCTCTCTCTCTTTCTTTCTCAGTCACACACACACACACACACGCACGCATACACAAATACAAACACACTCACACACACGTACACACACACACACACACACACACACACACACAGAGAGAGAGAGAGAGAGAGAGAGAGAGAGAGAGAGAGAGAGAGAGAGAGAGAGAGCACTTGCATATTCGCCCACAATTTGAGTTCCTGCGGATGTATTGTTTACCGATTCCATACAGAAGAGAGAGAGAGGGGGGGGGAGAGAGAGAGAGAGAGAGAGCGAGAGCGAGAGACAAACAGACAGACAGACAGACAGAGTCTCATTACTTTCAAAAGGGTAAATCAAAAACTTTGATTTCATATAAAAAGAAATAAAGAAAGACGGAGGTTTTGAACAAAACAAAACAAACAAAAAATAGGGATGAGGGTGGGGGTGGGAACCAGAATGAAAGGAAAGGACAGAAAACCAAAATGGTCAGGCCATAACGAAAAACTTCCCGAGTCCCCTATAAACGTGAATTCCCTATCCTAAAGGACTTTGTGGTTTTGAGGTCATCGGTCGGGTGATGGACGTATCCTGCCGATGTTTGTGTGTCTTGCAGTGCAAACTGCTGAAATAAATTATGGTGAAATGTGGGGGTCATCAGCTTTCTGCGTGTGAAGCCGCTGCTTGTCCCTGTCCTGATATCCTGGCTGTTAACTTGTTCACATTTCTCGTAAATAAGGAAATAAAGTGAATAAATGAAAGAATAAATACACAAAGAAAGTAAATAAATAAATAAATAAGTAAATAAATGAATAAATGAATAACTAAAAATGAATAAATGAATAGATAAAGAAATAGATAAATGAATGAATAAATAAATATATAAACAATTGAATAAATAAGCAGATGACTAAGTAAAGAGATGAATAAATAAGTAAAAATAATTAATAAAGAAATAAGTTAATCAGTAAATGAATATATATATATATATATATATATATATATATATATATATATATATATATATATGTGTGTGTGTGTGTGTGTGTGTGTGTGTGTGTGTGTGTGTGTGTGTGTGTGTGTGTGTGTATCTTGATAAATCAATGAATAAGATGAATAGTGTAATTATGCTTGTAGCCAACTTCAGCATGCAGCATTTTTAATTTCTCAGTAATCCCGATCGTTGATTCCGATTTGGAAAAAAAAAAGAGGCATTCGTAGTAGGTGATGGAAAAAATCCCTTTGGTTAAACACTTGGAGTGCATGAATAATAATAATAATAATAATTACAATATTTATATAGCGCAAAATCTTGATAAAATCAAATCTAAGCGCTGAACACGCATACATGCATGCATGCACACTCAGACACACATGAATTAATACATACACATACATACCACACCACATACCACACATACACACATTACGCACACACACATATACATAGACACACACAGACACATACATAGACACACACACAAACACACACACACACACACCACACCACAATATGCTCTCTATAATTTTCCATTGCTTTTATTCTTTCTCCCCATTTATAGCCGTGTGCGTGTGCGTGTGCGTGTGTGTGTGTGTGTGTGTGTGTGTGTGTGTGTGTGCGTGCGTGCTGCGTGCGTGTGTGTCTGTTTTAGCGCTTAGATTTGATTTTATCAAGATTTTGCGCTATATAAAATATTGTATATTAAATATTGTATATTATATTATATTACAACACACACCGCACATAAACACTCACCACAAATACACAGACAGACACACACACACACAGACACACACACATACACACATAAACACACATACACACATAAACACACACACACACACACACACACACACACACACACACACACACACACACACACACACACACACACACACACACACACACACCCGTGCAAGCATGACCGTTCATTTGTTGTACACCCAAGTCTGTTAAATCCGAAACAACAACAATAACGAAAACATACTGTTACGTACAAGGAAAGAAAAGAAAATTGCCAAAACATTCATACCACATCGACATTTATTTGTTTATTATTCTTTTCTTTCGTGTTTTTGTTTTTGTTTTTGTTTTTTATGAAGGCATGCCCAGAAGGCTGTCAAACTTTAATAAAATAGTATATAAAATCCAAAACAACAAAAACTGTATACAAACAAACCGTTATTTTAAAAAGAAAGACAGAAAGCTAGAATGGTCATGCCACATTGACATGTCTTGTTTATTTTACCTGATCAAGCTTGTCGTAAAGGTGTTTTCAATGTTGATGGTGATAGACGCTTGTGGCTGCTGATCTCGATGTCGTCTGGTGCGTGTTACCGGTTGTTGGGTCAAGGGCTTCGCGGAGTAGATGTGAGAAGGCACGTAAGCGGTTGCTACTGGTGGCTTGATGTGATTATCGGTGGCGGGGTGGTGGTGGGGGGGGTGAGGTGGTGGTGGTGTAGAGGGGTTAATAAGGCACCAAAGTGTTTGTAATATCGTCGCCTGTGGATGAACGTGTGTCTCCAAGATCGGTTTTTGTATCTTACGTGAAGACCTATAACAGACGATAAAGGATATGTGTGTTGTACGTGTGTGTGTGTGTGGGTGTGTGTTTGTGTGTGTGTGTGTGTGTGTGTGTGTGTGTTGTACGTGTGTGTGTGTGTGTGTGTGTGTGTGTGTGTTTTGTGTGTGTTGTACGTGTGTGTGTGTATGTGTGTGTGTGTGTGTGTTGTGTGTGTTGTACGTGTGTATGTGTGTGTGTGTGTGTGTGTGTGTGTGTGTGTATGTGTGTGTGTGTGTGTGTGTGTGTGTGTGTGTGTGTGTGTGTGTGTGTGTTGTGTGTTGTTGTGTGGTGTGATGTGGAGCGTTGCGTCGCATGTTGTGTTGTGTTCTGATTAGGGGCGGGGGGTGTTTAGGAGGTTTTTGTGTATGTTTTTAATTTGATGTATGTAAGTGTGTGTTTGTTGTATGTAAGCACGCGCGCGTGTGTGTGCGTGTGCGCGTGTGTGTGGGAGGGGGATGGGAGCGTGTGTATTATTGTTTTTTTGTTTTTGTTTTTGTTTTTTTGTCGCTTACTCTGCTCCTTTCTCTCTCTTTCTCTGTCGGTCCGTCTCGCTCACTCTATACCACACTGCACACACGCACGCGCGTGCGCATGCACATACACACGTATACACACACACGCACGTGCGCGCGCGCGCTCGGTTTCTGTTCCTTATCTCATGTCATAGACCCTCCAAGAGCAAGGGCAGAAGAGAGAGAGAGAGAGAGAGAGAGAGAGAGAGAGAGAGAGAGAGAGAGAGAGAGAGAGAGAGAGAGAGAGAGAGAGATTAAATGTGCTTATCTTCAACCCGCAAAAACACAGGTCGTATCGTTTCATATCGTATCTCCCTTCCTCACTCCACAATTTTTGTGTCTCGCTGCCTACTTGCTCTTCTCTCTCTCCCCCCTTTCTTTCCTTCCCTCTCTCTCTCTCTTTTCTGTCTCTCTGACTCTATCTGTCTACACTCTCTATCTACACACACACACACTCTCTATGTCTCCCCCCTCCCTCTCTCTCTCCTCTCTCTCGCTGTTTCAGCCTCTCAATCTCTCTTCCTCTCTCCATCTCTCTCCTTCTCTATCTCTCTCTGTGTCTGTTTCTGTGTCTCTCCGTCTCTCCGTCTCTGTGTCTGTCTGCCTGTCTGTTTGTCTGTCTCTGTCTGTCTCTCTCTCTCTCTTTCGGTCGGTCTGTCTGTCTGTCAGTCTGTCTATCTCTCTCTGTCTCTGTCTCTCTCTGTCTCATTCCTTTAGGGCCACAATGCTGCTGTGTGCAGAGGAAAAGAACCCTGCGACACTCCCCCTCCCTCTCCCCCCTCTCTCTCATTCTTCCACTCCTCCCTCCTTTAGAACCACAGTACGGTAGTGCATAAAGGATAATGTCACTGTAGGGTATCCATGGACAGAAGATAGTCCGAGACTCGCAGAAATACGCTCTGTAGCGAAACAAGGCAAGTCATGATTCCTCTCTCTCTCTCTCTTTCTCTCTCTCCTTTCTCTCTCTCTCGTTCTCTCTCTCTTTCTCTCTCTCTTTTCTCTCTCTTTTTCTCTTTCTCTCTCTCTCTTTCTCTCTTCTTTCTCTCTCTCTCTCTTTCTCTCTTTCCTCTCTCTCTTTCTCCTCTCTCTCGCTCTCTCTCTCTGTCTCTCTTTCTCTCTCTCTCTTTGCGCTCTCTCTCTCTCTTGCTCGCTCTCTCTCTCTCTCTCTCTCTCTCTCTGTCTGCTTCATTTTTTCCCCACCCCTCCGAGTTTTTTTTCTTCTTTTTACCTCGAGTCCACTGATATTATTGCGGTGTTCGTCACATCCCAGCCCTACCCGTTTGTGTGTACTACACGAATTAGCACGACAAACACGGTCTGTTGAACAGGATCGTCTGCACCATCCAGACATTAGAGACGCGAATGCACGTCAAGAGACAGCATAGCACGATCTGATAGCTAGCTATGCGAGCTGGTGGCAGGGCGGGCTGCCGAAAGAGAGATGAAGACCAGAGTAGGGCGAGAGAGGGGTCTTCCATTCTGTCTTTGTCCAGAGGCTGGGCTGGACCTGGACCTGGTTGGTGCGCGTTGTGTGGCTATGTCCCGGGGTTTGTCATCTCCCCACCTTGCCATTCGGTTTGTAAACAAGGTAACTGATGATTGGGTCTGAATGGGTCATGCAGTGCATGGACAGCCCCCCCCCTTTGCTGGAAAAGATGACTGTCGAGTGGCGTCGGGAGCTTGGGAGGTGGGTGTCCCGAGAGTGGCGAGGCATTGGTGCTTCGGGTCCCATCCGCGCCCTCTTGGTGTTTCTTGTTAACACCTGCACATCAAAGGGCAGTATACCACGATCAATTTTACACCTGCACATCAAGGGTCAGGAAACCACGATTGATACTACACCTGCACATCAAGGGACACTACACCACGATCAATTCTACTACTGCACATCAATGGACAGTGTACCACGATCAATTCTACACCTGCACATCAATGGACAGTGTACCACGATCAATTCTACACCTGCACATCAATAGATAGTATAACCACGATCAATTCTACACCTGCACATCAAGGGACAGTATAACCATGATCAATTCTACACCTGCACATCAGGGGACAGTATAACCACGATCAATTCTACACATGCACATCAAGGGACAGTATAACCACGATCAATTCTACACCTGCACATCAATAGATAGTATAACCACGATCAATTCTACACCTGCACAACAAGGGACAGTATAACCACGATCAATTCTACACCTGCACATCAGGGGACAGTATAACCACGATCAATTCTACACATGCACATCAAGGGACAGTATAACCACGATCAATTCTACACCTGCACATCAATAGATAGTATAACCACGATCAATTCTACACCTGCACAACAAGGGACAGTATAACCACGATCAATTCTACACCTGCACATCAGGGGACAGTATAACCACGATCAATTCTACACATGCACATCAAGGGACAGTATAACCACGATCAATTCTACACCTGCACATCAATAGATAGTATAACCACGATCAATTCTACACCTGCACAACAAGGGACAGTATAACCACGATCAATTCTACACCTGCACAACAAGGGACAGTATAACCACGATCAATTCTACACCTGCACAACAAGGGACAGTATAACCACGATCAATTCTACATATGCACATCAATAGATAGATTAACCACGATCAATTCTACTCCTGCACATCAAGGGACAGTATAACCACGATCAATTCTACACCTGCACATCGAGGGACAGTATACCACGATCAATTCTACACATGCACATCAATGGACAGTATACCACGATCAATTCTACTCCTGCACATCAATGGACAGTATAACCACGATCAATTCTACACCTGCACATCAGGGGACAGTATAACCACGATCAATTCTACACATGCACATCGAGGGACAGTATACCATGATCAATTCTGCACCTGCACATCAATGGACAGTATACCACGATCAATTCTGCACCTGCACATCAAGGGACAGCATACCACGATCAATTCTACGCCTGCACATCGAGGGACAGTATAACCACAATCAATTCTACACATGCACATCAAGGTACAGCATACCACGATCAGAAATACACCTGCACATCAAATAGTATACAGCGATCAATTCTACACCTGTACATCAAGGGATTGTATACCACCTGCACATCAAGGGACATTGTACCACGATCAATTATACACCTGTACATCAAGGGACAGTATACCACCTGCACATCAAGGGACATTGTACCACGATCAGTTATACACCTCTATATCATGGGATAGTATATATACCACGATCAATTCTACACCTGTACATCAAGGGACAGTATACCACCTGCACATCAAGGGACATTATACCACGATTAATTCTACGCCTGCACATCAAGGGACAGTATATATACCACGATCAATTCTACACCTCTACATCAAGGGACAGTATACCACCTGCTTATCAAGGGACATTATACCACGATCAATTCTTCACCTGCACATCAAAGGACACTTGCACATCAAGGGACAGTATTCTACGATAAAATGTACACTTGTTTGTACATGCCTTATCGCCTTATCGCCTTATCGCCCACTCACTCTCGCACATTCCTATCTGCATGCAGGGGTGGCAGATGTGAACAAGGAAGTGACGATACGAGACAGGATTGGAGGGGAAGGGGTTACAATATGTAAAATCACACCCTGGCCATTGATGTAACAGGCCGTCAGTCAGTATTGAAATCTGCTGGCTTTTGTGTGACAGAATCATGGCCACGAGATGCAGTATCATGTTCATATTCATTTCTTTTGTCATAGTGGTTTTACCATGTTTAAACTCAGGCTGCTCTCCCCTTTTGAGAGCGATTCGCTGCAGTGCAGCCCCACTGTTGTATTTTTACCTTTTTTTTTTCCCCTAGACTTCAGAAAGGCAAGAACACTAATTAGCCTTCAAGACAAGGGACGTACTCATTTCTTTTGTTCAGGTGGTTTTTACCATATTTAAACTCAGGCTGATGTCCCCTTTTGCGAGCGCATCGCTGCAGTGCAGCCCCACTTTTTTCTTCTTTCTTTTTTCCTTTTTTTTTTCTTTTCTTTTTTCCTTTTTTTTTGTTTGGCCAAGACTTCAGAAAGGCAAGAACGCTAATTAGCCTTCAAGGCGAGGGACCTGGGAAATGAATCTCTCTCTCCAATGTTTTTTACCAGGGCAAGCTGGACGAATGCCTTTCTATTCACGGTTTTCAGCCGCCATGGGATTTTTAGCGTGCGCAGGCCAGAAGGCACACAGGTCGGACTCGTTTTTCGTCACTTTTCTAAAGAATAGACGTTCAGTTCAATTTTCCGGTCAAACTGAGCAGAAAAGTCGAGGTTTGGACAGGGAAACGAATCCCGGAACCTTGAATGTATTTCTTGGTGAACGAATGTCTGAACCATTGTGCCAACTGTGCTCTTTCATCGTATCTATAGTGCAGTCCCAAGTGGGAAAGAAAGAAATGGCCTGTTTGACTCCCTGACCCAGTCAGCCCTCTTTGCTTCAGGTGGATGTCTGAACCATTCCGCCACTCTTCTCCATCTCCATATCGGTTGTGCAGTCCTCAGTTGATAAAGTAAGAAATGAAATCCAAAACAAGTGTGGCTGTCCGCGTTCAAGCAAACAGGAGCCAGGAAAAAAAAAACCCACGAGAAAAGAATGAGAACGCGTATTTAATACTACAAAACAAGACAGTCTTGTCTTGTTGTATTAAACACGTGTTCTTATTCTTTTTTCGTGTTTTTTTTTTCTGGTTAAAGTAAGTAATGACCTGTTTGATTTACTCACCCAGTCTGCCCTCTTTGCTTCAGGTTGATGTCTGAACCATTCTACCACTCCTCTCCATCAGCATATCGGTAGTACAGTCTGTGTTGGTGAAGTAAGAAATGGCCTGTTTGACTCATTCACCCAGTCTTTCCTGTCAGTCTCTTGGTTTCTGCCTTATTCCTTTGCTTTCTGTCGTTTCTTCCTGTCGTTTTCTACCTCTTCGCTTCAGGTGGATGTCTGAATTATTCTACCACTCTTCTCCATCAGCATATCTGTAGTATAGTCTCTATTGGTGAAAGTAAGAAAATGGCCTGTTTATTCACTCACCCAGTCAGTCTTCTTCATTTCATGTCTAAACCATTGTACCACTCTTCTCCATCTCCATATATGTAGTGCAGTCCCCAGGTTGGTAAAATAAGACATGGTCTGTTTGACATTCACCCAGTCACGAAGTCTTTCCTGTCACTCTCTTGGTTTCTGCCTTATTCGTTTGCTTTCTGTCATTTCTTGCTGTCATTTTCTACCTCTTCGCTTCAGGTGGATGTCTGAATCATTCTACCACTCTTCTCCATTTCCATATCTGTTGTACAATCCCCAGTTGGAGAAAATAAGAAATGGCCCCTTGACTCAGTCACCCAGTCAGCCCTCTTCATTTCAGACGGGGCGTAAGGCGTCAGCACGTCTGCTCCAGCCACCACCGGTGCCGCTTGGTTGGTTCTTTTGAACGAGAGCCCTAGACTCAAGATCTGATATCTCGAGTTCAATCCCAGCCCGCAACATTAAAAACTGGTCTGTTCGCTGCCCTCTTTAATGTTTCTATGATTCTGGTGAGGCCAGCGTAGTGTTTAATAGATCCCTTCTTCCCCTCTTTCTTATTTCCAAGACCTTGCCTGTGTATAACATTTTGCGCAGGCTCAGGGAGTCTGCCAGATAATTGCTTGCTGATTTGGGAGGAGGTCATGTGGAATTGTTCGTCTACGATGAATCCCCCTTGAGGGAACTCTAAACTCATTCTATGGAATATCTTACGTTCTTCTTTCAGGGTGTTCACCTGTTGTCCGTAATTCGTCTAGTTCCCCCAAGGGGATGCCGGGGACTCTAAGTATAAATAGTATCCCCACCTTCTGGAAATTCTGTGCTAGAAATTTCCGCTTTCCTGTCACTCATTTGTTTCTGCCTTATTCCTTTCTTGTCTGTTATTTCTTCCTGTTATTTTCTGCCTTGCGGGCCCATTCACCTGTATGTGTTCAATAAAGTCTTACGTACTTTCTCTTAGGATTGATAATTGGGTACATGTATTGAGTGCATTTTTGGTTCTAGGGAAATGAGATATGCGGAAGTAACTTAGGTCATTTAGGCCCGTTTTCGTATATGCATTAGTGTCTTTATTTATGTTTAAATTTGTATTTAAGTATGTTTTTTGAATCCCTTGTGTGAAAAATTGGACGGAGTGGTCAGTGCCAGGGCCATCCTCTTAGATTATGTGCTCGAATGCATTGATATATGTGTACTTAATTTTCTGTTCCTTTATTTTTTCCTGTTGAAATATTGTGTGTGTGTTGAAATGGTTATAGCCCTGATATGGCTCTACGCAGTCAGCTGGGCTTTAAGCAACAATAAGACTAGACTATTATATCTATCGTGTGTTAACATCTTGGTCACGTCTCTCATTGACCTAAAGACCCCATTCCAACACAGGCCGTTTTTGCGCAAGCTCAAGAATTTTACCAAAGCATTGAAGGCAGATGTTGACAAAATTTTTTTTAAAAATCAAAATAGTTTACTCCCTAATATGTTCAAGACGGATTCATCGCGCTTGGGCTATTCCATATGCGCCCTACCGAGATCTACCTGAAACTGTCTGACAGACTCTTTGAGTATGCACAAAACCCTTAAGCTCTGGAAAGCTCTTGAAATGGGGAATGTGGGGGTGAGGGTAGGAGGGGGGCAGGACATGTCAAATTTTTAATTGACATCACCAGAATGATGGCAACATTAAGATGGGAGGCAAACAGGCCAGGTTTTTATGTCGCAGGTTGGGATTGAGCTGAATGCTCACTCCTTGAATCCACAACTCTGACAAATGAGTCTTAAACCGCCTGTTACACAATATTAATAGAATTATCTCCGTGTGATAATACGTCTGGTAACGCCCAATCGGTACACCCAGCCCTATCGGTATACCAGCCGTATCGGTATACCCAGCCCTATCGGTATACCCAGCCCTATTGGTATACCCACCCAATCGGTACACCCAGTCCTATCGGTATACCCAGCCGTATCGTATACCCAGCCCTATCGGTATACCCAGCCCTATCGGTAAACCCAGCCCTATCGGCACTCCCAGCCCTATCGGTATACCCAGCCCTGTCGGTATACCCAGCCCTGTCGGCATACCCAGCCCTGTCGGCATACCACCCTGTCGGCACACCCAGCCCTATCGGTAGACCAGCCCTATCGGCACACCAGCCCTATCGGAACCCAGCCCTATCGGTATACCCAGCCCTATCGGTATACCCAGCCCTATCGGTATACCCAGCCCTATCGGTATACCCAGCCCTATCAGTATACCCAGAGCCCTATCAGTATACCCAGAGCCCTATCAGTATACCCAAGCCCTATCGGTATACCCAGCCTATCGGCACACCCAGCCCTATCGGCACACCCAGCCCTATCGGCACACCCAGCCCTATCGGCACATCCAGCCCTATCGGCACACCCAGCCCTATCGGTATACCCAGCCCTATCGTGTACACCCAGCCCTATCGGTATCACAGCCCTATCGTACACCCAGCCCTATCGGCACACCCAGTCTTATCGGCCACCCAGCCCTATCGGTATACCCAGTCTTATCGGCACACCCAGTCTTATCGGCACACCCAGTCTTATCGGCACACCCAGTCTTATCGGCACACCCAGTCTTATCGGCACACCCAGTCTTATCGGCACACCCAGTCTTATCGGCACACCCAGCCCTATCGGCATACCCAGCCCTATCGGTATACCCAACCCTATCCGTACACCCAGTCCTATCGGCATACCCAGCCCTATCGGCATACCCAGCCCTATCGTATACCCAGCCCTATCGTTATACCCAGCCCTATCGGTACACCAGTCCTATCGGCATACCCAGCCCTATCGGCATACCCAGCTCTATCGGTATACCCAGCCCTATCGGTATACCCAGCCCTATCGGTATATCCAACCCTATCGCATACCCAGCCCTATCAGCACACCCAGTCCTATCGGCACACTCAGCCCTATCGGTATACTTAGCCCTATCGGCGTACCCAGCCCTATCGGCACACCCAGCCCTATCGGCATACCCAGCCCTATCGTTATACCCAGCCTTATCGCACACCCAGCCCTATCGGCACACCCAGCCCTATCGGCACACCCAGCCCTATCAGTATACCCAGCCCTATCGGTATACCCAGCCCTATTTTCTTTAGTTCAAATTGGATGGAAATAGGACTGTCTACAGAAGTGATGAGATGACTTTGAATAATGTATTGGAGATGCAAAAAATGTATCACCTTTCGCTGTAAAAGCAAACAGAACCAAAAGTAGGTCAGGATAGGGAAGCCAAGTTGTACCGAGGAATTGTAAATAATTGCGTTTCTAACTTAACGGTGACCTTTTAGTTTTCATTGTGTACACATTTATAATCTTCCGAAGTAATATGTTGAAACATTAAGCTTTAGATTTCGAAAATGTTGTGTATGCTGTTTTCAACGAAGTATACCGATAGGGTTGAGTATACCGATAGGGTTGAGTATACCGATAGGGCATTAACACCACGTCTTCTGTTGTTTTCAAAATCGAAATCCAAAACAGGTGTGACTGCCCGCGTTCAAGCAAACAGGAACCAGAAAAAGAAAAGAAAAAAAGAAAAAAAGAAAAAAAAACACGAAAAAAGACTAAGAACGCGTATTTAATACAACAAGACAAGACAGGCACAAATTTAACTGGCCTTCGTCAAGGGTAAGATCACAAACACACACACACCAGATACAAAAATTAGCAGAAAAAAACTGAAACTTCCCTGATGCTCCGTCCAGTGTGAGAAAAAACGGAGCAGCAGGGAAGTTTCAGTCTTTTTCTTCTAATTTTTGTATCTGGTGTTTGTTTGTTTGTGATCTTACGCTTGACAAAGTCCAGTTGGCCGAAAATTTGCGCCTGTCTTATATTAAATACACGTTCTTATTCTTTTTTTTTTTTTCATGCTTATTTCTGGTTCAAAATCGAAATTGTGATTCCTTTGGTAAAGAGGCCTTGCAGGGTTTCATTGGCCCTAGTGTTCTGTATTTCTAAGAGTCGGGAAGCATGTTCCGAGAGATTCGTCACACTAAAACAGAAATGTGTATGAGCTCGATCCAGTTAAACGATGTTCTCAAAGACTTTTCCTGTCCACGCGAAACATGAGCGGGTGTGGGTAATTATTGATGTAGCCGTGTAGCTTCCTGTTTTCAAAGGGGCAAGAGAATAGCTGTTTCAGAGTGGCTTGTTTTGCTGTATCGATTTTTTGGAGTCTTCGGTAATGTGTGTGTCGAGATGTCGTCTGCTCCATTTCCTTTGCATTTTTCATTCCCCCGTTTTTGAGTCCATCCGTGTCTGGATCTCTTTTTGAGTTTTTATGTTTATTTTTTGTTTTTGTCTACTTTCTTGTTGGCTTTGTGTTTTTTCTCCTTCTTCTTTCTTTCTTCTTCTTTCTTTCTTCTTTCTTCTTTCTTTTTTCTTCTCTTTCTTTCCTTCTTTCTTTCTTTTCTTTCTTTCTTTCTTTCTTCTTTTCCTTTCTTTCTTTCTTTCTTTCTTTCTTTCTTTCTTTCTTTCCTTCTTTCTTTCTTTTTCTTCTTTTCTTTCTTCTTCTTTCTTTCTTTTCTTTCTTTCTTTCTTTCCTTCTTTCTTTCTTCTTTCTTTCTTTCTTTCTTTCTTTCTTTCCTTTCTTTCCTTCTTTCTTTCTTTCTTCTTTCTTTCTTTCTTTCTTTCTTTCTTTCTTTCTTCTTCTTTCTTTCTTTCTTTCTTTCTTTCTTCTTTCTTTTTCTTTTCTTTCTTCTTTCTTTCTTCTTTCTTTCTTTCTTTCTTTCTTCTTCTTCTTTCTTTCTTTCTTCTTTCTTTCTTCTTTCTTCTTTCTTTCTTTCTTTCTTTCTTTTTTTCTTTCTTCTTTCTTTCCTTTCTTCTTTCTTTCTTTCTTTCTTTTTCTTTCCTTTCTTTCTTCTTTCTTTCTTCTCTTCTTTCTTTTCTTTCTTTCTTTCTTTCTTTCTTTCTTTCTTCTTTCTTTCTTTCTTCTTCTTTCTTCTTCTTTCTTTCTTTCTTTTTTCTTTCTTCTTTTCTTTCTTTCTTTCTTCTTTCTCTTCTTCCTTCCTTCCTTCCTTCCTTTCTTTCGTTCTTTCTTTCTTTCTTCTTGTATATATTTATATTTCTGTTGATTTGTCTGTTTTGATTGTCATTTCTCATTTACTGGTTTTTTCATTTTCTTTCTTTCTGTCTTTGTCTTGTCCGTCTGATTTTTTTTTCTTTTTTAGAATTTTTGTTTTTACCCCCTCTGTCTCTGTCTGTCTGTCTCTCTCTCTGTCTCTCTTTTCTCTCTTGTCTGTCTGTCTGTCTGTCTACCTGTCTGTCTGTGTCTCTCTCTTCCTGTCTTCTTCTCTCACTCCATCCTCCTTTTTCTGTCTGTGTCTCCCTCCCTGCCCCCTTCTTTCTCTCTCTTTCCTAGAAAAGAAGAGCGATACTGATACAAGAGATATCCGGCGTTAGTTCGTGCATGTTCAGGCACGTGCGCACTTTCTTGCCTGCTTGCGTATGTATGTATATGTGAGGGGTACACGTGCACGCCAATATGCATACGTACATGTTTGTGATGTCCAAAAAATGTTTCTAAAGTGTATTTTGGTCGTGTGTTCTTGACATTAAAGTTCATTTCGTCTCTCTTGACTTTCTACTTCGATTTGATGATGTGAAGAAGCGCAGAGATTTGCGCTGGTATGGTTTTAAAACGGTGCATGTCTGTAAAATTATGCGTCTTCAAAAGGAGCTGAGTGCCTGCTTTGGCCCGTCTTGAATGCTGGGGATGATTGTCCCCCTTTGTGGAAATTACGGATATGTTCGTAATTTTCTTTCTTGTGTTCCTCCTTTGTCTTTTGGTTTTGTTGGTTTTTGTATTTTGTTCTGTTCTGTTCTGTTTTTGTTTCTTTACCGTTTTTGATTTTTGTGGTTGTTGTATTCTTGCAATCATAACGATTTCTTCTTTTTCTTTTTCTTTTTCTTCTGCTTCTTTGTCTCCTCCTTCTTCTTCTTCCTCTTCTTCTTCCTCTTCTGCTTCTTTGTCTCCTCCTTCTTCTTCTTCCTCTTCTTCTTCTTCGTCTTCCTCTTCTTCTTCTTCTTCTTCTTCCGTCAGCTTGTTCATTCATTTTAAAGTGGATGTATAATTAGAAGAGTGTTTTTATTTCGTTTTTGTTTGTTTTGTGTATTACGTAATCTAGCAGTGATAACGGCTGTTTCTTCTTCTTCTTCTTCTCTTCTCCTTCTTGTTCTTCTTCTCTTTCTCCTTCTTGTTCTTCTTCTCCTTCTTTTTTTTATCTTCTTCTTCTTCTTTCAGCTGGCTCATTATTTTTCTCAAGTGGACCTGTAACCTGAAGGGTCTTCTACGTTTCACAATTTGAATTGCATTTGATCTTTTAGCTGTATTGTCAGGTCTGCTTTCTTTACAGTTATCAGCATTATCTTCATCATCGTCGTCGTCATTATGGCATCTTCATCTTCAACACCAGAGTCGTCGTAATCATTATCGTCGTTGTCGTTGGTTTTTGTCATTATCCTATTTTGCTTCTTCCTCCTCCTTCTTCGCATTCTTCCTTCTCTTTCACTACCTCGTCGTCCTCTTTCATCTTCATCCTTCTTCATTTTTGCCTTTTCCTCCGATTAGGGTAATTTGAAACATGTCACGTGTTCGTTTATTTGGTCGTGGTACACTTGTGTTTTTCGAGGTAAGCTTGTTTGACGAAAGCTGTGGTCGTTGCGCAGACAGTACCTCTTCGGCTGTTGTCTTTACTCGCGTCACGGTTTCTTTATTTGTTTGTTGTTTTGTTTTGTTTGTGTGTTTGGTTTGGTCGTGTTTGGTTTGGTGTGGTTTCGTTTCGTTTCCAAAACAAGTGCAACTGCCCGCGTTCAAGCAAACAGGAACCAGAAAAACACAAAAATAGAATCAGAACGCGTATTTAATACAACAAGACAAGACAGGCTCAAATTTTCTGCCAACTGGCCTTTGTCAAGCGTAAGATTCACCATCACCGTCACCGTCACCGTCACCGTCACCGATCCCTTAGACTGGCCGCCCGTCGGGGCGCCTCCGAAGACTTGACAACAACCTTTCTCAACTCCTCCCTGCTCTCCGCTTTCCTTAGGGTAACCCTCAGCTCCAAAGCCTGAAACTTCCCTGTTGTTTCTCCAACTGGACGAAGCAACAGGGAAGTTTCAGTCTTTTTCACATAATTTTTGTATCTGGTGTTTGTTTGTTTGTTTGTTTGTGTGTTTGTTTAGTGGTCATAAAAGTTGTAGTTCCCTTTTCTGGTTACGATATGCTACAAATACCAACTTTTTGGTTTGTTGTCTTGGGTCACCGCCTCCCCCCCTCTCTTGAGTCATCCCCGTCCCCCCCCCCCCACCTCACCATATGTCTGTCTCCGCGTAGGTCAACTTCAGTGTTCTCGTTACCTTCTTTTTGTTTCCTACCGGTCCATTGGCCTGTATCGGCCCCCTGCACATTATGCCAATGTAATCTTTGAAATGTTGAATGTTACGTTCTTCTACTTTTTGCGTTTACGTGGTCAGATTGCAATAACTAAAGAACATTCACAAGCTGCACTCTTTGAAAATTAATTAGTTAATCTATTCATTCATTCATTCATTCATTCATTCATGCATTCATTCATTCATTCATTCATTCATTCATTCATTTATTTAATGATTTATCTATTTATTCATCTGTTCATTTATTTATTTATTCAATTATTTACTTTGCCAGTCCCGCCCGCACCTCTTTTCAACGTGGGGATGCCGGAGGTTCTTTCAGTAAAAACAGTGCCCCCACCTTCTGGCAAGCCTGTTCTAGAAATTTCCTCTTTTCTGTCACTGTCTTTGTTTCTTTTTTCTTCCTTTGCTTTCTGTCATTTCTTCCTATCTTTTTCTGCCTTCCTGGTCCATTCATCTGTATGTGTTCTGTAAAGTCTTACATACTTTCTATTATGATTTATAACTGGGTACATGTATTGACTCCACTTTTGGCTCCGAAGAAACGTGATGTGCGGCAGCAGTTTTAGGTAATTTAAGCCAATTGTGTATGTTTTAATGTAAAGTCCTACATACTCTATGTTAGTATGTTAGGATTTATGATTGAATACATGCATTAACTCTATTTTCGGCTCTGAGGAAAAGTGATGTGCGGAAGAAATTTTAAGTAATTTAAGCCAGTTGTGTATGTTTTAGTGTACATAATAAAGTTGATACATTTGTAATCTTTTTTTTTTTAATCCCCAAGTGATAAATTGCGCGAAATGGGCAATGCCGGTGGCATAGCCTTCAGTACTATGCACGAATGCATTGACACGTGTGTGTAATTTTCTTTTCCTGACGATTTTATTTTGTTTTATTTCATTTCATTTTGATTTGTTTTACTTTATTTTATTTCATTTTATTTTGTTTTATCATAATTTGATTTGATTTTATTTTGTTTCATTTTATTTTATTTTATTTTATTTTATTTTATTTATTTTATTTTGTCAGGGACAACTAGGCGTTGTATGCGTTTTAAAACACTTTAAGCCCTGATACGAGTTTTTGCAATCGGCTTAAGTTTAAACCATAACAATTATGATTATGCTGTGAGGTTTAAACAGTAACAATTATAATGATTGTCCTGTGATGTTTAAACAGTAACTATTATAATGATAATTCCATGAGGTTAAACAATAACAATTATAATGATTATCCCGTGAGGTTTTAAGAATACCAGTTATAATGATTCTCCCATGAGGTTTTAAGAATACCAGTTATAATGATAATCCCATGAGGTTTAAACATTAACAGTTATACTGATTATCCCATTTAAACAATATCAAGTATAATAATTGTCCCATTAGATTTAAATAGTAACAGTTATAATGATTATCCCATGAGGTTTTAAGAATACCA
>JAPXFY010000023.1:31492292-31494792 GCA_030674185.1 Monoplex corrugatus | reverse complement strand
TATATTTGTGTACCCTCATGTGGGATCTCAGGCCAAAGTCTCATGCAAACAGACGGCCGCATTCTGGACACTCAATGGAACACTCTGCAGAGTTGGTTCTGGCCTTTATTGCTGCACGCTTTTCCACTTGGCTGCTTCGTCTTTCCTTTTCATAAGCTTCTGTACTCTTGTGAATGGTTTGCCTCCATTCAGACCTGTTTGTGGCCATGATTTCCCTGTTTTGGTCATGACTAAAAGATGATGTATTATTATTTTTCATTCATAGAACAAAGTTTTGCTGCGAGTGCTCAACCAATGTTTTTTTCTTTTGTTGTTCGTGTTCTTGTTCTTTTTTTTAACATTTCTTTTTCTTTCTTTTTCATTTTCTCTTTGACCCAGTTTTCGTTTTCTTCGTGAAATTATTTACTTCTTATCTTAATCATCTCTGACACGTATACTTCCATCATCGTTGTTAACCTTTTGGGCTTTCAGAACTGGTGGTGTTGTTAGTGGTGTGTGAGTTTGTTTGGTTGTTTGTTTCTTTGTTTGTGGTATTGCTGTTTTTTGTCGAAAATGCCTTAAAAAAGTAAATAAAACACTAGACAGGATAATGAAGAGCCATGGCCTAACCAGATGGGTGTCCATTTGAACGCTCCAATCATTCTGGTGGTGTCAGCTTAGTGTTTCATAGAACCTGTAATGCCATTCCCCCTACCCATTTCAAGAACTTACCAATGCGTAGAGTTTTGCTCAAGCTCGAATAGATTACCAGATACTTACTGGCATATTCAGGTTGAGCGCATATGGAAGTATTAGGATGCGACGAACCCCTCTCAGCACACTCCCAGCTTCAAGACCTGTTGCTCAACTTTGAGTGATATTTCGACGAATCCCTCTTGAACAAGCTCTCAGCTCTATGACCTGTTGCCCAACATTTAGTGTTATTTCTATTCAACTATATAGTATTATGAATACACACATTCCGAAACAGCCTGTTGATACTGTCCGTTATCTGTCGTCTATTACGAGAAACAACAACGGCCACAAAACGATAATTAACGTCACGTAACGTCTGTGTAATTGACAAAAGTTTGCGGATTGCCGCTTAATGATGCGTTGCCGTGGATGAGTACTACCCGCTGATGCGTTATCCATGCACACACACAACGGGTGTAGGGGAGTTTAACCCTTTGACCTAGTACCCTATCCACCAACTGCAAAAACTTACTCTTTGACTCCCTCACCCTATCCACCAGCTTCTTAACTGCAGGAAGCTGGTGGATAGGGTGAGGGAGTCAAAGGATTACGTTTTTGCTTTCCTAGCATAGTTGACCATGCAGGATGCTGGTGGACAGGATGCGGGAGTCAAAGGGTTAAGTTTTTGCTTTCCTAGCATAGTTGACAATGCAGGATGCTGGTGGACAAAATGCGGGAGTCAAAGGGTTAAAAAATAAAGCATGGGAAAAAGGATTAGACATTTGATGAAAACAAAATTAATATAAAAAAAAATATTGTGCTTTCCCTGCTAGCTGAGAATTGGCAGGAAAAACAGACACGTAGACAGAGAGAAACAGATGAACACACACACAAAAGTCGGTTGAACGATCACCGTTGAGGGGGAGAATAACAGAAGAATGAAAACGGTTATTGGCCCGATCGGCGTCATGCACGATTTACGGCCCTTGATAACAATTATTGCAGGCTGGCAAACCAGTATTGTGTTTCGTGTAACACACAAACCGTGATCCCGTTCTGCGATTCGCTCGTGTGCTTGTTTTGTTGGCTTCTTTTGTTTCCTTGTCGTAGGCATCGCGTTAAGTTCCAACTGTTCAATTGTCATTTCATTGACTACAGAAAGAAATCATAATAAAGATAAAGTAAACAAACAAACCAAGATGGCCAAGCCATTCTGTAATTCTTTTTTTTTATTACAAAAATTATTAAAAATAAGAACAACAAAATAATCGTTTTTAACACACGTAATTCTCATGGCAAATCTCCGTTCAGCTGAGAAAACTAAAACAGCACAGTTCTTAATAACCACCGGTATTATCAGGACGTCAGTTCATTTTTCTTATATACACCTACGGCCAAAATACAATAATTAAGAAAGGGAAATTATTTGGGGGAGGAAGTGATGTGTGACAATAACCGTTTTCATTCTTCTGTTATTTTTCCTTCTACGGTGATCGTTTAACCGACTTTTGTGTGTGTGTGTGTGTTCATCTGTTTCTCTCTGTCTACGTGTCTGTTTTGCCTGCCAATTCTCTGCAGGGTAGGCATCAGTTTTTTTTTTTTTTTGTTGTTGTTTTTTTATCAATTAGGAGAAAACGACTGAAACTGCTGCTTCAGTCTTTTTCTCCTGATTTTTGTAGTTGGTGTTTTTTCGTTCGTGATCTTACGTTTACGCTTGACAAAGGGCAGTTGGCCGAAAATTTGCGCCTGTCTTGTCTGGTTGTATTGAATGCGCGTTCTGATTCTGTTTTCGTGATTTTTGTTGTTGTTTTTTTCTGGTTCCTGG
>JAPXFY010000023.1:31472292-31479792 GCA_030674185.1 Monoplex corrugatus | reverse complement strand
ATGTGCACGAATACATGATAATATGTGCACTTAATGTTCTGTTCTTTTTTTTTCTTGTTGAAGTTTTGTATGTTTTGAGGCGGTTATAGCCCTGATATGGCTCTACGCAGTCATCTGGGCTTTTTAACAACAATAACAATAATAGTAAATATTTGTTTGTTTTTTTTTAATTCTAAAACTTAATGAAATAGGTGCTCTTGTTTGAACAAAACATTTTGCTTCTTGTGTTTCAGGGACAAGAATTTCACGGAGATCTAAACACGATGATTTGACAGCCATCATCTTACGAACTGGAAGGTGGGATACATGTGATTACTCCCTCACAGATGATTCCTACAAACCGTTATTCCGTTTGAGAGAAGAGAAAATCGGTGTCAGTTTTACATGAAATAAGACAGGGTCGGCTGTTTTTAAGAAATGCAAAACTGTTTTTTGCACAAATCTTAGACTGTAATTCTTTAAAGTGAATATTTTTATAAGGAGTTCTTCGACAGTCGGTATAGGTGTATTTGGGGTAACGAACAAGAACCTCACTGCTTGTTTATTGAGAAGAACTCCCTACACAGTGGCACGTCAAAAAGTCAGTTGTTTTTTTTCATGAATGCACCAAACTTGGCAGCTGGTGTTATGTATAAGCAAAATAAATAACAGTGCGAGGAGAGAACGACTTCTTTAGTGTGGAAGACTTTCTCAGGTTCTTCAATACAGAGGCCTTCTCTTTTGACTGGCTTTGTACAACTGACGCTCCTTTTGTTTTGTTTTTGTCTTTCTACTGCGGGGTGAATGCTCTCATAGCTTCAGATCAGAGGACTGTTTTTGACTCGTTCAGTACCGAGAACTCTTAGCTGCAGTGCAAAGGACTGTCCTGTTTGGCTTCTCGAGCACAGAGTTACTCCCCATCTGGCTCCTTCAGTAAGTGGCCTCCCCTGGAAGCGCCAACGCTCTCGACGGTTAAACAAAATTTTTGATTGCTAAACGAAAGAGTTCCGCCTGCCGGGTTGGTCATGCTGTTGAGGAGATAGACAAGTTTGTACAACTCTCCAACGTTCCAGCAAGTGGGTTGACATCAAACGCCGACTTCTCAACGACCGATCCGCAAGCTGGCCGTAAAACGGGGTCCTAGGCGTTGTTCTCCGGCTTGATGCTGTTTATTGATACTCAGAATGCCATTACTGTAGAGAAGGGTGACTTGACTCGCTTTGCTTGGGATACCAGTCCAAATCTGGTCCGTTTCTCCAGGCGAGGTCGGGTTTTGAAAAGAGGAAGCTTACCCAGTTTTGAGACATTCACAACATTCAGGAACAAAAACAACAACAACAACAACAACAACAAAAAGAATAAATGTTGGTGATTTTATGTCAGGGCAGTTGTGGGTTCTAGTATATAACTGATTTATTGTTGTTGAAAAGTCTAAGTCTCGGTATAGTAGAAAACGAAAACAAAAGCAAAACAATACAAAAGAAAGCACAGAAATGTTGTATTCTCAGCAGTAGAAACTTGTAGTAGCAATGTGATTATTCTCATCCTATGTTAGTTGTTTATTTTCATTGAATTGCTAGCTATTTGTTTGGCCAAAGCAGGACTGTTTTCATGAATATCAGTGTTGCGTGACAGCAGAATGAATCCTTAATAAAACTGTTTGCTTAGCTTCGTCACATCAAGTGTGAAAAAGAAAAAAAACGAGAAAGGAAATTGGTCGAAGGTGGTGCGTTTTCCATACTCAATTGTTCAGACTGAAAGCTTCATTCTACAGCTTTTCCACGCCCAAAAAAAAAAACCCCAAAACGTTTATATTTTGGAGACTGTTTGTTGCGGGCTTAACTGTAAATGGTACTTTTGTTCAAAATTGTTTAAAAGTTAAGCAGATACGACAGCGAAATAACGACAGGGGTGACAGCCGAACACAAACAAAACCAACAACAAACTTAGTTTTTGTGGTTGCGTGTAAGCCATAAATTTATCAGGCTTGTTGTGACTTACATTTAGTGCCACTTATCTAGAGGTCGTATATGACAAGCGCCACCTCGTGACTTGACGTGACGTGACGTGACGTGACGTGACGTGACAAAGCACTGTTGAAACGATCAAACACCAGCCTCTCCCCTTTCCCCCAGACACACAGATATCGACTCCACCGCCATCATTACCGCCCACTACCCCTACCCGCCTGCCAGCATGAATCCTTACGCCTTCACCCGGAGCTGGCACTTGCCCACGGCCTACGCCGACAGCGGCAGCTGCGACAGAAACTACCCGACCATGTACCCGACCTCCTGGCCCTCCAGCTACTTCTCTCCGTCCTCCGTCTACCCGTTCCAGACGGACTCCGCGGCGGCCGCGTCGGCGGTGGCGGCGAAACAGTCCTCTAACACCAACGACTGGAAGCTGCAGGGCATCTGTTCGCCGACGCCCGACGGCAGCGGCATGAACGTTCGCGGCGAGAACGGTCTGGTGCCGAAGAGCAGCTACGAAGGACTGTTGTACAAACCAAACATGACGGGCAGCGCCGTCAGCGCGCGGACCGTCGCGGAGTTCGAGGGCGCGGCCGCCGCCAGGGAGGAGGCGCAACGCTCGTGCTGCGCCATCTCGTGCTCGTGCAGCTCGACGGGTCAGGGGTCGCGGCTGAACGGGATGCTGGACACGTCTTGCGCGTGGCGCGCGGACATGTCCCCGGCGCTGGACTTCAACAAGAACCCCAACATCTCGCCCTACCAGTCCCTGTGTCATCGAGGCGATAACACATGTGAGTGTTCATCTCTCTATTTTGTCTGTGTCTGTCTGTGTCTCTTGTCTGTCTGTCTGTCTGTCTCTGT
The DNA here is from genome assembly GCA_030674185.1 of Monoplex corrugatus. NCBI lineage: Eukaryota > Metazoa > Mollusca > Gastropoda > Littorinimorpha > Ranellidae > Monoplex > Monoplex corrugatus. The sequence continues at coordinate 31,476,979 of JAPXFY010000023.1, read as the reverse complement.
CTTCCTTCCTCTCTCCCTCTGTCTCCCTCTCCCTCTCCCTCTCTCTGTCTCTCTCATTACCTCTGTATCTGTCTCTGTCTTTGTGTATCTGTCTGTCTGTCTGTCTCTCACTCTGTGTCTCTATCTGCTTGTCGTCTGTCTGTCTGTCTCTGTCTCTCTCTCTCTTTCTCTCCCTCTCTCTCTCACTCTTTCAATCTCACTCTCTCTGTCTCTGCCTCTGTCTGCCTGTCTCTTTCTCTCTCTGCGTATGAATGTGTGTGAATGTGTGTGTGTGTGTGTGTGTGTGTGTGTGTGTGTGTGTGTGTGTGTGTGTGTGTGTAGCAAGAAATTTCTGGGGAGAGCTGGACAACAGCAAAAAGTCCTCACCCACAAGCAAGCGTTTCGGCCCTTAACTCCCAACACACCAAGGGGCAGGGCCGCATCCATTTCATTCATAACTTCTCGATGCTCTTCTGTTGTTGTCATCCCACCCCCCTCACATGGATTCAGATCCAAGGTTGTCGGGAGCGTCATAGCATAGCAAAGTCACGCCCCTGTGATGGACATCTTGACTGCTTAGCTGTCAGACACCTACTGTAGATAGGGAAATGTGAACCCTTGTGAAGTTCACTTTTGTTGATCTCAGTCTGGTGGGTTCTTTCGATAAAGCTGTGAACTTAAGATGTGATATCTTGAGTTTAGTCTTAGCTTGCAAATTTTCAACACTGGCTTATGTAATTTTGCAACCTTACCACATCATGCAGTTATGCCACACTATAAGCAACCGTACCACAATATGCAACTGTACCACGATATGCAACTATATTCAGCTGTGCTACAATATGCATCTGAACCACATTATGCAGCTACACTACAGTATGCAACTGTACCACAGTATGCGACTGTATCATATTATGCAACTGTAGCACGTGATTCAACTGTACCACATTATCCAACTGTACCACATTATGCAACTGTACCACATCATGCAACTATGCCGCATTATGCAACTGTACCACATTATGCAACTGTACCACATTATGCAACTACACCACATTATGCAACTGTACCACATTATGCAACTGTACCATGTTATGCAAATGTACCACATTATGCAAATGTACCATATTATGCAACTGTACCACATTATGCAACTGTACTATAAATGTGTGCAACTGTACCACATTATGCAACTGTACCACATTATGCAACTGTACTATATTGTGGAACTGTACCACATTATGCAACTGTGCCGCATCATGCAACTATACCACATTATGCAACTGTACCACAGTATGCAACGCAATCAGAACATGCAACTATATCACACAAATTGCAATAATTCGAGGCATGGTGGCTCCGTTCTGTAGGACCAGACAGTGGATCCGCTCGATTGAGAACTCAGGCTGGATATGGAACACACATTGGCTATGGCTGAACAGGCCGATTCTAGCTAGAGTGACAGTCCTTGGCGCAGCCGCTGCACATGAAGGCTGATGGCTGTGGCTGAGTGGTCGCTGCCGCAGCCTTCCTTCTGTCTCCTCTGCCTGACCCCACAGTCGAGGTCACTCCTCTCCTGCAGTGGTGATGCTCGCACGTGCAGCCTGTCGCACCAGGCACAGCGATTAGTCGCTGTGTGTTCCGTAGTGTCCGTACTGATATCAGCGGAGTTTAGGTCGTGTATGGAGATGTGCCTGTACCAAAGCCGTGGGGGAGCCTATGTGTGTAGGGGTCTTGCAGCGAAATCAGGTTATCTTTTGAGATGGTCGGTCCGTGGCTTCTAAGGTTATTGAAGTGAAGACACGTCCCACCCGTCAGAAAGCTGTTTGGAGTTTGTTTGGAGTTTGTTCAAGAGGAATTCATCGCACTCGCACAATTCCATATGTGCTCCGCCCAAATCTGCCAAGAATTATCTGGCAGACCACTTAAGCCTGCGCAAAACCGTATGCGCTGGCAAGGTCTTGAATTTGGGGAGTGACTTTTGAAACACTAAGCTGACATCACCAGAATGATGGAAACATTAGAAATGGGCAGCAACAGGCCAGTTTTTTATGTTGCGGGCTGGGATTGAACTCGAGATATCAGATCTTGAGTCTACGGCTCTACCATAAGTAAGCTGTAAATAGCAAGACACTTCTTGTGGAACATGACGTAAAATAAAGGGTACACAGATGGGTAGATAGTTAGACACACGAATATCTTTGTACAGGTATATACGAAAGGATGCGCACTCGTGTATGTCCATTGACGCACGGCCAGAAGTAGGTTACGCGTACACCAGCATTCACACACGCACACGCGCGCGGCGCACACACACACACACACACACACTCTCTCTCTCTCTCTCTCTCTCTTGTTGTCTCTTTGTCTGTCTGTCTGTCTGTCTCTCTCTCTCTCCCTCACCCCCCCCTCTCTCTCTCATGCACGCAGATTTATATACATGTATGCACATAATCACACACACACACACACCACACACACACACACACCACACACACACACACACACACACACACACACACACACACACACACACACACATTTCTCTCTCTCTCTCACTCACTCACTCACTCGCACACACAAACACACACACACACTGACACACTCACGCTTAGTTGCTACATACACACGCACGAACGTACACAGGCATTCCTGAAGACAGGCACATAGACACACGCACGCGCACACGCACACGCACACATACATCCCGCACATGGACACATACACACAAACACACATACACTAGACACATTAGCACGTACGTACAGTCATATGCATGCACGTACCCACATACACGCACACGCACACATACACACACACCAAAGTCCACACAAATCCACACACACAGCCACATGCATGCACTTGCCCCCCTCCCCACCCCTCCCCCCCCCCCCTCACACACACACACGCATATCATTACCTTCATCTTTGCGGCAGCGAAGTCAACGATGGCTCAGTAGAAAGCATGGGTCGATATGACTGTATATACTGTGATCTCCAAGCGTACGTGTTTCTCTAAGTGCATAGGAGCGCATTAAGTGCGCGATATTATATGACAAAGATATAAACCCACTTTCTTTCTGGCGTCAGCCCATGTTTTATGTTTCAGCTGATTATCATGTTGGCCCTGCGCTTCGCACGAACTACGAGCGTGTGTGTACGTATGTTTATGCATGTGTATGTATGTATGTATGTATGTATGTATGTATGTATGTATGTATGTTGTTGTTGTATGTGTAGTATGTATGTTGTAGTATGTATGTTGTGTGTGTATGTGTGTATGTATGTGATGATATATGTATGTATGTATGTGTTGTATGTATGTATGTATGTATGTATTATGTATGTGTGTGTGTGTGTTTTTGTGTATGTATGTATGATATGTATGTTGTGTGTGTGTGTGTTGTATGTATGTATGTATGTATCGCAGGGCAAGCTCGCTATTAATGTGCTGTAGGGAAAGGTGTGAACGCAACATGTTGCAACTCTGTGTGTGTGTGTGTGTGTGTGTGTGTGGTGTGTGTGTGTGTGTGTGTGTGTGTGTGTTTGGTTGTGAGTGCGTGTGTGTGTGTGAGTGTGTGTGTGTGTGTGTGTGTGTGTGAGTGAGTGTGTGTGTTTGTGTGTTTGTGTGTGTGAGTGTGTGTCTCTTTGTGTGTGCGTGGTGTGTGTGTGTTTGTGTGTGTGTGTGTGTGTGCGCGCGCACGTTTTGTGTGTGTGCGTGCGTGCGTGTTTGTTTTTGTGTGCGTATGTGTGTGTGCGTGCGTGTGTGTGTGTGCGTTTTTGTTTGTGTGTGTGTTTATGTGTGGGTGTGTGTCTGTCTGTCTGCGTGCGTGCGTGCGAGTGTGTGTGTGTATGTGTGTGTGTGTGTGGAGGGGGGGCAGGGGGATGGCCTCTGCTTTGATGGGTTGTTGGGAGCCAGCAGAGGCCAATTCTTCTTCTTCTTTCTTTTCTTCTTCTTCTTCTTGTTTCTTCTTCTTCTTTCCTCCTTCTTCTGTCTTCTTTCTTTGCTTTCTTCATCCTCTTCTTTCTCTGCTTTTCTTCATCCACTCTTTTCCTCTCTTCTGTCTTCATTCTTTTCTTCGTATCTTCATCTTTCTTTCTTCTGTTATTCTTCATCCTTCTTCTTTATCTTCTCCCGCTTATTCTTCATCCTCTTCTTTCTTCTGCTTCTTCTTCATCCTCTTCTCTTCTTCTTCTTCTTCATGGCTGTTGTTGATGGTAATTACCGTAGTAGTCTTTTCACATGGGAATAGAGTTTAAGGGTCAAGGGTACTCAAGATCTGATGTCTCGAGTTCAATCGTCCGCCCCTTAACGTTAAACCTGGTCTGTTTGCTGCCCGTCTTAATTAATGTTTCGATCATTCTGGTGGTGTCCGCTTCAAGCGTTTCACAGGTCTTACCCTCACCCTGAACCCGTTTCAAGACTTTGACCTTGCCAGCGCAATACCACAGGATTTTGCGCGGGCTTAAGGAGACTGACTGATAATTGCTGGCAGGTTTGAAGAGAGCGCATATGGATTTACCTGAGTGTGATGAATATCCTCTTGAACCAACTCAGAGCAGACTTTTGTTAACAGTCTTAACCCTTTGACTCCCGCACCCTATCCACCAACTGCAAAAAAAATTTACCCTTTTGATTCCCTCACCCTGTCCCCCGGCTTCCTGCAAGAAGCTGGTGGGCAGGGTGAGGGAATCAAAGGGTTAATTT